>CAWUFW010014896.1:0-389953 GCA_963921515.1 Calotriton arnoldi
TGTACTTCGTTCAGTTACGTATTGCCCTAGTGGTTTAGGGCAGTGCAGTGGTGTTTGGGTAGTGTAGGGGGTCGTGCTGGGGGAGTGTTTTAGGGTTTAGGGCAGTGCAGTGGTGTTCGGGTAGTGTAGGGGGTCATGCTGGGGGAGAGTTTTAGGGTTTAGGGCAGTGCAGTGGTGTTCGGGTAGTGTAGGGGGTCATGCTGTGGGGAGTGTTTGAGGGTTTAGGGCAGTGCAGTCGTGTTCGGGTAGTGTAGGGGTTGTGCTGGGGGTAGTATTTTAGGGTTTAGGGTAGTGCAGTGGTGTTCGGGTAGTGTAGGGGGTCGTGCTGGGGGTAGTGTTCTAGGGTTTAGGGCAGTGCAGTGGTGTTTGGGCAGTGTAGGGGGTAATGCTGGGGGTGGTGTTTTAGGGTTTAGGGCAGTGAAGTGGTGTTCGGGCAGTGTAGGGGTCGTGCTGGGGGTGGTGTTTCAGGGTTTAGGGCAGTGCAGTGGTGTTCGAGCAGTGTAGGGGGTGGTGTTTCAGGGTTTAGGGCAGTGCAGTGGTGTTCGGGCAGTGTAGGGTGTTGTGCAGGGGGTGGTGTTTCAGGGTTTAGGGCAGTGGTGTTCGGGCAGTGTAGGGGGTTGTGCTGGGGGTGGTGTTTCAGGGTTTGGGGCAGTGCAGTGGTGTTTGGGCAGTAAAGGGGGTCGTGCTGGGGGTGGTGTTTCAGGGTTTAGGGCAGTGCAGTGGTGTTCGGGCAGTGTAGGGGGCGGTGCAGGGGGTGGTGTTTCAGGGTTTAGGGCAGTGCAGTGGTGTTCGGGCAGTGTAGGGGGCGCTGCAGGGGTGGTGTTTCAGGGTTTAGGGCAGTGCAGTGGTGTTCGGGCAGTGTAGGGGGTCATGCAGGGGGTGGTGTTTCAGGGTTTAGGGCAGTGCAGTGGTGTTCGGGCAGTGTAGGGGGTCGTGCTGGGGCTGGTGTTTCAGGGTTTAGGGCAGTACAGTGGTGTTCGGGCAGTGTAGGGGGTCGTGCTGGGGCTGGTGTTTCAGGGTTTAGGGCAGTGCAGTGGTGTTCGGGCAGTGTAGGGGGTCGTGCTGGGGCTGGTGTTTCAGGGTTTAGGGCAGTGCAGTGGTGTTCGGGCAGTGTAGGTGGTCGTGCTGGGGCTGGTGTTTCAGGGTTTAGGGCAGTGCAGTGGTGTTCGGGCAGTGTAGGGGTCTTGCTGGGGCTGGTGTTTCAGAGTCTAGGGCAGTGCAGTGGTGTTCGGGCAGTGTAGGGGGTCTTGTGGGGCTGGTGTTTCAGGGTTTAGGGCAGTGCAGTGGTGTTCGGGCAGTGTAGGGGGTCGTGCTGGGGGTGGTGTTTCAGGGTTTAGGGCAGTGCAGTGGTGTTTGGGCAGTGTAGGGGGTCGTGCTGGGGCTAGTGTTTCAGGATTTAGGGCAGAGCAATGGTGTTCAGGCAGTGTAGGGGGTTTTGCTGGAGGTGGTGTTTCAGGGTTTAGGGCAGTGCAGTGGTGTTCGTGCAGTGTAGGGGGTGGTGTTTCAGGGTTTAGGGCAGTGGTGTTCAGGCAGTGTAGGGGGTCTTGCTGGGGTTGATGTTTCAGGGTTTAGGGCAGTGCAGTGGTGTTCGGGCAGTGTAGGGGGTCGTGCTGGGGGTGGTGTTTCAGGGTTTAGGGCAGTGCAGTGGTGTTCGTGCAGTGTAGGGGGTGGTGTTTCAGGGTTTAGGGCAGTGGTGTTCAGGCAGTGTAGGGGGTCTTGCTGGGGTTGATGTTTCAGGGTTTAGGGCAGTGCAGTGGTGTACGGGCAGTGTAGGGGGTCGTGCTGGGGGTGGTGTTTCAGGGTTTAGGGCAGTGCAGTGGTGTTCGGGCAGTGTAGGGTGTCGTGCTGAGGGGTGGTGTTTCAGGGTTTAGGGTAGTGCAGTGGTGTTCGGGCAGTGTAGGGGGTCGTGCAGGGGGTGGTGTTTCAGGGTTTAGGGCAGTGCAGTGGTGTTTGGGCAGTGTAGGGGGTCGTGCAGGGGGTGGTGTTTCAGGGTTTAGGGCAGTGCAGTGGTGTTCGGCCAGTGTAGGTGGTCTTGCTGGGGGTGGTGTTTCAGGCTTTAGTGCAGTGGTGTTTGGGCAGTGTAGGGGGTCGTGCAGGGGTGGTGTTTCAGGGTTTAGGGCAGTGCAGTGGTGTTCGGCCAGTGTAGGTGGTCTTGCTGGGGGTGGTGTTTCAGGCTTTAGTGCAGTGGTGTTCGGGCAGTGTAGGGGGTCGTGCTGGGGCTGGTGTTTGAGGGTTTAGGGCAGTGCAGTGGTTTTCGGGCAGTGTAGGCGGTCGTGCTGGGGCTGGTGTTTCAGGGTTTAGGGCAGTGTAGTGGTGTTCGGGCAGTGTACGGGGTTGTGCTGGGGCTGGTATTTCAGGGTTTAGGGCAGTGCAGTGGTGTTCGGGCAGTGTAGGGGGTCGTGCTGGGGGTGGTGTTTCAGGGTTTAGGGCAGTGCAGTGGTGTTTGGGCAGTGTAGGGGGTCATGCTGGGGGTGGTGTTTCAGGGTTTAGGGCAGTGCAGTGGTGTACGGGCAGTATAGGGGGTCTTGCTGGGGGTGGTGTTTCAGGGTTTAGGGCAGTGGTGTTCGGGCAGTGTAGGGGGTCTTGCTGGGGGTAGTGTTTCGGGGTTTAGGGCAGTGCAGTGGTGTTCGTGCAGTGTAGGGGTCGTGCTGGGGGTGGTGTTTCAGAGTTTAGGGCAGTGCAGTAGTGTTCGGGCAGTGTAGGGGATCGTGCAGGGGGTGGTGTTTCAGGGTTTAGGTCAGTGCAGTGGTGTTCGGGCAGTGTAGGGGGTCGTGCAGGGGGTGGTGTTTCAGGGTTTAGGGCAGTGCAGTGGTGTTCGGGCAGTGTGGGGGTCGTGCTGGGGCTGGTGTTTCAGGGTTTAGGACAGTGCACTGGTGTTCGGGCAGTGTAGGGGGTCTGCTGGGGGTGGTGTTTCAGGGTTTAGGGCAGTGGTGTTCGGGCAGTGTAGGGGTCTTGCTGGGGGTGGTGTTTCAGGGTTTAGGGCAGTGCAGTGGTGTTTGGGCAGTGTAGGGGTCTTGCTGGGGGTAGTGTTTCAGGGTTTAGGGCAGTGCAGTGATGTTCGTGCAGTGTAGGGGGTCGTGCTGGGGATGGTGTTTTAGGTTTTAGGGCAGTGGTGTTCGGGCAGTGTAGGGGGTCGTGCTGGGGGTGGTGTTTCAGGGTTTAGGGCAGTGCAGTGGTGTTCGGGCAGTGTAGGGGGTCGTGCTGGGGATGGTGTTTCAGGGTTTAGGGCAGTGTAGGGGGTCGTGCTGGGGGTAGTGTTTTAGGGTTTAGGGTAGTGCAGTGGTGTTTGTGTAGTGTAGGGGGTCATGTTTTAGGGTAGTGTTTTAGTGGTGTTCGGGCAGTGTAGGGTTCATGCTGGGGGTGGTGTTTCAGGGTTTAGGGCAGTGCAGTGGTGTTCGGGCAGTGTAGGGGGTCGTGAAGGGGGTGGTGTTTCAGGGTTTAGGGCAGTGCAGTGGTGTTCGGGCAGTGTAGGGTGTCGTGCTGAGGGGTGGTGTTTCAGGGTTTAGGGCAGTGCAGTGGTGTTCGGGCAGTGTAGGGGGTCGTGCAGGGGTGGTGTTTCAGGGTTTAGGGCAGTGCAGTGGTGTTTGGGCAGTGTAGGGGTCGTGCAGGGGGTGGTGTTTCAGGGTTTAGGGCAGTGCAGTGGTGTTCGGCCAGTGTAGGTGGTCTTGCTGGGGGTGGTGTTTCAGGCTTTAGTGCAGTGGTGTTTGGGCAGTGTAGGGGGTCGTGCAGGGGGTGGTGTTTCAGGGTTTAGGGCAGTGCAGTGGTGTTCGGCCAGTGTAGGTGGTCTTGCTGGGGGTGGTGTTTCAGGCTTTAGTGCAGTGGTGTTCGGGCAGTGTAGGGGGTCGTGCTGGGGCTGGTGTTTGAGGGTTTAGGGCAGTGCAGTGGTTTTCGGGCAGTGTAGGCGGTCGTGCTGGGGCTGGTGTTTCAGGGTTTAGGGCAGTGTAGTGGTGTTCGGGCAGTGTACGGGGTTGTGCTGGGGCTGGTATTTCAGGGTTTAGGGCAGTGCAGTGGTGTTCGGGCAGTGTAGGGGGTCGTGCTGGGGGTGGTGTTTCAGGGTTTAGGGCAGTGCAGTGGTGTTCGGGCAGTGTAGGGGGTCGTGCTGGGGCTGGTGTTTCATGGTTTAGGGCAGTGCAGTGGTGTTCGGGCAGTGTAGGGGGTGGTGTTTCAGGGTTTAGGGCAGTGCAGTGGTGTTTGGGCAGTGTAGGGGGTCATGCTGGGGGTGGTGTTTCAGGGTTTAGGGCAGTGCAGTGGTGTACGGGCAGTATAGGGGTCTTGCTGGGGGTGGTGTTTCAGGGTTTAGGGCAGTGGTGTTCGGGCAGTGTAGGGGTCTTGCTGGGGGTAGTGTTTCGGGGTTTAGGGCAGTGCAGTGGTGTTCGTGCAGTGTAGGGGGTCGTGCTGGGGGTGGTGTTTCAGGGTTTAGGGCAGTGCAGTAGTGTTCGGGCAGTGTAGGGGATCATGCAGGGGTGGTGTTTCAGGGTTTAGGTCAGTGCAGTGGTGTTTGGGCAGTGTAGGGGGTCGTGCAGGGGTGGTGTTTCAGGGTTTAGGGCAGTGCAGTGGTGTTCGGGCAGTGTAGGGGTCGTGCTGGGGCTGGTGTTTCAGGGTTTAGGACAGTGCACTGGTGTTCGGGCAGTGTAGGGGGTCTGCTGGGGGTGGTGTTTCAGGGTTTAGGGCAGTGGTGTTCGGGCAGTGTAGGGGGTCTTGCTGGGGGTGGTGTTTCAGGGTTTAGGGCAGTGCAGTGGTGTTTGGGCAGTGTAGGGGGTCTTGCTGGGGGTAGTGTTTCAGGGTTTAGGGCAGTGCAGTGATGTTCGTGCAGTGTAGGGGGTCGTGCTGGGGATGGTGTTTTAGGTTTTAGGGCAGTGGTGTTCGGGCAGTGTAGGGGGTCGTGCTGGGGGTGGTGTTTCAGGGTTTAGGGCAGTGCAGTGGTGTTCGGGCAGTGTAGGGGGTCGTGCTGGGGATGGTGTTTCAGGGTTTAGGGCAGTGTAGGGGGTCGTGCTGGGGGTAGTGTTTTAGGGTTTAGGGTAGTGCAGTGGTGTTTGTGTAGTGTAGGGGGTCATGTTTTAGGGTAGTGTTTTAGTGGTGTTCGGGCAGTGTAGGGTTCATGCTGGGGGTGGTGTTTCAGGGTTTAGGGCAGTGCAGTGGTGTTCGGGCAGTGTAGGGGGTCGTGAAGGGGGTGGTGTTTCAGGGTTTAGGGCAGTGCAGTGGTGTTCGGGCAGTGTAGGGGGTCGTGCTAGGGTATCTGTTTCAGGGTTTAGGGCAGTGCAGTGGTGTTCGGGCAGTGTAGGAGGTCGTGCAGGGGCTGGTGTTTCAGGGTTTAGGGCAGTGCAGTGGTGTTCGGGCAGTGTAGGTGGTCGTGCTGGGGGTAGTGTTTTAGGGTTTAGGGTAGTGCAGTGGTGTTTGTGTAGTGTAGGGGGTCATGTTTTAGGGTAGTGCAGTGGTGTTTGGGTAGTGTAGGGGGTCGTGCTGGGGTAGTGTTTTAGGATTTAGGTTAGTGCAGTGGTGTTTGGGTAGTGTAGGGGGTCGTGCTGGGGGTAGTGTTTTAGGGTTTACGGTAGTGCAGTGGTGTTTGTGTAGTGTAGGGGGTCGTGCTGGGGGTAGTGTTTTAGGGTTTAGGGTAGTGCAGTGGTGCTTGTGTAGTGTAGGGGGTCGTGCTGGGGGTAGTGTTTTAGGGTTTAGGGTAGTGCAGTGGTGTTTGTGTAGTGTAGGGGGTCATGTTTTAGGGTAGTGCAGTGGTGTTTGGGTAGTGTAGGGGGTCGTGCTGGGGGTAGTGTTTTAGGGTTTAGGATAGTGCAGTGGTGCTTGTGTAGTGTAGGGGGTCGTGCTGGGGTAGTGTTTTAGGGTTTAGGGTAGTGCAGTGGTGTTTTTGTAGTGTAGGGGGTCATGTTTTAAGATGCAACGCTCCAATACCTGACCAGTCTGCACTACATAAAACTGCAAAAAAACTAAAAATAAAAAGTGTTTCGCACACTTTTGTCATTGGGCTATATGTGGGCTACATCTGGGTAATATCTGTGCTACATTTGGGCTCTTTTTTACTGGTGGCCATCTTGGAAGACTTCTTTGTTATGAAGTTTCCTAATTTCCTCATTTACTGCAGTCTCCTCAGTAGGAAATGCTTTCAGTTTTTTACTTTGATTCCTTCAAGAAGGCATTCAGATGTGTCACACATTTGCCATAAATTCAGAATGTTATTACTCTAGTTGTTCATTAGATCACTGTAGTAAAGCTACTGCTCACCAAGGAGTTAACTGGAAGTCTACTGCTGGTATTGAAAGTGATTGTTTCAGTCTGCATGTCAGAATTTTCTAATGAAATAGAAGAGGATTTGAGATCTCACTTAAAACATGCACTACATTTTCTTTTTGCAGCACTAACCATAATTTCTATGGCAAAATGAACCCCCTCATTTTGTTCCTTTTTAAATTAAATGTTTTAAGTGTTACCAGTTTATTCCAATCAAGATGGCTTCAGGTGTGCCATACTTTTGTCATAAGTAAGGCTGTTAGCACTCTAGTTGTTCTTTAGAACACTCTGGGAAGCTGCAGTAGAACACAAAGGCATCAACTGACAGGCTGCTCCTGTTGAAATATAACAGGAAGATATTTGAGATCACACTTGAAACATGTCCTAATTTTTCTTTCCAGAGCACTAACCATAATTTCTATGACAAGATGAACCCCATCATTTTGTTCCTTTTTAAATTAAATGTTTTAAGTGTTACCAGTTTATTCCAATCAAGATGGCTTCAGGTGTGCCATACTTTTGTCATAAGTAAGGCTGTTAGCACTCTAGTTGTTCTTTAGAACACTCTGGGAAGCTGCAGTAGAACACAAAGGAATCAACTGACAGTCTCTGCCCTTGTTGGATGTACATGTTTTACTGAGAATGTCAGACTTCATTCTCACATGACTGATAAAGATAATGTGAATTTACAGAAAATATGCTCTCATTTTAGCTTCTGGAGCACCTTCCAAAACTGTATGGGACAAGCATGTGAAAATAGTTTTCTCTCAAACATGATTCATGATATCCCAGCAGAAGGTTTTTCACAGGGTAAAATCACCTTAGAACACACCACAATTCCTGAAATTAGTATGGTACCATCAACAAATGAATTCTAATGTAACTAAAGTCTGTTATCACCCTTTATAGTTCTCCTTTTGGTAACCCTCAAAATCTTCGATTCACTACAATGCATTTCAATGGGGTACTATCATTTATATTGGTCCCAAGATGGCTGCCAGCAATTCCAGGATGAAGTGCTGACAGCCAATCAGATCTCACGATGACATGTGTGGTTAGGCTCCGCCCAGAAATATATATGTGTTTTACTTTTGATTTTCTCAGCAACTACTGAACGGATTTACACCATTTAACAAAAAGGGTTCTTTAACCAAGAACTACCTCTTTGCCAAATTTGGTGTAATTCCGTTCAGCAGTTCGGGCTGTAGCCGTGTCTAAAGTTTCCTATGGGAAAATGAATGGGGAAAACGCGTTTTGGGACCCCCTTTTTCTCGGCCCCCGCTTGACGAATCCCCGAGACTTTCAGGGTAGGAGCGGACCGGAGCGGGCCACAAAGTTTGAAAATTTTGCGAAGATACGTCAATTGGCAAGAGAGTTATTTCAAATAGAATGTCGCGGATTTCCTATGGATAATAGGTTGTAACTATAACTATCTACTGGCGAAAATTTAGACACGGCTACAGCCCGAACTGCTGAACGGAATTACACCAAATTTGGCAAAGAGGTAGTTCTTGGTTCAGAAAGAACCCTTTTTGTTAAATGGTGTAAATCCGTTCAATAGTTGCTGAGAAAATCAAAAGTAAAAAGATAGTGATATCTATGGCCGAGTAGGGTCTGCGTACCCTCCCGATCACGAGCTGCATGTTAATTGGCTGTCAGCTGGCTGTCAACATTCCGATTCAGGAAATGTTGGCAGTTATTTTATCCTCGGTAGAACCGAGGGACAGAAACAAGTGCGCAAAGCGCACAAAGGGGGCAGGGTAGAAACACCCTGACCTCCTAGGTTTGCTCAGGGGTCCCACCAGGACCCCTGGGCAAAAAAAAATTTTAAATCGGCAGGATGCGCTCAGGGTGCGCGAATCCTGCCAGCAATCGAAGCGCGGTCTCCCGCGCTTCGATCAGTACTTTGCCCCGGGTGGCCCAAGTCCCGGGGGCATGGTGGGGGTGGTTAATTTATGTGTGGGGGCCTCAAAGGGCCCCCAAGCCCCGGGACCGCCACCCCCCGGGGCTTTTTTTAAATGGTGCGGGAGGGCTCTGAGCCCTCCCGCAGCCCCGGAGACCACCACCTCCCCGGGGCTTTTTTTAAAAATTGAAAAACCTGTGTGGGGGCTCCAGCCCCCACACGCCCGGGGACCGCCACCTCCCGGGGCACTAAACATTTAAATATGGGGGTCCGTTACGGACCCCAGAGCCCCGGGGACCACCACCTCCCGGGGCTGTGCAACTTAAGGGAAGGGGGCCGCGTGGCCCCCTCCTGGAGCCCTTGATGGCCCTGGGGACCGCCACCCCCAGGGCCGGCTCCTGCAGTGTCCCGGGGTGCCTACCCCGGGACACTGTAGTTTGCTATGGCAGGACGGGAGCCTCGCGGCTCCCGTCCTGCCATAGCAAACTGCTTTGGATATTGGAAGAGAGAGCAGGGAAACCTGCTCTCTCTTCCAATATCCAAAGCCGATTGCTTTTCCACATGGGGAGCTGCATCTTAGCAGCTCCCCATGTGTAAAAGCAATGCCGGCTCCAAAGGGACGCGGGGAGCCGGCGGGACTGTGGGGGCTTGGGGACCCCCACAGTCCCCAACGGAGAGGGCCAGCCCCGGGGATGGGGTCCCGGGGCAAGTAGTGGCCCGGGAGGGGGCCACGCGGCCCCCCTCCCCAAAGTTTAAAAAGGGTATGGCCGGCCCCGGGGATGGGGTCCCGGGGCCTTAAATGGCCAGAGGAGGGGGCCACGCAGCCCCCTCCAATGAATAAAAATAAAAATAGAGGCCATGCCCCGGGGATGGGGTCCCGGGGCCAATACAGGCCCAGGGAAGGGGGCCACGCGGCCCCCTTCCCGTTTTTAAACATTTTTAATTAAAAAAGGGGTAAGGCCCTGGGGGATGGGGTCCCCAGGTCCCAAAAACAGGAAAAAGTAAGGGGCCACACAGCCCCCTTCAGGGGACAAAAAAAAAACGATTAGGCCCGCAGGCCCGCCCCTTCCTTCACCACTCTGCAAACGCGCCCCTGGCGCGTTTGCAGAGGAGGAACGATCCCCTTGAATACTGGGGTCCTGGGGCCAACTAGCCCACCAGGAACCTCCAGTATGCGCAAGGGGCTGCGTTGCAGAGAGGTGTACAGAGGCCATGCCCCTTTTACACCTCTCTGCAACGCAGCTCTGTGGCGCTTTTGGATATACCTGTTGGGCTAGTTGGCCCCCAGGGACCCTCAGGATTCAAGGGGAGTTAATCCCCGACTTAAAACGCACCACGGGGCGCGTTTGCACAGTGGTGAAGGGAGGGGCGGGGCTCAGGTGACATCTGTGCAAGCGCGCCCGTGGCGCGTTTTAAGCTGGGGATTAAATCCCTTCAATCCTGAGGGTCCCTGGGGACCAACTAGCCCAACAGGTACATCAGAAAGCGCCACAGAGCTGCGTTGCAGAGAGGTGTAAAAGGGGTGTGGCCTCTCTACACATCTCTGCAACGCAGCCCCTGGCGCATATTGGAGGTTCCTGGTGGGCTAGTTGGCCCCTAGGGACCCTCAGGATTCAAGGGGACTTAATCCCCCAACTTAAAACGCGCCACGGGGCGCATTTGCACAGATGTCACCTCAGGCCCCGCCCCTCCCTTCACCATTGTGCAAATATTCTTCTAAAATCATCCGAAATACGAATTCCGATTTACTCACCTGTTATCAGGAGAGACCTCAGTGCTGCATCTTTCAGCCCAGTACTAATCCTGAAAAGTAATTTTAACCGTACTTACCAGTAACTTGAATTTCCTTCCATAGGATATCATTGCCTGCTTTTTGCTGAAAAAGTTTCTAAGTGTTGATTTTTGAAACATACAAATATTCCTCTAAAATCAGCCGAAATCCGAATTCTGATTTACTCAGCTGTTATCAGGAGAGACCTCAGTGCTGCATCTTTCAGCCCAGTACTGGTCCTGAAAAGTAATTTTAACCGTACTTACCGGTAACTTGAATTTCCTTCATAGGCTAACATTGACTGGTTTCACTTGGAAATTCTTCTAAGTGTGGAGTTTTGGAACTTTAAAATATTCCTCTAAAATCAGCCGAAATACGAATTCCGATTTACTCACCTGTTATCAGGAGAGTCCTCAGTGCTGCATCTTTCAGCCCAGTACTGATCCTCAAAAGTAATTTTAACCGTACTTACCAGTAACTTGAATTTCCTTCCATAGGATATCATTGCCTGCTTTTTGCTGAAAAAGTTTCTAAGTGTTGATTTTTGAAACATACAAATATTCCTCTAAAATCAGCCGAAATCCGAATTCTGATTTACTCACCTGTTATCAGGAGAGACCTCAGTGCTGCATCTTTCAGCCCAGTACTGGTCCTGAAAAGTAATTTTAACCGTACTTACCAGTAACTTGAATTTCCTTCCATAGGCTAACATTGACTGGTTTCACTTGGAAATTCTTCTAAGTGTGGAGTTTTGGAACTTTATAATATTCCTCTAAAATCAACCAAAGTACGAATTCCAATTTACTCACCTGTTATCAGGAGAGAACCCAGTGCTGCATCTTTTAGCCCAGCACTGACCCTGAAAAGTAATTTTAACCGTACTTACCAGTAACTTATATTTTCTTCCATAGGAATCCATTGTCTGGTTTTTAGCAGAAAAGTTTCAAAGTGTCGATTTTCACAAACTACAAATATTCCTAAAAATCGCCTGTATGACTTAAACGCATTCTTTCAACTGTTTACAGGAGATGCACCAGTGCTGGATCCAGGATCCAACACTGAGTAAGAAAAAGTAACGATAACAGTTTTTACCTTCTAAGTGAATTTCCTTCCATAGGATAACATTGGTGATTCTATGAGAAAAAGTTTCTAAGTGTCAACTTTTAAAGTACAATAATATTCCTTAAAAATCACGACTGTAACCAAAACGCTTTTACTCAACTGTTTACAGGAGATGTCCCAGGACTGAATCTAGGATCCAGTCCTGTGGTTAGAAAAGTAATCCATAAAGTAACTAATTACATTTAACTAGAAATTCACATTGAGCTGAATGTTGCATTGTGTTTGAAAATGTGTTGCCCATTGCAACAACTGTAACTACTGTACTTAAAAGTCTATTGCCTATGTGCAAAGTATTTAAACTAAAGTAATTCATTCTGAGAAAGTATTTTTTGTAATGTAATGTATGATGTAATTACAATGTAATTTAAAAAATAAAATATGTAAAAAAATTGTTTCTAAAAATGTAGTAAATCAGTATGAAAAAAATTTATATAACAATTAATACATTTAAAAATTGTCATTTACAAAACCTTTGAAATTCACTGAAAAAAACCATAGGTTTCAGACATGTTATAGTTAGGAATTAGCATTTAAAAAACCTTTGAAATTCACTGAAAAAACCATAGGTTTCAGGCACGTTATAGTTAGAAATTAGCATTTAAAAAACCTTACAAATTCACTGAAAAAACCATAGGTTTCAGACACGTTATAGTTAGAAATTAGCATTTAAAAAACCTTTGAAATTCACTGAAAAAACCATAGGTTTCAGACACGTTATAGTTAGAAATTTGCATTTAAAAACCTTACAAATTCACTGAAAAAACCATAGGTTTTAGGGACAGTTATAGTTAGTTGGACATTGCACTCGTACAAAACCCGTGAAATTCCCCGTTATAGTTAGTTCAGCTAACTATAACTCGCGCCCCGCAATGCACTGCTGATGACGTCACATATTACATCACTCATGACATGGTCAGTGACATCACTGATGACATCACTGATGACATCTCAAATGACATCACTGATGACATCACTGATGACATCACCCACGTGATAATCTGATGCACCTCCTCACACCCTAATATAACCTTTGATACACCCACTCTAAATTACAGACTGCCATTCGCAAAACCATAGACACTCCAACACCAATAACTACATACCCACTCATTGATTCTTAGGTCTACACACACATCCACTCACTCACCTGTACAGTCACTCATACTTACGGTCACTCAGTACAGGACTATCATATGCACTCATACTCCTATATAGACACTCAAACACCGCCACTCATCCATAGAGGTACTCACACACCTAGTCAGTCATGCAAATAATTAAACACACTGCCATTTACTCACCTATACAGTTATACACACACCAGCTCACTTACTCATACAAATACTAGCACATTCTTACGCTCTTATACAATCACTGATGCAAGCACACACTCATCCATACAGTCACTCTCACAATCACACACTCTCGCTTATAGCTATTTATATACTCCAACACACATATATACTGCCTTTCACATATGTAGTTACTCACACATGTACCACTGGGACATACATTCACTCACTAATACACTCTTACACACACTTACCCACCCATACAGTCTATCACAGATGCACTCTTGAAACCATCCACCCAGTGAATCACCCACTCACACATCTATGCACAGAGTCGCACCAACCCCACCCACACAAACACTCAGGCACCCATACAGATACTCAGACAACCAATCAATAACTCATATAGACACTCATGTAGCTATTCACAAACCCATGCAGCCACTTACACAGCAACAGACAGACGGATACAGACATTCACCCAGTTTAGTCACTAACCCATGCATTCAGTAAGATACGTTTAATCACTCACTTATAGAGTTAGTCACGCACCTACTAAATCATCCATACAGACACTTATACACCCACTCATTCTTCAATACGCCTTTCCCTATATATATTAAAAATATTTAAACTTTACAGAAACACACAGTCACTGGATGATGTCATCAGTGATGTCATTTGAGCTGTCATCAGTGATGTCATCAGTGATGTCACTGACCATGTCATGAGTGATGTAATATGTGACGTCATCAGCAGTGCATTGCGGGGGCGCGAGTTATAGTTAGCTGAACTAACTATAACGGGGGAATTTCACGGGTTTTGTACAGGTGCAATGTCCAACTAACTATAACTGTCCCTAAAACCTATGGTTTTTTCAGTGAATATATATATATACTAGATCCATGGATCCCCTGCAGAGTTATATAGAGGCCATGCTTAAACTCGCGAGGGATCAGCAGATTTCATGAGTGGCAAAAAAAGGTTTTTCACATTTCTGACTCCAGGACACATGCTCAGTCCTCTTTTATAACATGCACAAGAGGTCAGGAAACCTATCACTTGACCCTTCATTCAATATGCAAACAACTTTTCAACCCCAGGGACTGTTTCCCGACAAACAAAATGGCTGCAGCAACTTTCTGTGAAGGTGCAGCCAGCCAATCAGGACTTTGCTTTGGCACGTGAATCTGTGGATCACCCGCAGGTGGATCTGCAGAGGATCAACTCCTCTATATATACAAAATTGCTTTTCAGCTTTCTGCCAAATTTAGTGTAATTCTGTCCAGCAGTTTGGGCAGTAGTGTTCAAAACTCCTACGAGAATTAACATGGGGAAGACATGTTTTGGGACCTTCCCTATTTCTCTGCCCACACTTCACGGATCGCCCCAATACTTTCCAGACAGCAGCTGAAGAGAGAATCACATTTTTGGGGAAAACTTTCATGAAGTTATATATATATTCAAATTCGACTAAGTAAGCGTACACTCAGGGGATCGGTACCAGGCTGTAGATTTTATTACTAGTAACGCGTTTTGGAGAACAGAGTCTCCTTGTTCACACACCGGAAAAAAAAAAACGTTGTGACATGAGAACTGTCAAATTGGCATGGAATGACTTCTATGTAAAGTTAGTGGCATGGAAAGGTGCTGGACTACTGAGTGGGGATGAATTTAAATTGATCACCCGGTTATACCGGTCATTTATTTTATTCCCAAAATACACAAAGACTCGGTAAAGCCTCCTGGAAGGCCAATAATTTCAGCACGAGACAGCATTATGGAGAACACGTCACGTTATGTTGACTATTTTTTACAAGAACATGTCAAGCAGCTACCGTCATACATACAAGATACCAGTGACTTCTTAAGAAAAATTGATGAGGTGGTGTGGCAGGAAGATTATATCTTAGTCACCCTAGATGTCACTTCGCTGTATACCAGCATTTTCCATCGGGACGGTATTAAAGCAGTGGAACATTTTTTGAGCAAGAAACCAATGTGCATGTTGAACCATAACAAAATGTTATTGAACATGATCTCAACATGTCTGAACAACAACTTTTTCTTGTTTCAGAATCAAATCTTTCAGCAGATAAGAAGAGTGGCCATGGGGGCCTGCTTCTCCCCAAGCTATGCCTGTCTCCATATGGGGCTGTGGGAGGAGCAGGTCCTCAATGTTACCTTTGCACATGTGTTGGCTGAAAAGATAAGATTGTGGTATCGTTATATTGACGATTTATTCCTTATTTGGAAAGGCAGTGAAACTGAAGTTCTCACGTTTATTGAACAGATTATTGACAATGATTTAAATCTGCAGTTTGTAGCACATGTTAGCAGTAAATTGGTCAACGTTTTGGATGTCGAGGTGTACATTAACCATGGAAAACTGGAGATAAAGTTACACCGTAAGCCTACCGCTGGTAATACTGTGCTCCACGCCACCAGTCACCATCCTGAGCACCTGATTCGCAGCATTCCCTATGGTGAGATGCTGCGAATCAGGCGCATTTGCAGCGTGGACGCAGATTGTGTTTTGGCCCAAAATGAAAGTAAGAGTAGGTTCCTGGCTAGGGGCTACTCAGTAGATATTCTAGATAAAGCTATTAGGAAAACTAGCCTAATATCTAGATCCATGGCATTGATCCCTAAAAAGACGAGTGATCAGCGGGCTGGCTTGACCACAAATACTGACCCGCCTAGATTAATTTTAACCTATAACCGTCAACACCGAGCTCTGCGCAGAATAGTCAACAAAAATTGGGTTGTAGTGCGCAATGATCCGATTATAGGCGCAACACTGGAAGCGTCACCCAGTATAGCATTTAGAAAGGCACGTTCAATGAGTGACATGCTTGTTAAAAGCAGCCCAGAGATTGTCATGTTTAAATCATGGATACAAATGGCTAAGGGTTTTGTAAGATGTTCTTCATGTAAAGCTTGCTAATACGGCAGAAGTAGTACAGTTTATAGGAGCCCGTTTCATGAAGTCCCTATTACTATATCTAAGAGGCTCACGTGCAAAACTGAATTTGCTATTTATGTGCTGGAGTGTTCCTGTGGCCTGCAATATGTTGGTAGTACCAAGTTGCAGGTCCACAAGAGGATACTCCAGCACATAAGGGCAATCAATAATAATGATGTTACCTATCCGGTTGCCAGGCATTTTAAGGAGGTCCACGGCAACTGCCTGGACCACCTTAGCTACTTTGTGGTGGACACTATTCCACCACTCAGACGCGGTGGCAACCGTGAGGCCTGTCTTAGGAGATTGGAAACTAGGTACATACTGGAGTTGGACACCAAGTCACCCAACGGGCTCAACGCCAGTGATGACCTATATACCTGCTTATAAATATCTCCAATCACCTCTAAGAATTAGAATGTTACTCTTGAAACTTTTCGCACGAAACTACTCATGACATTAATTTTATCTAGATATATCTTTTTAAATAATATCAATTTTATTGATTGTTTTAACTGGAGGTGAGCACGTTTACAAGCACTTGCACTTTTTCAGACAGATGGACATAGACTTGCAGCTGTAACCCATTAAGACCTCAATTATTAGGTTTACATGTTTTGCGTATTAGGAATAAAACATCGTCCAGCAGTTAATGTAGATGGTACTTTCCATTTATGTTATTATATCATTCTATGGTGGCAGATATTTAGCAACCAGTTGATAGCATACTGTTTTTGCATAAACTATTAGTCTTGTTTGTACTAATGTACGATCTTAACATTTATGGGTCAATAAATGTTTTAATATCACAGTATGCTTTAATGGTTTAGGCTGACCGGTAATTGTGCCCGATATTTTGTGTTTTAATTGTAATCACTTGAGTCGTATACCAAAGTATCAGTGGTATTGTTGGAAAAATCCGGCAGTTAGCTTCATACAAGTACATGCCTAATTGTCGCATTTTTAATGTTCACGAAGTTTATGTACATTTCCAAAATTTTAAAATAATGGATTCCTCTTATTAGCTGCTGTTTTACTACACCCACTTGGGTATTATCACTTTGCAGGAACAACAAAAAAAAGCCTAGTTAACTAAAACGAACAGAAGCCTTGAAAGTACGTCATGTTTTTATATATGAAATTGACTTGGGTTTTACGCTGATTTTTAAGAAATGTTTATGAATTAATATACATTTTTAAGTATTTATTGTGATATTTGCACATAATACATGATTTATATATGAAATTGACTTGGGTTTTATGCTGATTTTTAAGAAATGTTTATGAATTAATATACATTTTTTAAGTATTTATTGCGATATTTGCACATAATACATGATTTATTGCTGCAGATATGCGAGTATAATTTTGGAATATATACCTTTTCTATGTCTATGTCTATTAAATTCTAGTGTCACGTGACACAGCACTTTCACTTTAAAAGTATGATCACTCCTCATGGCGTCATGTGATCAAGGCCTCTTCGAGGCCGAAACGCGTCATGGCGGCAGTGCTGGGTTTTATGATATAATAAAGACTTTTTGCACGCACGTTTGGGTCCATATCCGTCCTTTCAGTGGAATTGGATTTACGTGGCGGAGTTCCTTTATATATATATATATATATATATATTATCTACTGGCGGTCGCCAGTAGATAGTTATAGTTAGGACCTATTTTCCATAGGAAAGCCGCAACATTCTATTTGAAATAACTCTTGCGTCGGTTGACGAATCTTTGCGAAATTTTCAAACTTTATGGCCCGCTCCGGCCCGCTCCTACCCTGAAAGTTTCGGGGTGATTCGTCAAGCGGGGGCCGAGAAAAAAGGGGGGTCCCAAAACGTGTTTTCCCCATTCATTTTCCCATAGGAAACTTTAGCCACAGCTACAGCCCGAACTGCTGAACGGAATTACTCAAAATTTGGCAAAGAGGTAGTTCTTGGTTCAGAAAGAACCCTTTTTGTTAAATGGTGTAAATCCATTCAGTAGTTGCGGAGAAATTAAAAGAATAAGAGTCAAAAAATCGATTTCCCATAGGAAACTTTATGCAAGGCTACAGCCCGAACTGCTGAACGGAATTACACCAAATTTGGCAAAGAGGTAGTTCTTGATTCAGAAAGAACCCTTTTGTTAAATGGTGTAAATCCGTTCAGTAGTTGCTGAGAAAATCAAAAGTAAAAACACATATATATCTGGGCGGAGCCTAACCACACATGTCATCGTGAGATCTGATTGGCTGTCAGCACTTCATCCTGGAATTGCTGGCAGCCATCTTGGGACCAATATAAATGATAGTACCCCATTGAAATGCATTGTAGTGAATCGAAGATTTTGAGGGTTACCAAAAGGAGAACTATAAAGGGTGATAACAGACTTTAGTTACATTAGAATTCATTTGTTGATGGTACCATACTAATTTCAGGAATTGTGGTGTGTTCTAAGGTGATTTTACCCTGTGAAAAACCTTCTGCTGGGATATCATGAATCATGTTTGAGAGAAAACTATTTTCACATGCTTGTCCCATACAGTTTTGGAAGGTGCTCCAGAAGCTAAAATGAGAGCATATTTTCTGTAAATTCACATTATCTTTCTCAGTCATGTGAGAATGAAGTCTGACATTCTCAGTAAAACATGTACATCCAACAATGGCAGAGACTGTCAGTTGATTCCTTTGTGTTCTACTGCAGCTTCCCAGAGTGTTCTAAAGAACAACTAGAGTGCTAACAGCCTTACTTATGACAAAAGTATGGCACACCTGAAGCCATCTTGATTGGAATAAACTGGTAACACTTAAAACATTTAATTTAAAAAGGAACAAAATGATGGGGTTCATTTTGTCATAGAAATTATGGTTAGTGCTGTAGAAAGAAAAATTAGGACATGTTTCAAGTGTGATCTCAAATATCTTCCTGTTATATTTCAACAGGAGCAGCCTGTCAGTTGATGCCTTTGTGTTCTACTGCAGCTTCCCAGAGTGTTCTAAAGAACAACTAGAGCGCTAACAGTCTTACTTATGACAAAAGTATGGCACACCTGAAGCCATCTTGATTGGAATAAACTGGTAACACTTAAAACATTTAATTTAAAAGGAACAAAATGAGGGGGTTCATTTTGCCATAGAAATTATGGTTAGTGCTGTAGAAAGAAAAATTAGGACATGTTTTAAGTGAGATCTCAAATATCTTCCTGTTATATTTCAACAGGAGCAGCCTGTCAGTTGATGCCTTTGTGTTCTACTGCAGCTTCCCAGAGTGTTCTAAAGAACAACTAGAGTGCTAACAGCCTTACTTATGACAAAAGTATGGCACACCTGAAGCCATCTTGATTGGAATAAACTGGTAACACTTAAAACATTTAATTTAAAAAGGAACAAAATGAGGGGGTTTATTTTGCCATAGAAATTATGGTTAGTGCTGCAAAAAGAAAATTTAGGGCATGTTTTAAGTGAGATCTCAAATCCTCTTCTATTTCATTAGAAAATTCTGACATGCAGACTGAAACAATCACTTTCAATACCAGCAGTAGACTTCCAGTTAACTCCTTGGTGAGCAGTAGCTTTACTACAGTGATCTAATCAACAACTAGAGTGCTAACATTCTGAATTTATGGCAAATGTGTGACACATCTGAATGCCTTCTTGGTGGAATCAAAGTAAAAACTGAAAGCATTTCCTACTGAGGAGACTGTAGTAAATGAGGAAATTAGGAAACTTCATAACAAATAAGTCTCCCAAGATGGCCACCAGAGAAAAAAGAGCCCAAATGTAGCACAAATATCACCCAGAGGTAGCCCACGTATAGCCCAATGACAGAAGTGTGCAAAACACTTTTTATTTTTGTTTTTACAGTTTTATATAGTGCAGACTGGTCAGGTATTGGAGTGCTTTACATGAGCATTGGTTACATCACACAAGGACAAATTCATGTTGGTTGACCCCTACACTACCCAAACACCACTGCACTACCCTAAACCCTAAAACACTACCCCCAGCACGACCCCCTTCACTACCCAAACACAACTGCACTACCCTAAACTCAAAAACACTACCCCCAGCACGACCCCCTACACTACCCAAAAACCACTGCACTACCCTAAACCCTAAATCTACCCCCTACACTACACAAATACCACTGCAATACCCTAAACCCTAAAACACTAGAACCCAGCATGACCCCCTACAGTATACAAACACCACTGCACTACCCTAAACCCTAAAACATTACCCCCTACACTACACAAACACCATTGCACTACCCTAAACCCTAAAACACTACCCCCAGCATGACCCCCTACACTACCCAAACACAACTGCACTACCCTAAACTCAAAAACACTACCCCCAGCACGACCCCCTACACTACCCAAACACCACTGCACTACCCTAAACCCTAAATCTACCCCCTACACTACACAAATACCACTGCACTACCCTAAACCCTAAAACACTAGAACCCAGCACGACCCCCTACAGTACACAAACACCACTGCACTACCCTAAACCCTAAAACATTACCCCCAGCATGACCCCCTACACTACACAAACACCACTGCACTACCCTAAACCCTAAAACACTACCCCAGCACGACCCCCTACACTACCCAAACACCACTGCACTACCCTAAACCCTAAAACACTACCCACAGCACGACTCCCTACACTACACAAACACCACTGGACTACCCTAAACCCTAAAACACTACCCCCAGCATGACTCCCTACACTACCTAAACACCACTGCACTACACTAAACCCTAAATCTACCCCCAGCATGACCTCCCACACTACACAAACACCACTGCACTACCCTAAACCCTAAAACACTACCCCCAGCACGACCCCTACACTACCCAAACACCACTGCACTACCCTATACCCTAAAACACGACCCCATACACTACACAAACACAACTGCCCTACCCTAAACCCTAAAACACTACCCACAGCATGACCCCCTACACTACACAAACACCACTGCACTACCCTAAACCCTAAAACACTACCCCCTACACTACACAAACACCACTGCCCTACCCTAAACCCTAAAACACAACCCCCAGCATGACCCCTACACTACACAAACACCACTTCACTACCCTAAACCCCCTACACTATACAAACACCACTGCAGTACTCTAAACCCTAAAACACTACCCCCAGCACGACCCCCTCATAACACAAACACCACTGCACTACCCTAAACCCCAAATCGACCCCCAGCACGACCCTACACTACCCAAACACCACTGCCATACCCTAAACCCTAAAACACTACCCCCAGCATGAACCCCTACACTACCCAAACACCACTGCACTACCCTAAACCTTAAAACACTACCCCCAGCACTACCCCCTACACTACACAAACACCACTGCACTACCCTAAACCCTAAAACACTACCCCAGCACTACCCCCTACACTACCCAAACACCACTGCACTAACATAAACCCTAAAACACTACCCCCAGCACAACCCCCTACACTACACAAACACCACTGCACTACCCTAAACCCTAAAACACTACCCCCAGCACGACTCCCTACACTACCCAAACACCACTGCACTACCCTAAACCCTAAATCTACCCCAGCACGACCCCCTACACTACCCAAACACCACTGCACTACCCTAAACCATAAAACACTACCCCCAGCATGACCCCTATACTACACAAACACCACTGCACTACCCTAAACCCTAAAACACTACCACCAGCATGACCCCTACACTACTCAAACACCACTGCACTACCCTAAACCCTAAAACACTACCACCAGCATGACCCCTACACTACCCAAACACCACTGCACTACCCTAAACCCTAAATCTACCCCCTACACTACACAAATACCACTGCACTACCCTAAACCCTAAAACACTAGAACCCAGCACGACCCCCTACAGTACACAAACACCACTGCACTACCCTAAACCCTAAAACACGACCCCTACACTACCCAAACACCATTGCACTACCCTAAACCTTAAAACACTACCCCCAGCATGACCCCGTACACTACACAAACACCACTGCACTACCCTAAACCCTAAAACACTATCCCAGCACGACCCCCTATACTACACAAACACCACTGGACTACCCTAAACCCGAAAACACTACCCCCAGCACAACTCCCTACACTACCTAAACACCACTGCACTACACTAAACCCTAAATCTACCCCCAGCATGACCTCCCACACTACACAAACACCACTGCACTACCCTAAACCCTAAAACACTACCCCCAGCACGACCCCCTACACTACCCAAACACCACTGCACTACCCTATACCCTAAAACACGACCCCGTACACTACACAAACACAACTGCACTACCCTAAACCCTAAAACACTACCCACAGCATGACCCCCTACACTACACAAACACCACTGCACTACCCTAAACCCTAAAACACTACCCCCTACACTACACAAACACCACTGCCCTACCCTAAACCCTAAAACACAACCCCCAGCATGACCCCCTACACTACACAAACACCACTGCACTACCCTAAGCCCCCTACACTATACAAACACCACTGCATTACTCTAAACCCTAAAACACTACCCCCAGCACGACCCCCTCACAACGCAAACACCACTGCACTACCCTAAACCTAAATCGACCCCCAGCACGACCCCCTACACTACCCAAACACCACTGCCATACCCTAAACCAGAGGTCTTCAAACTTTTGGATGCCGAGACCCCCCAGTCAAAATTTTCTGGCGTAAGGACCCCCTCCTGACAAAAAATTCTAAACCTATAGGCATAGCTACTGGAATTATGAGGTAGGTGAGGACCAAATTATGCGACAGGCTCTACTAAATTATATGGTAAGTAAATATAAATAATGCTATGTGAGGCCGCATATTTTGGGATAGTATTGCTTCATTATTTTGACATTTTTTACACACTGTAACACCGAGGAAAGATTTCACCTCATCAGTATCAGTTTATAACGAAAATACAGCAATAAACAACAGAAAGATGTCTAGTCAACCTTTGTGAAGGGCCTTCCACTCCGCAGGAATACGTGTTGCCACATTAGAAGCTCACCTGCCCTGGCTGGGAACAGCAGGGGTCCCCTAAATAGGGTGGACCCAAGAATAGTAAATCTAAACATTAATATATATACTTACCATGACAACATAGTTATTTATATTCTGCACTCAACATAGTTGTTGATCAGTATTAAAAATTCGGAACTGTGGTAGAACACGGTATATTGATGAAAGGTAAACTAAATTCTTGTCTTAAGCTTAAGCCAGAAGAAGATAAAAGAAACTCTAGGATCCGGAACAGAAAATTCTTCAGTTGTTCAAAAACAGGAGGATGCTTATTGTTCCAGGAGTATTGTTTTTCAGTGATTACATAATCTTTCTTATTTAGGAACAGAAATAGGAAACACCAGGAAATGTAGTCACGGATTAGAACCATGCGAATGTGCCGATCACAATGGAAACATAATTTAGACGCAAAATCTCCCATGCAAACCTGCAATGGTGATAAAATGAAGGTGTGATGAAGATCATTTGTGGTTAGTTTGAGAGATAAATAATGAAAAAGCCTACATGCAGAAAATTAAGGGTTGGCCCTGTCATACCTGGACATTCTGCGAAACAGATAAGGATGCCTGTGGTGAAAATAACCTGGCTTCCCTACATCTCTTCACAGAAGCATGCACCAAGAGACAGATTATCTTTCCATCCGCTTGAAATTAAAAGGCACGTCTCTATCATGGCATGTAGATAAGAAAGCATGCTCGAGGAGAGAGCACCTAAAAAGATCAAGAAAAAGGAGCAAGGAGAACTGAAGGAGAGCACAAGGAAGGGGTTAGCAGTAAGTACTGGAGGAGAGCACAATGAGGAGGTGGCAGAGGAGAGCACTGGAACAGAACACTGTCAGGAACAACCAATGGGGTACTGGAGGAGAGCAGGGTTCAGCAGACAGCATCAGAGAAGAGCATGATGAGGAGGGGGAAACATACAGCCCTGGGGAATAACACTGGTGAAGCAATGTATTAAGTGGGATCTAAAAGTGAGAGTCTTTAAAAAGGAGTGTGGCCTGTATAATAAAGGGAGTGACTTAAACACGTAATCTAAATTTCTGTGGTTTTCATAGTATGCTATTCGACCAGTATTTTGGTTCCTCGGTATGCATTCTGTTATTGCTTCTATTCATACATATCATAACAACAGACATACACCTAAAACCAGCCAGGACTATTGGCTTTGTCAATGGTTGTTAGCTGTTTAAGGTAAATTAATAGCAACAATAATTGTGTTGTAAATAATTATTATTGAAAAATTTTCAGTTTGGAAATTGTGAGACTGTTAATTAAATTTAACTGCGGCTGTGAAAGGGGTAGTGATCTTCAGTATCTCAATCACACCCCTTGTGTTCACTATGTTAGACATTTAAGCCCATTTTAATGCCAAATCTGCATATCTAACACCTCATCTTTGTCCTATTCAGCAGCCTCTTGTCACTCTCTCTTGAATGCACTTTCTTGCATCCCTTTCAATTCACCCCCAAACACACAACACATGCACTCACGTGTAAGCACCGAATTTTCTTTTCTTTCACCTTGTCAATATTTTGACAACTGTGAACCTCCTTTAGAAAACCATTTGCACAGAATCACAATTGTGACTAGAGTATTGCTCTGTGCGCTCTGCAAAGAGGCCAAGGATTGTATGACCATGTATTTTGAACACTTTTATGTCCCACTGACAGGCCCTGTGAGAAACTTGCACTGTCTTCAGCTTCCTCCTTGGAGTGCTCAATTGTGGCCCTTTAAAAACGCATATAAGCAACATAGTTCAAAGAATGCACATTGCAAGAGTAATATGCATTACTTTTAAGTGATGCCTTGTGGGAGACTAAGTTCTGTAGTTAAAACAGCCATTCTTTGGCCCAATCCAGTGAAATACTTCCAAAAGTGGAAAATCCAGTCTCAGTGGCTGCATGGGGAGGGAATGGGTCCCGTTTCAAAAGTGCTTCACAGTAGGAGACTGAATGCCTTTGGCGTCCCTGGCAGGCAGTTTGTTTCAGCTCTATCCCTCTTCACACCTCGTAAATACCTCTTCTCCCAATACTGAATGCCCTTTGTAATGCGCGCATCGAATGAGCCTCTGCGTGGGGAGAAATCACAGTATGCGCGGGCACGCAGCTTAGGGGGAACATAGGGCAGAAGTGTGACTGGGAATGTGTGACCCCCTTTCCTTCACTCCACGACCCCCCTGGGGGTCGGGCCCCACAGTTTGAAGACCCCTGCCCTAAACCCTAAAACACTACCCCCAGCATGAACCCCTACACTACCCAAACACCACTGCACTACCCTAAACCTTAAAACACTACCCCCAGCACTACCCCTACACTACCCAAACACCACTGCACTACCCTATACCCTAAAACACTACCCCATCACTACCCCTACAATACACAAACACCACTGCACTACCCTAAACCCTAAAACACTACCCCCAGCACGACACCCTACACTACCAAAACACCACTGCACTACCCTAAACCCTAAATCTACCCCCAGCACGACCCCTACACTACCCAAACACCACTGCACTACCCTAAACCATAAAACACTACCCCCAGCATGACCCCCTACACTACACAAACACCACTGCACTACCCTAAACCCTAAAACACTAACCCAGCACGACCCCTACACTACCCATACACCACTGCACTACCCTAAAGCCTAAAACACTACCCCCAGCACGACCCCCTACACTACTGCACTACCCTAAACCCTAAAACACTACCCCCAGCACGACCCCCTACACTACCCAAACACCACTGCACTACCCTAAACCCTAAAACACTACCCCCAGCACGACCCCTACACCACCCAAACACCACTGCACTACCCTAAACCCTAGAAAATAAACCCCCACCCCATGCCCAATCCCCCTTACCTCTCACTCCTCGTGGTTCCTCTCTCCTCGTGGTTCCTGCTTCACGTCATCTCTGAGGGCGGTGCACGTCGTTGTGAGGAAACGGAACAGCCTCTGTTTCCTTACAACGACATGGATCGTCTACATGTTTTTAGAACGCATGGTCATTTACCATACATACCTTTACAACAAAATTCATTGTAAAGGCATGCGTGGTAAATGACCATGCGTTCTAAAAAATGCGTAGTAATGACTTCGTGATGTACAACGCATGCGTGGTAATGCATGCGTTGTAATGGTGATCGCAAAGTAAAAAGCCATTGTAACGGCTGTTTACCGATCGAAGCTGGCCCCTGTTCTTCAGTGAGACATTTATTTGATTAATTAGGAGGAAGGAATGTGTTTTTACCGAAAAGTGCATTCCCGGCTGTTGTATTGTGAAAGTGTCCGCGTGGCCTGGTTTCACTTCCGGTGAGAGAGTGGAAGAGTCTGTTTGGATCTAAAGGAGTTCTGTTGTTGGACGGGGCCGGCGCGACATGTCATCAGAAAACATAGCTAATGGAAAGCGTCCTCCCTGAAGTGTGGAGCAGTGCCATGAGAGGTCAACGAGTGTGCGTCCCCACCGCAGTATGACCGTACCGCGTGACCCATGTGCCACCTCCAGGGTACGGGAGGCAGAAGCGGCATCGCAGGTCCTCTTGAAGACCGTTGTAGCACTAATTCTACATTTTGGTACTAGGGCATTTTAACTTCGTTGTTCCTGCCAGATACAAAGAGAAGATCCTGTGTTATTCAGTGCCCTCGTTACCTTTTTTGTGGGTTGTGGTGCTTGTCACTTCGCTGCCCCGCCGGTGCACACGACTGGGCACCCCACCTCATGTGCCATCTGCAGGGCCTCTGCCCTCGGATCACTGGTTTCGGTTTCTGGAGTGGCAACATAAACAGTTGCTCCCAAAGGTCTAGCCTGAACACTTAGGTGAATATCCCCTGCACCAGCATTCCACGGAAATTCTTTCCTAGCTCTCCCACGTCAACGAGGACGTCATAATAGCACGGCTCCGCTCGCGACACCGTATGATGTCATCGGAGCCCTAAGAGAACCTCGTCGGCGTGCTGACGTCAGTTCCACCCATTTTTTCCGTGCCACCGATGTCAGTGATGTCACTGACCATGTCATGAGTGATGTAATATGTGACGTCATCAGCAGTGCATTGCGGGCGCGCGAGTTATAGTTAGCTGAACTAACTATAACGGGGGAATTTCTATGGTTTTGTACGAGTGAAATGTCCAACTAACTATAACACCCCTGAAACCTATGGTTTTTTCAGTGAATATATATATATATATATACATATATGAAATGTCATCTGTGGGACTGTATTTGCTAACTACACTTTGGTTGGGTGGCCCTTTAGATGGTGCCACCACCACCATACACATTTCCTCTTGTGAGCATAGTTTTTAGTAGTGTGTTTAATGAAATACTTTTACATTTTAAAAGAAAAAGCACTGACTGGGCAGCAATTTATTAAGGGGTCGATTCCGATTCGGGCCGGAAATTTCTCCGACCGAGCCGGACCCGGAGAGATTTCCGACCGAATCGGACCCGTGCAGTCCGACCGAACGAGTCCGATGCGTCCGTATGTTATCGGACACGAGTCGGTCGGACTCCCATTGAACTCAATGGGAGCCGGTCGTACAACGCGTACGCGGGCTCCCATTGCCTCAATGGGTGCGAGGCGGACAAGGGCGCTCCCTACAGCGAGTACGCCGCGGGCGCTTCGCGGCGTACACGCACAGGTAGGGGGACCCATGGGTCCCCCTGTGTGCGCCTCGCACGGGTACGCGTACAGGGGGTCCGACACGGACCCCCAAAGTACGGCTCCGACAGCGAGTTCGAGTCGGACGGCGCGAGTCGGTCGGAGCGGTCGAGGTGCGCATCGTACTTACCCGGCCGGAAAACGTCTCCATTGCGCGGTGCGAATCGGGTCCGACCGAGTCGGTCGGAGCGGTGCGGTCCGGGTACGAGTCGGTCGGAGCGGTCGGGTCGCCCGGACGAGTCGGTCGGCGAATTCGCATCGTACTCGCTCGGCCGGACCCGCGTACGGTTCGGTCGGGAAACAGGCTTTCGCATGGCTTTTTTCCCGACCGAATGGTATTGGGTGCGCCTCCGACCGAGATCGGAATCGGCCCCTAAGTGTTTTCTTTTTGCGTGTCTGAGTGCTGAGTCGCTAGCCCACAACACCTCCCCTGAGTAAGCTTTTGACTGCTCTACCTTGTTACCCTGAGTGTAAAGTGCTACAAAGGGATACTCGGTTCCCGGTAAGAGGCACCATAGTACGTGAGCCACACTACACTAGTGGTGAAAGACCGTAGTTACTACAACTGGGGCTCGGTACCCCCTGTGTGTCCTGGGACCCTCCACCCAGATTCCTGATAACTCTAATATTTTGTATCAGAAAAATATTATTTCCAAACAACTGGATCATATTGTCTGCTCTTATTTAGTTTAATTGCAACAGAGAAGTGCATACCTAGCATTGTTTGGAGCCACTCTAGCTTAATTGCAATTCATTCACAACAGAACTCACAATGTGCAGTATGTGTTCAACAACTTGGATTGCTGTATGCTTTTGTGCATCTTTTATTCACCCTCCTTTTGATCTTACATGGTGTAACTTCTTTTAGATATAGTTTTATCATTGTCTCAGTTCACTTCTCCCCTTTCTAAGGTGAAAATAATACTGCACTCTTCAGTTTTGTGTTTGGAAATGAAGGATCAATGTTACAGAGGAATTCAAAACAAATATTCTTACATTTTTAAAGCACTGATGTTGCCTTTATTTGTTTTAAATAATTGTGTATATGGCACTAAACATACCCATATCCTGTCACCCAAAGGGTACACAGGAATTTGACAAATAGATCAGGAAAGAGTCAACTGGACCAGAAGAGTAGTTTTCTGATTAATATCATTAAATTCAGAACGTTGGAATGATGGAAGCTCTATTATAGACATCGGAGGTGCAAAGGGCCAATAACAGCTACAATAGATATTTCAGTCTCTCCCTATTTAATTTACAACATTCTGCCCTCAGTGGGTGGAAAGTGTGAAAGCATTACAGACTTCTGCATCTGGCTACACTGGCCATTAAAGTTCTGCTCTCTCATTATTGGCTATCTTGCAGTCTGGGCCTAAAACCCAGGAAGGCCTTTTAACCACGAGAATAGCCCACAACAGCGGGCAATAATGTTATCTGATGTTGCTGAGATCTCTTATAGCAAAAGGTAGCATTTCTTTCATTTACAGAAGATGCAGTGTGAGAAAAGTTTGAACTCCAAACCTTTTAGTTCAATAAATGAACAAGCAAAGACATACAATTAAAGAGAAATTCTCTCAATGAACTCTGGCTAAGAGAGTATACATTCTGAAAACCCTCAAGTCACATGTTGCAAACTGCTAATAATAAAAGACAGATGATTGATAGCATTCTTATCCATAGTAGCAACACAAAAATATAGTTCCAAAGCCAAAACCAGGATTCTTTATATGCACAGTAACCAATGCAAAGAATGTGAATAGGCATTAAACAATAATACAACATTTGGGAACAGGGTATATTCCTTAACAACACATGCATAGGCTGAGAGTACCACATAACTAAGGTTGCCGTAGCGCTTGGTTGGCATTGTGATATATATTATGAATGTAATAGGGAAATCAACAGCAGATTCTCTATCAATCAGTTAACACAGGGTAAAATGAGTTATCTTGTGCATGCATGTAAAGTGATCTGTCACTATAACCCACATGGGATTGATGCCTCTAAGCATGTTTTACTGTTTCTCATCACTGCATAATGCAGTATTTTAAAAATTGTTTTAATTTTATCTGGAATAGTTTTAGGAAATTGATTGATGGATTTAATTACATAATCAAGGAAAAACATCATCCTATCGCAAGCAAAGCAGGGCAGAAGTGATATCACAGGGTGCAGTTTCGTTGGAAGTTGCTCTTTATCAGCAAAGAGTATTAAAAGGGAGTGCAAATGTTGACTGGTAATTTTCCTGCTTTTAATCATTGTTTAAGATGCAATTAATGAAAGAGTGCGCTTCATTTCTTTAAAAAGGTTTAAAAGTTTATTTTTATTTTTTAAATATAGCTCATCAGTAATATTTTATAAGAAAGTAATTCAATCATTATATACAAGTGATATTATCTAAAAATATATAAAATATTTAATGCCAAGCAAATGTAATTTATTTAACATTAGTCCCATTTAGTAGAAATTATTCCCCATTTTCCTATCACTGCCACTGTTCCATCCAACATTTTCCATTAAAATGTATACCTAGGTGTGCGGAGGTGTCCGTCATCATGGAGCTAATCTCTGCCCAAAATTAGGAGTGTCGGGGTGAAGGTCTCCAGCTGTATATTTGTGAATTCCATTTTGTAGTACCTGAGTTTTAGTACTGTAGTATGGCTTTAAGACTAAAACATTTGGGGGCATATTACCAAGGATTTGCGATAATTATCGCAAAGCGCGCTTAGCGATGTTTTTTTTATCGCCGGCTATCGCTGGATTTCATCGTGGAGATAAAGCGTTATTATCAACGCTTATCTTCAAGGCGATAAAAAATCCAGCGATAGCGGCGAAACCCAGCAATAGTGCGAGAAATCCAGCGATAAATTCACTGCGCTAATGAAAAGCTTGCTAATAGGCAGGTGAGGACTTAACCTTACAATCCACCTCCCATTGACAAGAATGGTTAAGTCAGGTTTTTAGCAAGTGTTAAATTCCAGCGATAATCGCGGTTAGCGCAACTTTTTTTATCGCTTCGCGGGCATTGGTAATAGGGGGAAGTTGTGTTTGCGACTGTTTGCAGTCGCTTTTAGTTGGGAACGCCTACTTTGCATGTCATTAGCGATAAATATCGCTGACATGCAAAGCGGCACCAAAACGGTCGCTTTCGCCATGAAGCTGTCGCTAACAGCTGTTAGCGACAGCTTGCTAATAGGGCGATAGAAATATCGCCGCTTTAGCAGCAAAAAGTGCCGCTAAAGCGGCGATAACGCCCTTGCTATTATGCCCCGTAGTTTGTGAATTGGGCCTAAAATTGTAGGGGCATAAACACAATTGACAAAAAAAATTATTTTCAAAAGTTTAAAGTTCTTCACTCAAACAGTATCGTGAGAAGGAAGAGGAACAGGAGGCCATCTTGAGTGTGTAGATAAAAGTTTTTTCTTCAGCATCAAAGAACTCCAGCCACAGGAATACACTTCAGCCACCTGCTTGGCCTTAACAGTAAAATTTGAACCATAACATTCTCACATAGAATCAAGAGGGAGGGAAGTGTCCATACATCATGGAATAAAGGGGCAGTAGCGGTCCGTGGTAGGAGTGCCGGCCGGGCGGTGACGTGGGGTGGGGGTGGGGCAGGGTGTGGGGTAGTAAACCACAGATTACGGCCGAATACAGGTAAGTAAACATTTAAATAAATAAAACGAATTTCGTTGCGCGCACTGCATCGCATTTGGCGATGCAGCGCTCACAACGAAATTCGTTTTATTTATTTAAATGTTTACTTACCTGTATTCGGCTGTAATCCGTGGTTTACTACCCCCCACCCTGCCCCTCCCCCACCCCACATCACCGCCCGGCCGGCACTCCTACCACGGACCGCTACTGTAAAGGGGACCTAGCACAGATAAAGAAATGTAATGAAGCACAATACCACACAAAGATTACATGAATACACATTACTTATAGGATGTAGAATCTTATACTGTTTCTTTAAAAATTCCTAGGTTAATATTATTTGATACAAATTATTTTACATTTTTATTTTACATTGCATTAATGTTTATTTTTATCAAAATAAAATAAGGAATTTTATTTAAAAAAAAATGTTGTCCTTTTTTTTCCTTATTTGCCTCTTTAGAGAGAAATAAAACTCTCTTCCTCTTGCACATTTGGATGGAGTGTCCTGACCCCGTGTGCTGGAAACAGGAAGGAAGATTTAGAGATCACACTCTGGGGTATATTCTCAAGGACTTATCGCCGAGTTAGCGGCACTTTATCGCAGCCAAAATGGCGATAGATTTATCGCACCATTCGCAAGCTGGTGCCAGTTTCCCTGCGATAGCAGCCGCAAAAAACATCGCCACGGATGACACCGGCAACTAACGCTAATGAGATACAGAGTAGGCGTTCCCGTGCAAAAAGCCGCGCCAACACCACTTCGCAACATTCTCAACGACCAGCCAGATCGGCGATAAGATCACAAAACATGCGATAAGGCGCGTTAGCAGCAGGGAATTAACACCTGCTCTTTCCTGGTATTAAGTCGGACGATAACCTGCACCAGAAATGGGAGCCCAGCCCACAGCCACACCAGAAGAAAAACAGATGCCATGGAGCTACTGATCATGCAGCCGGACACCCAAAAGGGCCAGAACACCCACCGCCACCCCCCCCAGGACACCCTCCAGGGGCCCTACCCCAGACAAAGATATTTCACATCAACTTTACGAAATCATGAACAAAACAATTCGCCTGATGTCGCACAAGTACAACAATTAACATTCATGTGTGGTCAGAAAAAGGAGAATCATTCATTCATCTTTGAATGTCCAAACAAATTATTTTATTCAAATTTAACACAAAACAACTATTCGGAAGAGTAATGGCGGGTCTTCTCTGGACAATCTGTAAGACACAGCCTGCAAGACAAAATCTAAGATAAGAAGGTGTATCATGCACTCATCAAAGGACAGAGAGAGAGAGAAAGAGAGAGAGAAAGAAAGGGAGAGAGAGAGAGTGAAAGAGAGGGAGAGAGAGAGAAAGAGAGAGAAAGGGGGAGAGAGGGAGAAGGAAAGAGAGAGAGAAACAGAGGAACAGAGAGAGAGACAGTGAAAGGAAGAGAGGGAGAAGGAGAGAGAGAGTAACAGAGGAAGAGAGAGAGAGACAGTGAAAGGAAGAGAGGGAGAAGGAGAGAGAGAGTAACAGAGGAAGAGAGAGAGAGACAGTGAAAGGAAGAGAGGGAGAGGGAGAGAGAGTGCCGACACTGCAGACCCAGGCCTCACTGCTCACCTGCTGCCACCGTTGTGTCTCCAACCACGTGCCGGTATACACTGAAGTCCACCAGGTCCCTTATCTGAAACAGAGTCCAGATTTATGAATGGCAGAGTTCATATCAGTGCACACGCCATCATCGCTTGGCCGCCCCTGCACACACAGGCTGCTGCACCCCAGCCACTCCCGCCGCCCAGTGGTGTTTGCCCGCCCCTGCGCAGCCAGGCCTCACTGCTCACCTTCTGCCACCAGCGTGTCTCCAAGAGGGCCCACCACATGCCGGTGCAAGCTCCAAGCCTGGGGCCTGCGACCTTGGCAGCCTCCACATCATGCAGCCCCGCCCCACGGGCCACCAGGTCACACACGTGATTCTGGGTCTTGATTTCGCAATGGCAGAGATCATATCAGTGCACACGGCATCATCGCAGGCTGCACACCCGCTCAGCACTATAGGTGCCGCTAACTCTGTGAACCGCGAGGCAACGCCACGTGGCGGTAGGCCCATGCTGCCCGCTGGCTCAGGCCTACACTGCGGTCCAGCAGGGCTCACACAAATCCTTACCAGTCCGGACCGCCAGGACGGCGCATCATCGCAGGCTGCACACCCGCTCAGCACTTAAGGTGCCCCTACCTCAGTGCACCGAAAGTCACCATCCCGTGGCGGTAGGCCCGTGCCGGCCGCAGTGTTTCCGGTGCCACCAACTCTGTGCAACGTAAGTCATGGACCCTTTCTGATTAAGTCTTGTGATATGCCAGGCGGACGCAGCCATGTCACCTCCGGCAGTGGGGAAGAACTGGGACACGTAGCGTCGTCATCCCCCCCTTTATACGTAAGCCGAGTTGGCTGGGTCGGCGTACGCCAGGCCAGCGTAGGGATGTGAATAATTATCCCTGGGCTCTGGGCGTGGTTCATTTCTGGGCTGGACAGGAAACCAACTGATGCGTGTGTCTCTGTTGCAGTGTCTGCGCCATACGTCCCGCAATCGACAATGTTGCAATGTTGCATGCACCCGGAGGGCGGCCGCGCACAAAGGGATTGTACAAGGAGCGCATGGCCGCTCGGGCTCTTGGCTCATGCATGCCAACTGTTGTGTGTGTATCGCTATTGGTGCACCATAAGCCTAAGGCCTAGCCTCAATTGCAGCGCGAAAGCCACATCACATTTCCAGAATGCAAGCAGTAGTCAGACTAACATCAGGGATGAAAGCTCCTTTGTCTCAATACATATGGCGGAAGGACATCTGCACCTCCGACCTTGGTCTTGCATGCGGCAGGCACCCCCTGAGAGAGATACCCTAGCAGATAATGACGACTCCCACACTACACACAGCGCTAATGATAGACCAACGTATCCACACCCAACACACAGAAGTCCTTGCTCGAGGTACTCTTGCATGGAATGCCCTTGATACTTACGTACACAACAACCCATACGTCCAAACGTTGCACACACATACGACTCATTGCTCCGAGCTGTGGCATATCATCCACATAACTGCTGGAGGTCAGAAGAGTGCCGGTTCTATGAGAGCCACAAACGCAATGGCAGAACATCCCGGGCGCATGCACAACGCCTGTCACGTGGTACTGTACCGTGACCGAATGCTGCCTGTTAGTGTCTGATGCATTGGTCTGCATGTTGTGGCCCTTGTCTTGCCCGTACTGACACGCACATGGCAATAAAGTCTACGCAACTTCACTAGTGTTCAACTGTGATGAGTGTTGATTGGAATGACAAATCGTGTGCCTCAATGAGCATTGTCCGTACACAGGGAGGGACTGACTGATGCATTTCACTTAGGGGTGAGTCCCTATTGCCAGCTCCACCTCTGTGAGCCAGACATAGTGGTTGGGATAGTTGCTGATAGACCTGTGCTCTTACGTGTCTTCAGCAATGTGAGTATGGTGTCCATATTCTTGCCATGTGGATCAATGTGATCCATCACTACAGGCTGTGTCCACCCAGTTAAGTGTGAGTAGGTATGCGAAGAGATGTTCTGTTGTCAAATGTGATGGGGGACACTACTTTAGGCCTGCCAATGACTTTGACATTGCATACCCAGCCCTATTTCTATCATTGCGTGGGGCAAAGTTGAGGAATTGCGCGATTGTTGTTTCAGAGCAATGAGGCCACAGCTAGTGCATACATTCCCAGTCATCTCACTTCCCATGTGTGTCACGGTCAAACATGTGCATTGCTTCCATTTCCCAGGGTGAACCTTTTTGGGCAATCAATGTCCTTACATTCATCCATACTTTCATACTTGATCGATTATGGACATGACACATCTGTGCGAATTTGAATGATTTATTCACATTCGGTGGAGTATCGGAGCTGGAGCAGTACATGGCCATGCAAACCCCACATTACATTGTAGCTCAGTGGAGGGCCAGCCAGAGTCATGTAGTGATTGACAAGTACATCGGAAGAGGAAGAGTACAGTCCGCAGTCTGATTGCTGTGTCATTGATAAGCAAACAAAATATGGCAGTCCATGTCGAGGTCCAAGGTCAGTGTCGCAGAGTGTTTCGGGGGACAGTGGGAGGTTACAGGGCATGATGCAGAGGGCAGAACCAAGCTGAAACAGGGCATATGGCAGAGAAGAATGCTACTGGCTCCTTCTTACTACAAAGGTGGAATCACCCTCATCTTCCTCCTCTATGTCATCTGTCTGACATGTGGGTGCTGATGTTTGGTCTGCAGCACTGTGTGCCACTGACACATCAGGGGCCGGAGATGTGTGTGTAGAAGTACCAGCAGCATTCATCAGCAACTGCCTTAGTGGCAGCAATGCGATGATGAGGATCTGCAGGGCATGGAAGATCCCAACAACTTTTCGCTGGTGTGCATCCGTGGCAGCTATTCTTTCGGCATGCATCCGCTCCATGTTCTCCATTATCCTCAGCATCTGTGCCAACTCTCGACTGACATCGCTGAGGCCACTCTGACTTGACAGTTGTTCTCCTCTCAGAGTCATGACTCCAGCGATGTTGGGCATGCATTGTTGGACATCATGGAGCGAACTGTGGGTGTCCGTTAGGGAGTGTAAGTGGTACCTGATGGGACTTAGACACCCACGTATGTCATCTAGTTTGGCTGCCATGAGGGCGAACCCCACCCGCACCTGTTCAGCCACCTCCTTCTGGCAGTCTAACACATGGCCTTGGAATGTGATGTGTTCTTCGGTGAGGTGCTGGGAGCCAGCCGTGGTGGTGGGTGCTTCCTGCTGTGTGGTCTGTGCAGGGGGTGGGGTCTCCTCGATGCAGCTGGGCTGCCCTTCTCCTGAAGGTGGGTTGCCGTAGCTGTCCATGAGCTGTTGTAGGGCTTCGGTGTCGAAGGTGTGGAGGTCCTCTTCATCATCACTGATGAGTTGTCTGGTCTGCTCTGCAGGAGGTGTTGATGGTCCCTTTGCAATGTGAAGGGGAGATGCATTTTAACATTGTGTTGACATGTATGTTGACGCATTGTTCAAGTTGACATCCAGACTGCATGACAATGTACATTGTGACTGTTTGGGAGGAGCTGGCTATTTGATGCGGGACAGTGGACATTTGAACTACATCACGGATGTGAGGTTGTACACGTACATTATCATCTCACAGTTTCCTGCTATGCCAGATGTGATTGGCCAGTTTCTACGCACAAGCGGAACCAGTTGTGTCCTCTGTTCTGTAGTGAGAGTGTTGCACTTGGTACCACATTGTTGTCAATGATGTGCTGTTATTGCTATGTGTGTGTGCTGCAGTGTGGGGGAGTCGCCCCTGCAGCTGTGATTTTGCTGCCCCTTATCCCTTTGAGGCGGTGTGCCTTTGACTTCTGTGCTTCTACAGTGCTGAGATGTTGCACACTTGGCTAATTTTGGCTCTAGTTCGGATTTTGGACTCTTGGGCATGGTTTATCCGCAGATGTGTTGTTGAAGTCAGGGGTTGTTTGTGCAGGTGGATGTGTCAGAGTGTGACCTGCTCCTTTACGGATGTGTTCCTCACTCAGCCACCTCAGTGTCGTGGTGTGCACCATGTCATGATAATTGGACTGCAGCCATGCTGTTCGTCATGCAGTGTCACTTGCATTGTCAGTGTGGCTCACAGACATGCAGCTTTGCTGGTTTTGACACGTGTGCATGGGTTGGTTGTGAGATTGGTGCTGTGTGGGGAGGGACCCCTTTGTGCCCATAGTGGACGGGGGCCTTCTTGCTGTTTGTATGTGTGCTGCAGTGTGCCAAGGGGATCAGCGTAATGATCCAGAGTCATTGTGGGTGTGCAGTGTGCTGTACTTAATTGTGCATGTGTGCCATTGTGCCCATCTCCCCCCCGTCCCCCCAGTCCCTGTTCGGTACTCACCCTGGTGCTGTTGTGTCAGGTCATGTCGAGCAGTGTCCGGACCCCCAGCTCCTGCCACCGTCTCCCCACTGATGACTGTGGCCACCATTTCCTCCATCTCATCCAGCTCCTGGTGTTCCACTGGACTGCCACCTCCAGTCTGCATTGCTTCCTGATGGTTGTCAGCGAGTTTCTTCTTGGTTTTGCGCTTCGCATCATTCCAGCGCCTCTTGACCTCTCCAATTGTCCTCCTCCTCACTCCGACTGCATTCACCTTGTCCAGGATGGACTGCCATATTGCATTTTTATTTGCCAATGACACGTTGGAGGTGACGAACAGTTGTTGGTGGTGTTCTATCACCTCAGTGATGATGATCCTGTTTTCCTGCGGACTGAACCTCGTCTTCCTCGTCTTCTTCTGCTTGCCCTTCCGTGACCCCGAGGTCCCAGGCTGGTCCTCCTGGCGGCTTGTGGGGTTCTGGTCGTCCTCTGTACTTGCTCCGGCTTCCTCCATGGTGCTACGCAGTTTGAATTATTTTGTTTGTGTTTTTCGGTGCTTTTATAGTGCATTTTCCCGCTTGTCGCGTAGGAATTGCAGGCCTGTCGCTGGTTATCACTGGTTTTTCTATCGCGGTTGGCCACATTGCAACTTTTTTCGCGTTCGTGTTTCGCGTTTTTTTGACGTCACGGTAATTTTATCGCGGTCATTTGATGCGTTATCGTGAGACTATCGCATGGTGCCGCCGTGTTGAGAATACAACGTTAACATGGTGTTATTCTCCTGCGATGGACTGCGATGTGCAAAGTTGCGTTAAGCTAATTTTGCGATAATTATCACACGTTCTTGAGAATATCCCCCTCTGTTTATTAAGTTTTGCTAGATTTTCCTTTAGGGGGATCCCTGCCTCAATGGTGGAGATCTCCAAAACAGGTGGAAACAAATTCAGAATGCATCATTCCCTTGTTTGATGGGGTGGAGCCTCTTAAGTCTACATCTAGATGTAATTCTCCACTCAGAAATGGTGAATAGAAAAGAAGTAGAGATTTAAACCTAGGTGTAGGAGTAGATCTACAAGCCTGAAGATCGACACAAGCAAACGTCCCTTTGTGAATTGTGGAAATTTTGTTGAGGAGATGTGAACAGAAAGCATGCAGGTGGAAGTTACATAACATGTTAGCACCAGTAAATGTTGTATTCATGTTTTCAGAAGAAAATGGAACTACTCTCGCTTTCCTATACAGAACTTTATAGACAAAACTCATTTTGTTCCTAACTTGATCCTGGGAGCCATCCTTGTGAAACCAATTTGGCGTTTTTTTAGATCTGTGATATTGGGTCAGATACTCAAACAGAAGATTTTTTGTCAAGATGAAGCTGTTATATTTCTCTTAAAACATGATAGAAATTGCTCATTTATCAGAAATTGTCTAGAAATGTATAGGGCAAGAGAATGATTTTTTGTGCACTCTGTATTTGAATTCTGTGATGTACCACGTTTAGAAGAAAATATCCTCCGCTTTATATAAAAGTTTTGTGTCTTCATACCTTGCAAGGGACATTGCTTCCCTGATTTTGTATTCTCTGCTTAGCATTTTTAACACGTTTTTTTCAAACGTCAGACTATAATTTACACCTCACACAATCAGATGCTTCCATAAATCATACAACATTAATCTGGCTCCCTTTTATTTTCTACTTTTATATTCGGCCCGTCACTTTTCTCACTTGTGAAGACTCCAGAAATATAATTTACCATGATTGTTACTCGGTTTGCATGATCAGCACCCAATTTATCCGTAATCATTCTCATAAATGTATCTTCGCAATCATCTAAGATTTTCCTGTTGAACTTGAAAAACCTATCTCCATTCTAGCAATGATGCTTCCCTATAATTAATTTAATGAATCATTAAATGTGCATGTGCTGAGATTCATTAAGGGGTTATGTGACAGCTTCAGGATGAAAATGACTAAACCCTCTCTGTCCGAACATAATCTATCAGAAAAATACTTTACCTCAAACTCTTGAACTGTGAGCCACAAAGTACAATTGAGAGGTAAGTGCTTGTGTTCTTGATGAGAAAGAAAAATCACTACTGACTCTTTCCAAACCACATACTATCAATAGAGAAACTCAATAAAAATATACATTAATCAATGAAATACGGCGCATGTTTAAACAAAAATCATATACTTCTGTTGCAACATAAAACGAATTAATATTTGAATGTAATATACTTTCAGACTATAATAAATCTGCCAGAAAGTAAAAAATAAAAATGTGCTCAGGTTCAGGTTTTGCATTCTGCAGATTCAAAGAAGACTGTCAAAATGTAGACCTTATTAATTTTTTTAATTTATATCCATTGTTTTCAGCACACTGTGAAACCACAAACCACGCGAGTTATACGCTTTAAATATATATAGCTAGATGCCATTGTCTATGTAGAAGGCCACTGTTATGCTTGAAATTGATGTTATGTTCAAACTGACAGAATGCTTATTTTGCTATTGAATCTATGGGCATCATTATGATGGCGGTCCCATCATTTCGGGCTCGAGACCGTCTGACGTCCTAATTAAGGGTGGGCGGAATTTGCGGAGCTGCGTTCCGCGAAATTCCGCGAAACTGCAAGAAATCTCCGCGAGCACGCGGAATTTCGCGTGCTCGCGGAGATTTTGCTGCGCCCGTTGAATCCTGCCCTGCATATTTATCCACGAAGATGCCACCGTTTTGTGCAATACCTCTACTCAACTGGAGTACTTTCTACTGGCTAATCAGTAAGTGCTACCTCGTTGGGTAAATGTATAGTGCCTTTCCTACACTACAGCTGCGTAAAGGTCCAGAAGAATTGACCCCAGTGATCTGTGTGTCTGTAACTTTGCCACCGCGCCGAAAGCGCCGGGATCCTTTGATTAAGCTGTCCATCATTCTACACAGGGATTGCGCTCGAGAAAATCAAGGATGCAAAGACCTCCATCGGGGATTACAGCTAACTTTTCACGTTGGAAATGGAGAGAAGGCACACCTGCTTAACCACGCTCACGAATTCTACACGAGGATTGAGCTCGGAAAATCAAGGATGCAAAGACCTCTATCAAGGATTACAGCTAACTTTTCACGTTGGAAATGGAGAGAAGGCACACCTGCTTAACCACGCTCACCAATTCTGCACGAGGATTGCGCTCGGGAAAACCAAGGATGCAAAGACCTCCTTCGAGGATAACAGCTAACTTTTCACGTTTGAAATGGAGAGAATGCACATCTGCTTAACCACGCTCACGAATTCTGCACGAGGATTGCGCTTGAGAAAAGCAAGGATGCAAAGACCTCCATCGGGGATTACAGCTAACTTTTCACGTTGGAAATGGAGAGAAGGCACATCTGCTTAACAACGCTCACGAATTCTACACGAGGATTGCGTAACAACGCTCACGAATTCTACACGAGGATTGCGCTCGAGAAAAGCAAGGATGCAAAGACCTCCATCGGGGATTACAGCTAACTTTTCACGTTGGAAATGGAGAGAAGGCACATCTGCTTAACCACGCTCACGAATTCTGCACACCTGCCCTGCATATTTATCAACTCGGGCACCTGCTTCAGTGCTTTCTTGCACCCGAATTCCGTTCCGCCGCGGTTCGCGGAAGTTTCAACATTTCCGCGTTCCGCGCGGAACGCGGAAATGCCGAAATTTCGCAAGTTCCGAGAGCGGAACGGAATTTGCCGCCCACCCTTAACAAGGAGTCGGCGGTATCGACAGCCCAATTACGATACGACCGCCGTGCAGGCAGTTGTAAACATCCCTTTTTCTATTGCGGCTTGTGCTGCGGCCCCAAAAAGGGCTGCAGCAGAAGCCGCAATAGAAAAAGGGAGGTTTTTAAACATCCATGCACTTGTGCCAGGCACCTTGTGGTGCCTGGCACAAGTGTATGGATGTTTGGGGGGGCACCATATGTGCCCCCCAGGCTACATCGCAGAGGCCTACGGGGGACGGAAGCCCTGATTAGGGGCCCCCAAAGTCAGTTTCCAACAGCCTTTCCATGATGGTCGGACCACCGTGAAAAGGATGTCGGAAACTGACATCCTAATCCCTATGGCGGAGCCTCCGCAGGCACCGCCTCCATTGTGGGGATTAGGCTCTGATTGCCGCCACGACGGGCTCCTTGAGCCTGTTGGAGGCGGTGGTCCTTCGCCCCACCTGCTGCGCTCCGACCGGTGGTTGGAACGCTGCCCTAGCTGTTGGGCGTACCGCCACTGGCGACCTGTCGGTGGCGGTCCCCCTAACATTGTAATCAGGCCCTATATCTCGAGACAGACGATGAAATCCATGCTGACTTTTAATATTTTATTAACAGTTGAAACAATTTTGCATGGTAGTCATATTTAAATTATCCATTTTACAAACCTAACTTAATTTGGACCAGAATTACTAATCCCTTAATAGCATAAGAGATGTCATCATTAAACATTAGGGTCCATATTGATCCAGGTTTTGTGTCACACTTGAGCCACGCAAGGCAACACAGGGTGACACAAAACCTAGAATGAGATTTACCAAGCCACGCAAGACCGCCATGCTTGGCCCTGCGTGGCTAGGTAAATCTCGAGTAGCACAAGACAGTGCAAGTCACTGCCTTGTATTGCTCTGCCCCGGGAAGGTGTTCTATGGCTGGAGTGTAGGTGTTCTCACACATCCACATATGGATTTTGGCGCATTCCTAGATTTACCTAGACAGGTAAACCTAGGAAGGCGCCACAATGCTACACCTTCCCAGGGAGGGGCAACGAGCCGAAATATCTTTATTTCTCCTCATTGTTTCCTCTTCCTAAGTGTTCTGCATTGTGCAATCAGTGCAAACATCCCTATGGTTTGATAGAAAGCCTGATCTATTGAAATAGCCAGGCCAGCCTTTGTGTCAAAAACAAATGCCTCCTTGAAGTAGGAGCTGTAGGAAAGTGAAATATTATGTGGTATGGGTGAGTACCCTTATCATGCAATATTATCACAATGCCTCAAAGATGATCCTTAGATTCACGACAATAATCACTAGCTCAGTCCTGGTAGTGTGGCAAAGAGCAGTCAGACATTACTTGAGGAACATTTAAATATTTCACAGTACCTTAAGGATTCATAAGCAATTGACAAGACTCTAGAAAAATCTAACACCAATTTAGAAAAAATTGAGTATTTTTTAATGTAAATTTGGACACCAAAAGAAACTAAATAGCATACATATAATTACGGAGTTGTGGATTTTCAAAGCATTAAAAAATAAGTGCAGACATTTAGCATTGCGGTCAAAAGGAAAATCTGCTAGTGACAATTACGTCACTTAGGGGTCATGTTACGTTATATCCTCGCAGGGTAGAGGTCCTTGAAGTGCCAAGACTACGGCTCAACAGTCAGTTAAATTTAGTCAGTTGAATTTTACCTGGCCTGTGGAGTCCAGGTGCTGTGGTTGTCCTGGCTGTCAGCGGGCTTTAAACAAGAGTCGTTCCCAAGCTGGTTTTACCATAGGGACGACGCCACCAGAAAAGGGATGAAAATACATCACACCGGGGTCGTTGCTGATGTCAGTCGCAGGTGTTGTGAAAGTGCCCTATTAATGTATTGTTGAGTTAAGGGGTCAGTTACCCAACTGGTAACCAGCAAGCCTTGATAGCAGTAGAAGTAATGAAAAGGAAATTCAACGTCTTGTGGTCCAGGGGAGTGAGGCAGCGGCTTGAAGTTTTGTAAATGCCAGACTACAACTCACAGAATGCACTTCACTATTTACTTTAGGACGATTATTCGGAGGGCCCGATGGTAAGTGATTCTTTAGATGCAGAGAGTCATTTTACCTACACTTTACAGGGGACTGGTCCCACCAATCCAGGGGAGTCTGGCAAACCTGGACTTGCCAGCCGAAGCACATGCAAGCTAGGGTAGCCAGGTGGGCAAACACTAGGTAGCCACCTGGGTGTATGCCAGCCTTCCCTTGGTGCCAGATTCATGTCAGGGGAGAGAAAACATGTTGTTTGACACCAAACTCGACATATTTAGGTGGTACCATAATGGAGCTTCCAACCCAAGTATGCCTGGGTGCAAGTCTGATGTTATTCTATGGACCGTCTATCACTTATAGGGTACTTTAATGGTAAAGCCATTATAGAGATGTATAAGCTTGCACTTAGATGTCTACACTATTAATATACTTCACCCTGCCTCTTGGGCACAAAAGACCTTCTATAGGCGTGACTGACATATACTTAAGAGCAGTGCTGTGACCCTGTCACACATGGTGAGGACAAAGTTGAAATGGAGCAGTGAACACTGTTCCTGCAGTCTGCAAAGGCAGGCCTTCATCTGTTTACCTGGGTCACTCAGGATGGCACAACCAGTGCTGCAGACCCTGAGTACCCCTTTACCAGCCATGTCCTGGGTACAACAGTACCACTTACCAGGGACTTACAAGGGAGGCATGATCTCTGTCAATGGAGAAGCCAATTACACATGCCACTTTTAGAGAGAGAGCACTGGAGCCTGGTTGGCAGGCTTCAGTGCACTGTCAGAGTCGAAACCCAGAATCTAGTAGTCCAAATGGGGGAAAAGTGAGGGGACATCGGCAAAAAGCCCTGTTTTTTTACAGGGGCTAACATGGAAATATGTTTTCATTTCTCAAACAGGCTTTGCATGTGTGCTGAAGTGCACAGCAAACATCCAGGGCATGGATCCTTCTATGTTTGTCTAGACAAAGGACTTTGTACTGGATGAGTATGCTACCAGTTTAAATCCTATGCTAGACAGCACACACTCACCTCTGTGAGGTGTTGTGACATGCAAGGCAGTCTTTTAGTGCGCCAGTGCAGGGGATGACAGGAACAGTGGGTCAATTAGAATAGATATAGCTCTGCACTGTGTTTTCTCATTGTGCAATGCAGCAGGGCAAATTTGGTTTCTGGACTGCATTGCATGAAAAATGAATAAATATGCCCCCTCGCTCAGTACAGGCATCATGATAAAGAGACAATATTCCAAGCACTTTTGGGAGGCAGTGAATGCAGGATCTTCAGAGGTTATAAAACATGACTATTTTTCACAGAAAACTCTTTGATATTTTTATCCCTTCAAAAAAATATGAACCTGATTGATTTTCAGAAAACAAACAACGCAAGTAGCAATGTAATCTAGTCTGAAAACAGTTCAGTCCATTAAAAAAATATAGATCAAGATATTTTAAAACCACTTTGACTCTCAAAATATGTTAAAATCGATGGAACGGAACTACAGTTGAGTCTTCTATTGTTCAATTCTGAAAATTGCCTTGATTTAACTTAACCATTTCTCAAAACAGGGCAGAAAGAAAGCAAAGCACCGCAGACCCTTGAATCAATCAAGCATGTTCCAGATCTAAGTCAAGCAACTCAAAGACAAATTACATTTTTAAACTTCAACTATTTTGCTTTTCAAAAGTAATACTTTAGAACAGCATGAACTGCAATCTGTCCACAACTTTCCCAACGAGCACAGAGAAGTTTGTACTTCAGTTTGCAGACTCAGAATCTGAATATGGCAAAAATGCAATCTGAACAAAACTGAAATGCAAATAGGTGGGTAATTAGGGTAGGCCGGCTCTAGGGCGTTGCAATAGGTGCGACCGCACCGGGTGTGACTTAGGATGGGGGCGTGATGTTTGCAAGTATATTATGGTTTGAAAAGCAGCTGCTGCTGTATACCTGGCCTCCAGCAATTTTCAGGCAATAATAAAAATGTCAAGATAACTCCAGTGATTAATGTTCTTCCTAGAGAGAGATCGGAGGTTTGTCTAGTGGAAGTTTTGACTCATTGTAAGATAGCGCAGTGGGTTAATATTTCTGCTGAATAGAACGTGTACCATGCAGACCACAAAGTGCACATAATCTAAATAGGTCAATAGGTTACTGCATTTTGTCTGAGAGATCCTTTAGTTACTTGCAGTTTATAAGTTAAAATCCTACCATAGAACAGTGAGCTAATAACCGTCATCAAACAGCTGCATGCTGTATAGATTAGAGCATTATGATTTTTTTCCCTGTCTTTCATTATACTAATGTTGGAAAAAGGGTTCATTTAGATTGAAATCAATTCTGATTATTAAAGAGAACCCCTAACCATGGAGTTACATTTTAAATTCTGAGTTTGTGCTTCTCCATACCAAGCACTATTAAACTATACTGTCTACCAGTATGGATGACATGACTACTACACCTTCTGGTCCTTTGTCTTACGTAACCTTTCCAATACACTGATTTGCACACCTATAGTTGATTGTCTCTGTGTAGTGTGTGGGAAACGTCCATTACAACGCAGGCATTACATCGCAAAGCCTTTACAACGCAACTTTTACAATGCAAGTGCCTTTACATTGGATGCCATTACAACGCATGCCATTATAACGCATGCGATTACAACGCATGCCATTACAACACATGCCATTACAACACATGCCATCACAACGCATTATAAGGTTAGTAATGGAGAATTTTAAGTTTTAGGGTGGGTATGGGTTTTGGGGTAGTTGGGAATAGTAATTTTTACCCCTACGCTATCCAACACTTTCCCTACTGTTGCACTCACTGGAGGGGGAATAGTAATTTTTACCCCTACGCTATCCAACACTTTCCCTACTGTTGCACTCACTGGAGTGGGAATAGTAATTTTTACCCCTACGCTATCCAACACTTTCCGTACTGTTGAACTCACTGGAGTGGGAATAGTAATTTTTACCCCTACGCTATCTAACACTTTCCCTACTGTTGCACTCACTGGAGGGGGAAATATTAATTTTTACCCCTACGCTATCCAACACTTACCCTACTGTTGTACTAAAAGTATTATGAGTTGTAATGGTATGCGTTGTAATGGAATGCGTTGTAATGGTAGTTTTAAAATATGCATTGTAATGGTATGCGTTGTAAAATCATGCGATGTAATGGTAGTAGCATTGTAAAAACTGCGATGTAAAAGCATGCGCTGTAAATGTTTGCGTTGTAACGTCATATATTCGTAGTGTGTGTGATGTAAAGGTGCTCTGACATTCTACACTGGTATGAGTGTTGCTATAAAAATAATTAAATGCATCTGAGAGAAAGTGGTTATGGAGACTTAAGGGGCACCGTTAAAGGGTGGTAGTGAGGGAATCGTTGGCAGATATGTTCATTAGGGGGCGCCAACAAACATTGTCACACTGGGCGCTACCAGCGCTAAAGCCGGCCCTGGGTAGAGATGCACGTTTTCGGTGTGCATCAATGTGCACCCAGCTATGGGCCATGCGTCATATTCCAAACCCAAAATCACATCTGCTAACTTTCCGAGTTGTTGCAGGCACTGAAAACAACAGTCACATGTATGCACAGAACGTCAGTTTATTGCTTTTTGTCTCTGAGCAGATACCATTCACGACCATTCAGCGGGGTTTTGAAGGTGCCCACAGTTGTGGGTGCCATCAAATACTGCATCACTAAATGCCTCCTGGGGCATTTGGATGCTGGCTCAGGAGGTAGGGTGAAGGATGTAGCTGCATGGACATTAACAGCATGATCTGCCGGAGGAACTGAAGAGGGCTCCCAGGCCTTGCCTCTGTAGGGGTGCCAAGGTGCAAATGTGAAAGCATGAAGAGTCTGTGGGACTTTCCATGTGCCCTCCCAAAGGGCATCATAGAGAGTACACTAATTGCGTGCCAACTCCTGGACAGCAGAGAGTGAGGCCCAGATTTACAAAGGTGTGACACAATGCAGTGCAGTGACCAAAGTTTCGGCACTGCATTACATGAGATGGAGAGAGCAGGGAAGTGCCATCTCAACTAGGATATGTTACTATTCTGCTCCCTCCTTAGCACTGGCGCACCATCAGGCTGCCTAGCATCAACACACATGCCTTTAAACCCTACTTCAACAGTGTCTGTATCATGTCTAGTATCGGTTTTGTATTTCCAGTACAAAATACTATGGCTAGACTTACTTTAAAACTTTTCTCACTTTGGATGTGTCCCGTATAGCGCAGCACACATGTAAAGTGGGAAATGTTAGGAGAAATATAAGTATTTCTCGTTGTTCTTCTGCTTCAAAGTGGCATTTTTGGTGCAAATTCTGTCCACTATTGTTAGTCGATAGGGTTTTGCATCAAAACCCATGGGTGGTTGCATTAGAATGCTTATGTACCACCCATGGAAAGTCCCCTTCACCAGAGTAATGCAAAGCAGTGCTTAACACTGCTTTGTGTTACTTTGACCCAACTTTCTAGCCCAAAACAAGTGTTTCCCTGGAAATAGAATCCCCAAAAACATTTTGCTCAGGTTTCTGTTATTTATTTTATGAAAAACCCAGTGCAAAATGTTTCTAAATCTGGGCCTCAGTGTTTTGCTAAAGGGCAATTCAGTCATGCTCCTCCATGTTTTATATGGTGCAGGTACACAGAAAGAGGTATTCCAGGATTTGCATAGAGCCACACCCTCATAAACATAATTGAAAGCTCTTTTTATTTTTTGCAGTACAAACTGTGTGCCTACGCTATAGCTGTTTTAGGAATGGCTAAACAAAGGTTTGCAGCTCTTCTGCAATGCCTGCTTCCCAATGGATTGTGAAATGTTGACAAATACCAGTTTGGTTCTAGTACAGCAGTTCACCATGCATCAGTCATCAAAGAGTGATCTGAACAGACTGGCAGATCCATATGTATATGGTTACTGAAGGGTAATTAATGGTTGTGTATTAAGGAAAGCAAAACAATTCTAACTAGACATCACTACCCCTTATCCAAATGTTATACTTATATAATATCAAAATATAATTTTTTTTGCATACAACCATCTTTCGTTGCAGACAGCAAAATACTTGTGTGCTTTTAAAAAAAATAGTTTTTGTTATTGTTGCGAGAATTAGAAAAGAACACAATGCATGACATTACAACTCACAGGGCAGTGGTTAATTTTTGTAGGTGGTTAAGCACTTCAACGGCCATTTTTGGGGAGCAAGACTTATTTTTCACCATCAGACTTTGGTCCAGAGCAAGGGGGAGAAGGGCAGAAAGTGGAGAAAGTAGGAGGAAGAAAACGATTTAAAAAATTCTGTGGTATAGTGAGAAACCAAAGATGAAAAAGTACTTGGAAGAGTAAGGTAAATAGACTGGAAGTGTAAGAAAGAGATGGAAGAAAGAGAAGTGTAACGTGGTGGGTGAAAGAGAAGTGGGTTAGAATCAAATCTAGAAATGCCGGCCTTCAGCAGCTCCATTAGTGTACTTCTAAGAAAAACCTTGAGCCCCAAGAACTTAACTGACTTGTCATCCCATTTTTGTAGAGCAAATAGTATTTTATGGCCAAACCATGATCTGTTTCCCCAGTGTAATAGGGCCACTAATGTCCAAAGTAAAGTGAATGAGGTCATTCTTGAGATTTTCAAAATAATTCTAAAATATAGTTACTTAATTGACAGTCTTCCCCTGAACATAACAACTAATAACGTTTTATTTTTCTGAAATATCAGTTACCAGAACACTCTCTCCAACCTCCTGTTTCTGTTAAGGACTTTTTTCTTTTAAATTCAAGTCACTTTTATTGAAATTTTATAAGAGCGAAAGAGTACAGGCATAGTAAATGTATGGTGAATAAGCGGTATCCCATTGGGGAGGTATAAATGAAGTAGAGTACAGTATTCTCTGTTTTATTGAAATAAAACGTTGAGTATGGGTAGTCGTTTGTATGTGAGCTGATGATGGGGATGATGTTGTTGTTTGTGTGGAGGGAATCAATGGGATGAATAGCGACTTTCTGATGAGGGTCATCCCAACTGATTTTGTTGTGAGGACAGAAAGAGAAAGCTAGTAAAAGAAAGAAGATAGGACAGGTGAGAGAAAGATGAGAGTAGAGTCAGGGGTGGGGTATGCCGGATGGTATGTGAGGGGAGGTGTTGGGGATGAAGTTGGGGAGGGGGCAAGGGAAGGGGATGGAATGGGAGTAGTTATGGAGATGTAGTAAGCATGAAGTTGTCTAGCTCCAACCAGATATTATCTTTCTTCCCTGATGTAGTCTTTGGATATGTTTTTTAGGAAATTATCAGCCGCTCTTGTAATATGGAACCCATTCCCACCAAGTGTGTGGAGAACATTTGGATAAGTCTTTCCATTCAGAGAGACTGCCGTTAAAGCTGATTGAGACAAGGGTGTCCCTTAGCAGGCAGTCTACCTTGTTTAGCTTGGAATACATGTCGTGGGGTGGATACTGAGGGTAATAGAAGCTAGGTTTGGTGTCCAGTTCAGATTTAGAATTTGTGATATGGTTTTACTTATTTCTCCCCAAAAATTATTCTAGAAAATGCAGTTCATCAGCATTTGGCCCAAGTCTCCTGGCTCTTTTTGCAGCTCTAGCAGGTATCAAAGTTTCAGACACTGAGTTTGAACAGTTTGGCCAGGGTCCAGTGGGACATATAGCCACCCAGGATCTATTCTGAGCTAATGATGGTGTAATTTTGATCAAGGTTGAGATCGCCCAGATATGCGACCATTTCAGTGGTGCCGCTTGAGAGCTGCTTGTAGCATATAGGAGTAGTTCCCATTTCTGCTGTATTGATTTGGTTAGTGCAGAACTAGTAGGGGATAGGAGAGAGTAAAGTTTGGATGTGGCATGGCCTCCTTTACTGTATGAATGTAAAGTACTGGGTAGATCAGCAGCGATAGGGGATTTGTGTTTGGAGACAATTGCTTTGATTTTTAGGAAGTGGTAAAAGTCTATATCATTGAGGTCAAATTTGGCTTTCAGATGGGAAAAAGGTAAGGGATTGTGGGTGGTGCCAAGGTCTTCTATTATCAGTATGACTTTTTGCACCCAAGATTATAGAAAAAGAGTTTTGCTGTCTATCTTTAGGTGCTCATTATGCCATAGTGAGGCAAGAGATGAGTGTCGCATTTTGTTAGGGAGTTTGTTATCGATCTTTCAGAGGGCTTGCGTGCTGCATGTAAGGATGCCTGGTGAGTGTTCTATTATTATTTTCCTAATTGAAACAAAGGAGGTAAGGGAGAGTGGTCTAGCCAGTGCTTTTCCAATTTCAAACCAAGAAGGGGAGGTGGTGCTGAGGGGTGAGAGCCAAAGGTTTCCCTGTTTAGCTAGGAAGGTGTGCTGATAAAATTTCTTTAGGGCAATTCTGGGTTTTTTGGCTTTCCATGGGAATTCAGTGAGGATTACATTTATCTTGGCAAAGAAAGTGTCTGTGTGGCATGCGTGTGACATATTGATTAGGAATATGATAAGTGGTGTGATCATCAATTTGATGTATTCTATTCTTCCTCACCATGTGATGAATCTAGAGGACCAATTATCAATGGTGTCCTTAATTTTGTTTAAGGTCATATTCTCGTTACGGCTAATGGATTCTCTAAGCATTGGAAAGAACCATAGACCTAAGTATTTTATTCTGTCAGGAGCCCATTTGAGACCGTGATCGCATAAAATGGACCTGTTATAGTGTATATTAAGAGGGAGGACCTCTGTTTTATCTTTGTTAAGACAATATCCTGAGTCCTGGGTATAGCTGTTGATAGTGGACATGATATTGAGCAGCACTAGATCTGCCTGGGTAGTGAATCTGAGGATATTGTTGGCATAGGCGACCACTTGCTGCGATCTTGCCTAGAAGGGTTCTCTCTAATTTGTATGAGGAGGGGGTTCTAGTGTGAGTAGGAATAGTAGAGGAGAGAGGGGGCATCCTTGTCTGGTCCATTGTTGGAGGGTAAGTGTAATAGATTGAGAGCTGTTAATATTTATTCTAGCTCTGGGTTCTTTGTATAAGGTGAAAATCATTTTAATAAGAAAAGAGCCTAGGGTGAGGGTGGCATACAGGAAAGGCCAGGAGACCTTATCGAAGGCCGTTTCTGTGTTTAGTGCTATTGCACAGGCCGGGTGATCAAGGTGGGGGGCTTTTTCTATTGTATGGCTAAATAGTTTAATGTTAAATGTTAATGTTTGGGAGGGATGTATAATTGTGCTAAGGATGAGTTCCAATCTGAGTGTAAGGATTTTTGGGTAGATTTTAGAGTCGACATTTATGGGGATGGGACAGTAATTTTTGGGGGTTAGATGGGTCTTTCCCTTCTTTGGGAATGACTACTATTGTTTCCTCCTCAGCCATTCCGTTAATAGCGCCTGTGGAACGAAGTGTGAAAAAAAAGTCCTCTAACGGAGAAATCAGGGATGCTGACCATGTTTGGTAAAAGGAGGCTAGGAAGATGTCCCGGTCCGGTGCTTTCCTAGCTTTTAGTTTTTTGATTGCGTATAGGATTTTGTGTCGAGATATAGGGTTTTTTAAGGAAAGCTTGGTAGCCTTGTCTATTTTGTTGATGTTAATCTTTTTGAGGTATTCTAAGAAGGACTTGTAGGGAGTGTCATTACTTTTGTGTAGAGGGTTCAATAGACGTTTTCAAAGGCAGCAAGAATGTCTTTCTCTTTATTGGAGGGTATGCCATATTCGTTCATTATGCAGGTTATCTGAGGTTTACAATAGTTTTGCTTTAGATAAGAAGCTAGTATTCTGCCTGATTCATTACGACCATATACTTTGATACTTTTGTATCTTTGAAGCAGTAGATGAGCTTTGTTGCTTAAGATTTTGTTGTATTCATATTTTAGTTTAGTTAGGTGGTTTAGTTGTGACTTATCTCTGGACAGCTTAAGGGTGTTTTCTGATGCTTTTATTTGGCTTTCCAGTCGATCTAGTGCAAGGGTGTCCTGCTTGTTCTTCCTTGACATGAGTTTGATCATGTCTCCCCTGATGGTGGTTTTCAGAGCATCCCACACAATTTGGGGATTAGGGACCGAATTTCTATTTATTTCTATATATTGATCAATTTCTTTCTTTATTGTTTCTCTTAAGGTAGGGTCTTCTGTGAGAAGGTCATTCATTCTCCATGTTTTCGATTTAGGACTTGAAATGTCATAAAGCAGGGAGATACAAGTGTGGTTAGATTCTAAGGGGTATATTCACAAGAACGTGTGATAACCTCCGCAAGAGTAGCGTAACGCAACTTTCAATAACGCAGCCTATCACGGGAAAATAACCCTGGGTCAACGTGGAATTCACAACAAGTCGGTACAATGCGATAGTCACCAGATAACGTGTCAAATGTCAGCATGAAAATCTACGCCATGCCTTAAAAAATGCGAAACGCCAACGTGAGAAATCATGCGATGAGGCCAATCGCAGTACAAAAAATAGCGAAAAGCAGCCTCAGGCCTGCAAATCCCACGCGTCTGGTGGGAAATTGCACCATAAAAACCACAGACACAACACACCAGAAACAAGCCAAAGCACGTAGCAACATGGATGCACCCTGACCCAGCGCAGAGGGCAACGCGAACCCCACAAACCCCACAGACCACCAGCAAGGAACTACTGGCTCGGGGAAGGCCAAGGAGAAAAGGGAGAGGAAGACGGGGTGCAGACCGCAGGAAAACAAGACCAAGCCCACGGAGGCGACAGAACACTACCAGCAACTGACCCACAAGCAGACCACCTGGCATGCAGTCGGAGTGCCCAGGAGGCCAATCCAGGAGGCCAGGAGGCGCCGGCAGGATGTGACAACCTAAACCAGGTACAAACCCGCTGCCAACAGGAAGGCAGCAACGGCGACAGGAGGTGGCAGTCCAGCGCCACAGGAGGAGCAGGAGGAAACCCAGGCCACAGTCATCAGTGTGGAGAGGGTGCAAGGAGTAGGGACACAGCTCGACAGGACCTGACACAACAACAACAGGGTGAGGATCCAACAGGGACTGGGGAGACGGGGGTGATGGGCACAATACCACACATGCACAATGAGGTGTAACACACTGCACGCCCACAATTGCCCAGGGACATGTCCCCCATCCCCGTTGCACACTGCAGCACACACACATAGCAACATAGCAATCACAGCACATACCATGACAATGTGGCACAAAGTGCAACACCCACACTGCAGAACAGAGACACAACTGGGTCCACCCAGGCGCAGAAACAGAACAATCACATTGGACAGAGCAGGGAACTGTGAGATGCACATCTACCCCTACAACCCCACATCAGACATGTAGGCCAAACGTACACTGTCCCAACTCAAGTAGCCACCACCGCCCAAACAGTCACAATGTACATTGTCACACAGTCTGCATGTCGATAAGAACAAGGCGCCAACACAATGCCAACATGCACCTCCCCTTCACAATGCAGAGGGACAAACAACACCTCCAGCAGGTCAGAACAGACAACCCATCAGTGATGCCCGAGACGAACACCACAGCCCAGACACCGACGCCCTACAACAGCTCATGGACATCCCACACAACCCACCACCAGGACAAGGGCAGACAAGCTACTCAGGGGAGAACCCAGCCCCTGCAACAGACCACACAGCATGAAGCACCCGCAATCACGGCTGCCACATGACACTTCGCCCACCCACACATGGCACCCCAATGCCAGGTGGCAGAACGCCAAAAGGAGGTGGCCCAACAGGTGAGGGTGTTGCCGAACACATGGAATGCGAACTAGAACACATACGTGGGTGTCCAATACCCTTCAGGGACCACCTACACCCCACAAAGGAGACCCACACCTCCACAGAGACACCTGCACATATCATGTTGAACTGGCTATGGGCACGTGCACCCGGCCCCTTTATTGGCAGGGCCACATGTACAGTGACGCCTGTGCTTGATGTGTGTGGGGTGAGTATAAGCCAGCCCACACGGAGTGCTTGGTGCTGCCAACAACCTGAAAAGTGGACACCAGTGTAATGGAAACAGAAAACACCAGCATAACAGAGTCAAATGCAGAGCAACATGGAGGGATCCGGAGGAAGGCCAGAGGTCACCCAATATTCAGTCTGGACGTTCCGTGAGTTGCAGTGCACTGAGTTAGGGGCACTAGAGAAGAGCACGCTCATGTGAAGAAATTGCTAGGATTGTGTCCCTTCGGGTTAGTCCTGATGCAGATGCAGTGGGGTGTGTTACACCTGCATCAACTTCCTCATCAACGTCCCAGGTCTCCCACACTGCCTGAGGTGACAGTTGCATCCGCAGTCCACAGCGCAATACCCAGTATTAGATCCGGGTGTGTAGCTTGACTACGGTCACCAGTCTGCATTCCTGCCTTGGGGCTGTTGCCACCTGCCCTCCCATTGTCTGTGCCTTCTCCCGTCCGCACACTTGACACATCCTCCTCCTCATGGTTCCAGGTCTTCCCCACTGCATGAGGTGACATTGCTGCGCAACCTCATAACAGCACAAAACTCAATCAGTAACGGACAATGGCTTGCAGTGCACTGAGTCACTGGCACCTGGAGTGCTGAGCAGGGTATCAGGCCGATGATGGCAACCACGACAGGTCTGAGCAACTCCGTAGGTCTGTCAGGACCACCTTTTCGACTCTGGCAGATGGCGGTTGAAGGTGGACCTTGCGGTGGTGGCGTGTGCCTCCTGCGGTGATGCGACGTCCGGGCCGGTCAAGACTTGATGCCATGTGTGGGCCCTGGTGGCCCGCAGGTGGGGCCAGAGGAGGCGGACAGCACAGGGCCACATACACATGGCATTGATGACCCCAAGACCATCGCTACAGAGGCCCTTCAATGTATCAGAAGAAGGGGTCCCAGGCCTGAGCAGCACAGAGTTAGTGGGCCCGGATGCAATGCCACCAGCACAGGCACCCAGCCACGGGACGGTGACTTGCGGTGCAGTCAGATGGGCCATGTGACCTGAGCGGGTCCCCATCAATGTCCGAGGTGTATGTTGCGGAGGGTTTCGGGGGACAGTGGAAGATGTCCTCCAGGGCATGACACGGAAGGTCTGATGTTATCTGGAAGCAGCAAATGGGGGAGTGGAAAGCGCAACCCTCGTTTGCACCAACAATTAGGGATCAGCTACTTGAGAATGAAAACTAGCCCCTAGTCCATAGACTCAAACGCCACCAATGTACGACCAGTGAGTGTCCATGAATGTCGGGGAACAAACGTAGTGGCACAGGTGCTCAGAGGGGATGCAGTCTGCGATGATGCCGGTACACAGATGTGAACTCCAAGAATGCCAAATCAAGGCTCTGTGACCTAATGGACTGCAGTGTAGGCCGGAGGCAGTGGTCAGCAGTGGCCCACAGCCACGGGTCGTTGGCTCGTGAGGCACAGAGTTAGTGACACAGTGGCAGTTGTCGGTAGTGTTCAATCACCTCCGTGACGCTGATCCTGTTCCCTCCGGACTGCAACGTGTCATCCTCTTACGCCCCTCCGTGCATGTGAAGAAATGTATTCTGCCTTTTGAATTACAGATGTTCAGTTCCAAATCTGTCATCCCACTCATGCGCAGCGTAGGCCGAGGGCAATGGTCCGCGTAAGCCCACAGACACGTGTGGTTGTGATGCCATGCACAGACTTGTTGCCACCACATCGGAGGGTGTATTGTGAATTGTCCTCTGCCATAAATAATGTTCACTGCCATGGTGTAATCAAGACTCAGTTCCAAATGTGTGACCTACCTGACCGTGGTGTAGGCCTGAGGCAGCGGTCAGCACGGCCCATTCACCGAGTGTCTCCGGCATAGGTTGGATGGCCCCACCGGCCTGTGTTGTTCAGGTTCAGTGACACCACATGTAGCCGGCTGGCGTTGAACAGGGTTAGTGGCACCACGTGTAGCCGGCTGGCGTTGAACAGGGTAAGTCGCACCACGTGTCGCAAGATGCCCATATGGAACTATGCCTCACTGATCAGGAGGAGTCTGGTGCTGTGGCCGCTGGCCCGGATTTGGGGTCACTGCCATTCATGACTCAGGACACAGTTTCACATATGGGACCTACTGGGCTGAAGAGTAGGACGGGGCGGCAGTAGAGTACATCAATGAAAAAGGAATAAAGCGGGCCGGTGTCGTGGAGGCCGTGATGGTCTGAGGTGGCTGCCAAGGTCTCGGGCCTTGGGCTTGGGGCTTGCGCCGGCATGTGGTGGGCCCTCCTTGACACACGCCGGTGTCGGAAGGTGATCAGTGTGGCCTGGCTGCGCAGGGGCTGGCCTGACAGGTTCGTGGTCCAGCGTGCAGGGGTCCGGCAGGCGGTGTATGTCGCCAGGGATATGAGCGTGTTCTGCATACTGCGAGGTGTCCAGCACATCTCCGGCACTGTTGGCATTGTGTACTTTCCCAATCATGGTTCTACTGCATCCTTCACACATGCTTGGTTGCCACCTCTCCCCACATTCGGCTAGTATGTCCTGGGGTGCCATGCCATTGCTGGCTCATTTTCAGGGCTTGCCCATGTGGACATTGCAAGTTGTTCTGTCGTGTCTGGTGGGTGGGCATATTGTTGTGCCTGTTGTATGTGATTTTGTGACATGTGCATTGCCAGCGTTGTGAGTTGCATGGTTGTGGAGTTGAGGTGTGTGGGGTGTTCATTTGTATATTGCCAAGGGGCTGTGCATTTCCCTTGTTGACATCCTGGGAACGCCGGTTGATGATGGACTGTCGGAGGATGAAGGTATCATGCACACTGGCTGTGTATTTGAAGGCGACATTGTTGGGTGTTCCACGGTGTTCTGTTGTTGCCTGCACATTGGTGTGAGACGTGTGCTTCCTGTTGCGGTAGAATTGTGTGCTGTGTCACCAGGGGGCACAGGTAGTACATGTGTGCTGTGTGTTGCCCCCAACACATGCGTGCATCCTGCTATGGCGTATGGTCCTTGCTTGGTCTCCAGCGGATCCTGCGCCTTGTGTTGTACATATGGGGACTGGGGTACCAGGGTGATGGTGATGTCCAGGACAGGTGTGGGGGACTTGTATGTGGCTGGCTGTGAGACTCCTCCGACTCTGGCGGGTGTTGGATGGGGGGTCCCAGGGGCCAACAGGTGCAGCCACGCCATCAGCTTTGTGTGGGGTGGAATGTTGGTTGTACGCTGTGTTGTTGACGTAGGCCTGTTAGGCGATGATGGTCAGGATGCGTAGGTTGGTTGTCCCTTTCAGCCTGTAGTGGACGGTGACATTGTCAGATGGTGGGTCTGTGTGGCTGGAACGTTTCCTGGGGTTCCGCTGTCTTTGTCTGCGCTGCGTCTGTGGTGGTCCGGGGGGAGTGTTCTGGGTGTGGGTTGGGGTCCTGGGGTGGTGGAGGTGGGTGTTGTGGCCCTCTTGGGTGTCTGGGCCGCATGATGGGTGGCTCCATGGCATCTGTTGCCCTTCGGATGTGGCCCTGGGCTGTGCTCCCTTTTGTGGTGCTGGCTGCCGTCCAACTTTACACCAGGTCAGAGCAGGTGTAGATTTCCTGATGCTAACGCGCCTTATCGCCTGTTTTGTGTTTTTATCGCGGATGTGGCTGGTCGTTGTGAATGTTGAGGTGTGCTGTTGTCTCAGCTTTTGTCACGGGAACGCCTACTCTGCATCTCATTAGCGATATTTGCGGGGGTCCTCTGTGGCGATGTTTTTTGCGGCTGCTATCGCGGGTAAATTGGTGCTGTGGGCTGTTAACACCGGCTTGTGAATGGGGGGTAAATTTATCCCGACTTTGGCTGCGGTAAAGTGCCGTTAATTCGGCGATAGCTCCTTGTGAATATGCCCCTAAGTGGCCCACTTCCGGAAAGACCCACGTCTCTGCCAGGGCGGCGCCTCCCACCTCGCCACGAGGCCGACGCCATCCTCGTGAGCGGAGTTGCCTGCGATGCGGTGCACCTGCCGGACCCCGGCACGCTGGTCCATGAACCCGTCAGGCCAGCCCCTGCGCAGCCAGGCCACACTGATCACCTTCCGACACCGGCGTGTTCAACGCCAGCCTGCTACACGTGGTGCCACTAACCCTGTTAAACACCAGCATGCTACAGGTGGTGCCACTAACCCTGTTCAACGCTAGCCTGCTATGCCTGGTGCCACTGAACATGAACTACGCAGGCTGGTGGGGCCATCCAACCTATGCCGGCAGCACAAGGTGAATCAGCCGTGCTGACCGCTGCCTCAGGCCTACAACATGGTCAGGTAGGTCACACATTTGGAACTGAGTCTTGATTACACCATGGCTGTGAACATTATTTAAGGCAGAGAACTATTCACCATACACCCTTCGATGTGGTGGCAACAAGTCTGTGCATGGCATCACAACCACACATGTCTGTGGGCCTACACGGACCACTGCCCTCGGTCTACGCTGCGCTCGAGTGGGATCACAGAATTGGAACTGAACATCGGTAATTCAAAAGGCTGAATACATGTCTTCGCACGCACGGAGGGGCGTAAGAGGATGACGCGTTGCAGGCCGGAGGGAACAGGATCATCGTCACGGAGGTGATTGAACACTACCGACAAATGCCACTGTGTCACTAACTCTGTGCCCGCGAGCCAATGACAGGTGGCTGTGGGCCCATGCTGACCGATGCCTCCGGCCTACACTGCGGTCCAGTAGGTCACAGAGACTTGATTTGGCAATGTTGGAGTTCACATCTGTGTACTGGCATCATCGCAGACTGCATCCCCTCTGAGCACCTGTGCCACTAATTGTGTTCCCCGACGTTCATGGACACTCACTGGTCGTACATTGGTGGCATTTGTGTCAATGGAATAGGGGCTAGTTTTCATCCTCAGGTAGCTGATCCCGAATTGTTGGTGACAACGAGGGTTGCGCTTTCCACGCCTCAATTTGCTGCTTCCGGATAACATCAGACCTTCCGCATCATGCCCTGGAGGACACCTTCCACTGTCCCCCGCAACACTCCGCAACATACACCTCGGACATTGATGGGGACCCGCTCAGGTCAGATGGCCCATCTGACTACACCGCAAGTCACCGTCCAGTGGCTGGGTGCCTGTGCTGGCCGCAGTGCATCCGGGGCCACTAACTCTGTGCTGGTCATGCCTGGGACCCCTTCTTCTGAGACATTGAATGGCCTCTGTAGCGATGGTATTGGGGTCATCAATGCCATGTGTCTGTGGCCCTGTGCTGTCCGCCTTCTCTGGCCCCAACTGCGGGCCACAAGGCCCCACACATGGCATCGAGTCTTGACCGGCCCGGACGTCGCATCACCGCAGGAGGCACACGCCACCACGGCAAGGACCACCTCCAACCGCCATCTGCCAGAGTCGAAAGGGTGGTCCTGACAGACCTACGGAGTTGCCCAGACCGGTCGTGGATGCCATCATCGTCCTGCTGCCCTGCTCAGCACTACAGGTGCCAGTGACTCAGTGCACTGCAAGCCATTGTCCGTTACTGATTGAGTTTTGTGCTGTTGTGAAGTTGCGCAGCAATGTCACCTCATGCAGTGTGGAAGACCTGGGACCATGAGGAGGAGGATGTGTCAAGTGTGTGGACGGGAGAAGGCACAGACAATGGGAGGGCAGGTGGCAGCAGCCCCAAGGCAGTAATGCAGACTGGTGGCGGTAGTCAAGCTACACACCCGGATCTGATACTGGGTATTGCGCTGTGGACTGCGGACACAACTGTCACCTCAGGCAGTGTGGGAGACCTGGGACGTTGAGGAGGAAGTTGATGCAGGTGTACCACACCCTACCACATCTGCATCAGGACTAACCCAAAGGGACACAATCCTAGCTATTCCTTCACATGAGCGCGCTCTTCTCTAGTGCCCCTACCTCAGTGCACTGCAACTCACGGAACGTCCAGACTGAATAGTGGGTGACCTCTGTCCTTACTCTGGATCCCTCCATGTTGCTCTGCAATTGACTCTGTTATGCTGATGTTTTCTGTTCCATTGCACTGGTGTTCACTGTTCAGGTTGTTGCCAGCACGAAGCACTCCGTGCGGGCTGGCTTATACTCACCCCACACACATCCAGCACAGGCGTCACTGTACATGTGGCCCTGCCAATAAAGGGGCCGGGCGCACATGCCCGTAGCCAGTTCAACATGATATGTGCATAAGTCTCTGTGGAGATGTGGGTCTCCTTTGTGGGGTGTAGGTGGTCCCTGAAGGGTACTGGAAACCCACGTATGTGTTCTAATTTGCCTTCCATGGGTTAGGCAACACCCTCACCTGTTGGGCCACCTCCTTTTGGCGTTCGGCCACCTGGCATTGGGGTGCCATGTGTGGGTGGGTGACGTGTTGTGAGGCAGCCGTGATTGAGGGTGCTTCATGCTGTGTAGTCTGTTGCAGAGTCTGGGTTCTCCTCTGAGTAGCTTGTCTGCCCTGGTCCTGGTGGTGGGTTGTGTGGGATGTCCATGCGCTGTTGTAGGGCATTGGGGTCGGGGGTGTGGTGTTCATCTCGGGCATCACTGATGGGTTGTCTGTTCAGACCTGCTGGAGGTGTTGTTTGTCCCTCTGCATTGTGAAGGGGAGGTGCATGTTGGCATTGTGTTGGCGCCTTGTTCTTGTCAACATGCAGACTGTGTGACAATGTACATTGTGACTGTTTGGGCGGTGGTGGCTATTTGAGTTGGGGCAGTGTACGTTTGGCCTACATGGCTGATGTGGGGTTGTAGGGGTAGATGTGCATCTCACAGTTCCCTGCTCTGTCCAATGTGATTGTTCTGTTTCTGCGCCTGGGTGGACCCAGTTGTGTCCCCTGTTCTGCAGTGTGGGTGTTGCACTTTGTGCCACATTGTCATGGTATGTGCTGTGATTGCTATGTGTGTGTGCTGCAGTGTGCTACGGGGATGGGGGACATGTCCCTGCGTAATTGTGGATGTGCAGTGTGCTACACCTCATTGTGCATGTGTGGAATTGTGCCCATCACCCCCGTCCCCCCAGTCCCTGTTGGATCCTCATCCTGTTGTTGTTGTGTCAGGTCCTGTCGAGCTGTGTCCGTACTGCCTACTCCTTGCACCCTCTCCACACTGATGACTGTGGCCTGGCTTTCCTCTTGCTCCTCCTGTGTCGCTGGACTGCCACCTCCTGTCGCCGTTGCTGCCTTCTTGTTGGCAGCGGGTTTGTGCCTGGTTTAGGTTGTCACGTCCTGGCGGAGCCTCTTGGCCTCCTGGATTGGCCTCCTGGGCTCTGAGACTGCATTCCAGGCGGTCTGCTTGTGGGTCATTTGCTGGTAGTGTTCTGTCGCCTCTGTGGCCTTGGTCTTGTTTTCCTGCGGTCTGCACCCCGTCTTCCTCTCCTGTAGTGTAGCTCCTATTTCCCTAATAGGCTCTGCGCATTGGAATAATATCCCCTATAGGTTTGACATAGGACTAAGGTCAGTATGTCCCTATCGAGTATATTAAACTTAATTACTTGTGCCAGCTAGCTCAGAGGCCACTAGAACTCCTTGACAAACAAGAAGGGAGTAGTTTCTGGCAGCCGCAAAACATGACAACTTTTGTTTCCCTTTAGAATCAGAACGTGTCCCAGAGTCGTGGAAACAATAGATAACTATTTCACTCAGCTCAATCGTGCATGCTTAGTTTTCCTCAAAGTTACACAGAAAGAATAGACGGACGTTTCAATAAAAGATTTATTGAACAGTCTTGTTTCTCGTGTAAGTAATATGTGCTGTTACGATCACAAGACAGTATGCAAGATAAATAATGTACACCGTAAGCAGTAGAAATAAATAATACTGCGCTAGCATGATCTTTAGTAGATATTCATTTACATAAATAACATAGACTAAAAATGCGAGTACTCATACGATGCGTTTCTAAGCTAGTTCTACCCCAAGGTACCTAACCTAACCTAGGTGTAGGGAGAGGTATGAAGTAGGTGAAGTATTCCTTACTACGGTATACTAAGAGTATGTTAAGCCTAGTATGCCTAGTATGCCAAGAGTCCCTCTAGGTTCTAGTCAGCTCCATAACTTAAGAATGAGAGAGGTAGGAATCTCTTGCCAGACTCGAACTCCAACACCCCGCGAGGGAAGTCAGATCACTGGAAGCTGGACTCTCTGCGTGCAGGGATGACAGCGTCTTCTCAGTGCGTCAGGCCGGGAAACGGGCTCCTCTGAAGTCGAGGTCTCCTCTAGTTTACAAGGGCTAGGGAAGGTATATTTATACCTGAGAGGTACCTCACAATGTTAGCATTGACGTGAATCGGACAGCGGAAGACGTCATGAATGAACCCCTAAGGTATAACGGTTCATGCATAATAGATGAGTCCTTGAAGAAATCAATAATCCTTTGCTAGGGAAACTCCCGAAGCCTAAGGGTCTGTTCTTCAAGAACTCGTTGTGACGTTAGGGTGGACGGATGTCGGAGACGATGCCTGTATTTGGAGTGCACGGTTTAATGCCTAAATAAGGACTGGGATTTTATGCCTATATAAGGGCAGGGCGAATTGTGCCTATATAAGGACATGATACAGGAAAACCTATATACGGACACCCTAAGAGGAATACAACACTCCATTTTCTCCTTGGCCTTCCCCGACCCACTTGTTCCTTGCTGGTGGTCTGTGGGGGTTGTGGGGTTCGCGTTGCCCTCTGCGCTTGGTCAGGGTGCATGGATGTTGCTACGTGCTTTGGCTTGTTTCTGGTGTGTTGTGCCTGTGGTTTTTATGGTGCAATTGCCCACCAGACGCGTGGGAGTTGCAGGCCTGAGGCTGCTTTTTGCAGCTTTTTGTACCGCGATTGGCCTCGTCGCATGATTTCTCACGTTTCGCATTTTTTGGGCGTGGTGTTGATTTACACGCTGGCATTTGACGCGTTATCTGGTGACTATCGCATGCTACCACCTTGTTGTGAATCCCACGTTGACACAGCGTTATTTTCCCGTGATAGGCTGCGTTATTGGAAGTTGCGTTACGCTACTCTTGCGGTAGTTATCACACGTTCTTGTGAATATACCCCTTAGTCACTTTGCTACCTCATTACTTGGCTAGTTACTTACCCAGTTAGCTAGCCATTATTCTGTTAGATAGTTAGTTACTTATTTACTTATCATACTTAGTTAAGCTTACTAAAACAGTTAGCATGTCATGAGCCCAAAATCATCAGATTTTGGTTGTCAAGTTGCAGATGAGATCAAATAGAGTGTGTGGTCACGCTGGAATAGTAATTCATGGAAATTCATGGAAATTCGTAGGAATCCCTATGTACGCTGGATATTGTTTGGATATTGTTGATATTTTTCGGCAATGTAAGATGACAGGGATCATATATAACAGTAGTGGTTAGTTGGGTCAGGTTACTTTTTGCATAGCGGCAGATATTAGATAGGTTGGATTATTGTTGCCTATCATAGAGGTGCACCTTAATCGGGTTAGTAGAGGGCGTTCTGAAGGAATGCCTTCTGGTAATGGTAAATAGGTTTTATGCTAATGTAATAGGTATCAGTTAATGTTGGTTAGTTAATAAAGCAAACAAGGTGTAGAGTCTTCTGGCGAGAAGTTAGGAGCTCATCCTCAAATCTTGAACATTTCAATGAAGGAGTTTAAGTCCTTGGAGTCCTCGAAGATGGTAGTCTTTCCATTGTGGATTGTCTTCAGACGTGCTGGTCCAATGAAGGAGAGCTGTACTGTTAAGTCTTTTAGGACTTGACATTGGGAGAGAAATGCTTTCCTCTTTTTAACTTTGTCTTTTGAGTAATCTTGTGAAATATCAATGGAGGAGCCTTGCCATTTGATCCTTGGAGCCTGCTTCATTTGGGTTAGGATAGCGTCAGTGTGAGAATAATGGAGGGGTCTGAAGATGAGGGCCCTAGAAGCGTCAGAGTTTTTTGTGATGTAGGTGGGTACTCTGTGAGCACATGTTATTTCAAAGTCTTTTACAAGGTTTATTCCTTGGACTTGGGAGATTCATTTTTCTATGAACATGGCACAGGATGGAGTCTGACTCTCCACTCCTTCTGGAAGTCCAAAAATTCACAGGTTACCCCTTCTGTTTTAGTCCTCTTATTCTGTGATGCACTTTTCCAAGTGTACCAGTCTTGCTGTAGTAGTTGAAATTGCCTTAACAGAGCTGTGTTTATGGTCCTCCAGGTGACTTATGCATGTTTCCACTTTGGTGACTCTGCCTCCCAACAGAAGCATGTCCTGTTTCAAGGAGGATAGATCAGTTTGCATAGATTCTGTGATGTTCTTTGTGGATTGTGCAAGGGTATGGAGAGTATCAAGTGTTTGCATAATTAATTCAAGTTTCGCACAGTTGTTCGCTTTAGACTTGATGGGGGAATCCGGGATGGGAGGCTCCTGCTTAGATCTTTTTTGCTCTGGTTTGGTGTCTTTAGGGCCCCCCCGGCATCATGCACTCTTTGTTCTGCTATGTTGGTGTGGAGTTTCTCCCTCATGGATTAATCCTCCCTCGTGGGGTGGTCCGAGGGTAACCAGCGCTTGATGAGTCACTTATTAAGGTTTGCTGATCGGCTGGATGGGTATGTGTATAGTTTGCTGGGGGATTAGCTTGAATAGATTTAAACTGGAGCGTGGATCCACAGGGGCCCCCATGACACTGTTGGAGGGGCCCCTAGTGGCTTCCAGTGCTCCCAGGGCTCGTTCAACATATCAGTGCCTCATCCTCACTTATGGCTCCCAGTGCTCCCCGGAGGCCCCAGTGGCTCCCAGTCTTACTCCCAGTGCTCTTCCAACGTGACTCAAATCGGTATTTAGGATGCAGGTATTTACTCAAGTAGTACCGCTACACTGTCTAATTGGCAACAGCAGGTATTTGAGGTTGGGAATAATCTACAAGGTGCAGCCTGAAGCCAGGGAGGCCATTTTTGGGTCAGGCGCTGTTGCATGTTTCCTGGATTAGAGCGCAGGGGTGGGCAAGATGTCATGGAAAAGTGCATCTACCAAGATCCAGGTGTGTGGTATATTGGAAATGGAACACTTGCATTGCCGTCGGGCCTATTGTGGTGAGTTCATGTGGCGTGGGGATCTTATCAATAGGATTCTGTCTTGATGTCAGCCATCTTGGAAACAGGCTGTGAGAAGCTGGCCTGGTATATGATGTCCACTAATGTAAGTGGGCAACACTGCACCAGTCCAGACAACCCTTATTATGATTTAACAGGTCTTAGACAACCTTAGAAAGCTCTCCAAGTGGTAGCTGTGGACAGCAGCCTTCAGGCTTAGTCTAGAGGGAGTTTAAAGTAGCTTGTTTTAGCAGAATGCAATCTTATAGTATAGATTAAGTGAAAAAAGAACCACACAAGGTATTTATAAAAATATGTATTTATTATATAATACTCTCTAACCCTAAGAATCTTCTCATGGCAGCGAGATCAAGCTCCCCCTTTGATCCCTGCCCGGTCTCGGTGATTAAACGCGCCCCGAATCCCGTAGCCCTTGCACTCACCTCCCTTTTTAATGCAATATTTGAAACAGGGCATTTCCCAAAATTGTGGAAATTTGCCTCTGTCCTACCTCTACTAAAAAAGCCGAGCCTTGATCCCAAGGATCCATTAACTTTCGGCCGATATCCCGCCTTCCATTACCTGCAAAATTGATTGAGAAGGCAATGTATATGCAACTCAGTGCCTTCGTACGGGAAAACCAAGTGTTGGACCCTACACAATACGGTTTTAGAGAAGGCCACAGTACTGAGTCGGCACTAATTAAATCCACTGAAGAGATTAGGGAAGCCCTGGAAAAGGGAGGTAAAGCCGCCCTGGTTTTGCTCGACCTGTCGGCAGCCTTCGATACGGTCCATCATAATTTACTGATGGACCGTTTGTTGGCATACGGGGTCCAAGGTAAAGCATGGAAGCTCCTAAAATCATTTTTATCCGGGCGTTCACAAATAGTTGCACTGGATAAATTTCACTCTAAACCATTTACCCTGCCTTGCGGAGTGCCACAGGGGTCTTCGCTTAGCCACTTACTTTTTAATGTGTACGTTTCCTCCCTTGCCTCACTAATCAGCTCTTTTGGTTTTAATCTGACGTCCTATGCAGATGACACGCAGATTGTCGTGTCGCTGTGGCCGGGTCTGAAGCTTAAACCAGTTAATCAGTTCCACAACTGTATGGAAGCTGTGGGGAGGTGGATGACACAAAACTGCCTAAAATTAAATTCAGGCAAGACAGAAGTCATCCTTTTTGGGAATGATGCCAGTTTTTGGACTTCTAACCTGTGGCCAATATCATTGGGCACTCTTCCTACACCTTCTAGGAAGGTAAAAAACTTGGGCATCATGGTTGACGATAAACTCAATTTTGGTGATCAGATCAATATAATGCCATCTGCCACCTTCCATGTGCTTAGAATGATCAAAAAAATTCTTCCCTTTCTACCGGCTGAAAGTCAGCGGACAATGGTTACAGCGCTTATCCTGTCTAGGCTCGATTATTGTAATGACCTTTATCTGAGCCTACAGGAACTCTTTATGAACAAACTCCAACTGCTGCAAAACGCAGCAGCGAGGTTGCTTTCGGGCATACCTAAATTTGCGTCGATCTCGAAGGAAATTAAAAAATGTCACTGGCTGCCAGTCAGGAAACGGGTGCGATTTAAAGCCCTGTGTACAGTTTTCAAAGCGCCTCAAGGCATAGGCCCTGAGTATTTGAAGCGGCATATACAATGGTACTGGCCAAGAAGAACCCTGCGTTCTATGGAAGCCAAGCTGGTGAAGGTACCAATGATAAAAAATGCCTCTTTGGGGTGGTAGAAGCTTTGTAGTGCGTGCTGCAAAAGCTTGGAATGACCTTCCTTTTTACCTGAGAAACAGCACGGATCTCCTGACATTTAGGAAGAGTCTAAAGACCTGGCTTTTTAACTCATAATTCGAAGTGTACCTTTTCTTTCCAAGGGATAATAACTAGCGCCAGGACACGTCCGGGTAACCGTCGCGCTCTATAAGTGCCGATAACATAACATAACGCGTTTAGATATCACCTACCCAGAGATAAACACAATGCACACAATACTTTGCAAAGAAACACAGCAAATAGCACAGAATACACAGGGGACCCCATGGATGGACCAAACCGTGTACTAAGAAAGTGGTATAAGAACCATGACTCGGGTTAGGACAATGTGGAGAGGACGTAAAATTCCTGGGGACCCAAGGAACCACTGAAGGTGAGTGACTAGGAACCCCACGGAGAGCGTGCGCAGTGTGGGAACAAGACTGCGTACTCCATACAACTCTATGTGTAAGTTGTGGTTGGAATTTTAAAAATTAAGGACCCTTCACAGTGGACCCTGAAGAAACCCCGTAGAAGACAGAAGGTTGGAGAGCCACCCCACCCGTGGATACCCTAGTACCCACGTTACCTACACCAGGGACGCCGGGTGCATAGGTGTGAATTGGTGTAGGAAACCTCAGTCGAACCCAATGAAGGACTTCAGGAAAATGCTGCTGCTGAAGAAAGAGAAAGTGTCCGGTGGAATCCGAAGATTGATTCTAGTTGAGAGGTACCTGCAAGCAGAGGGGACAGAGTCTATGTCACTCAGGAGTGACCAGGAGATCTGGAAGATGAATGTCCACCAATGTTGGGAGTTGCAGGAGAGTTGACGAGGACCTTGACTCTGCAGCTGTGAGGACCAGGCGATGCTGTGGAAGACCAGGAGCCGTGCATGAGCGGTCCCACATCGGATGTCGAGTGCTGAGGGGGCGGTGTTTAGTGGGAGCACCAACAAGCCTTGGCAAATGCAACCAATGCAGAAATCTAAGAAGGTGCAAAGTCGGGACCAGCAAGGTCCAGGGAACTCACCACAAGCAGGGGAGTCAGGGCAGGCCCAGAGCAATCAGGGGAGCCCAAATGAAACAAACGTGACCCTCAAGTGGACCCACAGGCCAGAGGCACTGGTGTCGCGAGAGGACCTCAAGCAGCTCACCAAAATTTGCAGACCACGATGCAACACGATGCGGGGTGGCTGAAGATTCTGGTCATTGGAGGTGCTCGAGGTTGGGGCTACTTGGAGCCTGAAGATCTTCTTGGAAGGAAGCCAACAAGCCTTGGCAACTGCAAGTTGACGTGGTGCACAAGGGTTCGGTTATTGCAGCCCTCACGAGGGATACTGGCCTCAAACTTGGTAAGAGGGCAGGCCTCGGGAACTGTGGAGAACCACCACCTGTGTTGCAGAACCTTTGGAAGCCCGGAGGAGCTCAGGATCTGCAGACCGGTCGACTTAGTTGCAGTGCCTGCGAATGCAGGGAAGTAACTCCTTCACTTCAAGGGAGATTCCTTCAGGTGTCTTTGATGCCCACAGGCCTTGGAAGGTTCCTGTATGGTGCACAGGCACAGACAGTGCAGCAGACTGGAAGGGAGATGAAATCGAGCCCAAAAGCAGTCCAACGGAGTCCAGAGTGCCCAGACGGTAGAAGAAGTGGCGTCCGATCTGAATCTTGTCCCACGACTAATCTAGGGACTCACCCACAGGAAAGCCCTTAAGTACCCTAAGGAAAGGGTTGGGATGATTCAGGGGACCCTCCCAGGGGAGGGCTTGGACAGTGGTGAGGTTACTACCATGTCCTTTGTCCATTGTTCATTTGGCACCAACGGCTCCCAGGCCTGGACTATGCATAGGGACACCAAATGTGCCCCACATGCAGACTGAGTGGTGCTGGCAAGCGCACCCACCCTGCCCCAATACACTAAATCATGTCTAGGAGGTGGTCACACCTCCCTGTGCAGGATGGTTATTGTTCTGCCTTCCCCTGCTCGAGCTTGGTTCAGCAGCAGGAGGGCAGAATTGTATTTCTGGTCGGCAACAACCATTTTGTGCTGTCCGGGTCTAGAAGGCTGGTACCGGGAGCACCAAGAGAATAATGGAGGGCTCTTCCAGTGCTTGGAATCATACCCCCCACACCGTTTACGGTGTGGGGTTATGATTCCAACATGTTTGATACCAAACATGATAGGATTCATTGCAGCCAGTTTCGAGATGGTCATCGCGTAATTACGCGATGCCCCTCTATATAGTATATGGCTGCTTCACTTACAACCTGGGAGAATGGACTCCGTAGACTGTAGGGGTGTCCTGCTCATGCAGGGGCACCCTCACACTTAGAACCAAGCACCCTGCCTTCAGGATTGATAAGGACTGCTATAGGGGTGACTTATAGGTTTTAAGTGGAGTGACCCCAGATATAGGAAACCTATATCTGTAGTAGGTGGTGCTAGCGCCAGCTTGCACAGGCTGCAATGGCTGCAATGGCAGGCCTGTAGTTCAATTTTGAATGGTCTCCCATGGGTGGCATAATGCATGCTTCAGCCCATGGGGGATCTCTGGGGTACCTATGCCCTGGGTACCTTAGTACCATATACTACGGACTGATAAGGGTACCCCAGTATCCAATCTGGGATGTACCTAAGTACTGAACATACCAATTTAAGGGAGAAAGCAGATAGATTGGGGTCCCGATTAGCAGGATCCCAGTCAGACTAGATCGGTACAAGGGATTGACCCGGGACAGACTTCACGCTGTTATAATATCAGCGTTTATTGTATTCCGTTTTGAGGACCTCTATATTTTATTGTAAAGGAATTTATTCTCTGTTCTTCAGAATAACTACTAAGCCTTGAGAAAGCCCTGGTCTTATTAGACCACCTAGGGCGAAACACTTGTCGGCTGTTGCACCTCCAGAGCACAAATAAAAAAATCTCTTCTGGATCAATGAAGATGTAACTAATAAAGAATCTTCTAAAAGACAACACATGACATTTGCTTTTCTCAAAAAACAAAAGAAACTAAGAAGCAAAACCTTCTGTATGTTTGAAATTGTTTTCATTATTTAAAGAGGAGCATATGCTCAAACCTTCACAATAACAGCTTAGCACCAGGCAAAAAAGTGGGGGTAACCATAAAAGCAGATCCTACTTTCCTACACAATCAATCAATCAATCAATCAGGGTTTTTTAAAGCGCGCTACTCACCCGTGAGGGTCCCAAGGCGCTGGGGGGGGGGTGGGGGGGAGGTGCAGCTCCGGATCAGTCGAAGAGCCAGGTCTTGAGGCTCTTCCTGAAGGTGTGCAGAGTGGGGGAGCGTCTGATGTTGACTGGGTGCTTGTTCCAGGCCTTTGCTGCGATGTAGGAGAAGGCTCTTCCACCTGCTCTGGTACTGCGGATGCGTGGGGTCTCTGCCAGGGCGAGGTCGGCAGAGCGGAGGTTCCTTTTGGATACATGGAAGGAGACTCTTTTGTTGAGGTATTTGGGTCCGATGTTGTGGAGGGATTTGTAGGCGTGGGTGAGTAGCTTGAAGGTTACTCTCTTCTGGATGGGGAGCCAGTGGAGGTCTCGTAGGTGCTGGGACATGTGCTCATGTCGTGGGGTTCCAAGGATGAGTCTGGCTGTGGTGTTCTGGATGGTTTGGAACCTGTGTAGCAGGGATTTTTTGATTCCGGCGTAGAGGGCATTGCCGTAGTCCAGTCTGCTGGTTATGAGTGCGTGGGTGACGGTCTTTCTGCATTCGGGGGGGATCCACTTGAAGGTCTTGCGGAGGATGCGGAGGGAGATGAAGCATTCTCCATGCATGAGAGATGAGATCGCCTCACCATCACAGCTTGAAAAACAGCCTCGCTTGCAGCAATATCGGTGCTGAGCAGCTCAACATGAACACTGCATGTGTGATGAATCAGGAGCATCCCAGCGAGAACGATTTGTAGGCATGTGGTGGTAGGATATGTCGCTTTTGACGATGGGCGCAGCCATCTTTCTCGAGCGGTAGCACTCCTCCCCTTTCTGTTAAGGACAAATCGATCCCCACATTGGTGCAAGCGGAAAGAGGCCAGTAGTCAACAGGAGTGCTGAGAGAAAAGGTTCCCATTCCAGCAGGGGTGAGCTGAACAGTTTTCTTCCATGGGAGGCAGCATCTGTGAACCCATGCACCACCCAGGTAGGTGTAGTAGACTTAACTCCATATGCTGGAAAATTCCAGGTAGATTCATTAGTGCATCCTGCACACGTTGCGAAATATTAATGCAGCAAAAGGCTAATCTACTCTCATTCGTTGTATGCGCTATCAATACCAGAAACATATGATTGTTTCAGCATTCCCCTATCATCCCAGGAAGGGGATTTTCTCCAGCTAAATGCTGGAGCAAATTTCTGACCTTTTCCAAAGTGAAAATGATTAGAGAGGAGTTTGTGAATGCTCACAATCTCACAAAGCAAACCATCCATCTATTTACTCTTCCTTGAATAGAGTTTACTACTGCATAATTGTACACAGAAGTGGCATACAGGTATGCAGTAGTGGATGCATTTACACCTCCAAGACATCATTTTGCGAATACCTGGCAGATACATTTAGCTATTTTTGGCTGTAAACATACGTTTACATCTGAAAATGGTTTTGTATATCAGACCCATAGACCTTAGTGTTTCCCTATCATTACTTGTCTTAGGTCCAACTATCACTTTGTCCAAAACTGTTCTGGGCCACATTCCAAGTGCAGTGGTGGCTGCCTCTGTACGGGGAAGTGGGGGGGGGGGAGACGCATGATATAAAAATAAAAAACTGACACCTTTTTCGCTGCCGCTGCACGTCTCTCCTGTAGTCCTGCAGAGCACCGGAAGCACCCAGTCTCCCGGACTCTACCAGCCAATCATGATGCTGCAGGAGCAGCGTTGTGATTGGTCTGAGTGGCCAAAACGGCCGCTCAGGCAGTAACTGAGCGGCTGGGCATGTTCACCACTGGGCTGTGCAACACAGCCCAGTGGAGAACATTCCAAGTGCGCATTACTGTTTGGACGGCCCCAGAGGGCTGACCAAGCCGTCATGCCCCCTTAGGGAGGGGGTGTAAACCACTCCTGCTCCTTCTGACGTTGGGGAGCCCATCCCAGCCCCGCCCGACCTGGCTGGAGTCAGAGTCCCATTAAGAAAAATAAAATTATAATAACTTCTTGTTATTATCATTTTATTTTTATTTTGCACTGCTCAACAAGCAGTAGGGTGATGCCATTTATTCTGATGTAAATGCTTTTTAATAGCACATTAATGTTTTGTTTTATATAGAGTAAGCTTCTAAGCATTTAACCACGAGAACAGTGGAAATACATTAGTTCTCCTGAGTGTGTTAGATCTAGCACCAGGTGCTCAGGCAACAGGTTTACAGTGGCAAAAGCTCTCTCTCTCTCTCTCTCTGTCGTCCCTATACCAGGCTATAGGCTTCTTCACAAACAAAAATGTGGGGAATTATAAAATATTTAATATGGTTCTACTCTGAAATATCTAGTTCTTGGTCGGACGAGTGTGAGTGTCTGCCTCCTCAAATAGCTTATTAACCCAGCCGCGGCCTGTGCAGGTAAGAGCGGTGGGGTGGTGGGGCCGGGTGAGGGGGGATTTTGACGGACAATGACGAGGAAAAATGAAATAAATAATTAATTTTCCCTCATCATCGTCCGTCCAAATCCCCCTCACCCGGCCCCACCGCTCTTACCTGCACGGGCTGTGGCTGTATTAACCAGACCTGACTTGGTACGTAGAATGAAACAACATCTCTTCTGGTTTACCTTTTGGGGTCTCTCTTTGGCCAAATATAGTCCAACAAATAAACTTACATCAACCCATTTTCTTTTCCACCCCCTTATGCTATGCTTTTCCTTTTACTATTTTCCAGAAGTCCTTCTCTTCTGGACTACTGTTTTTGCTTGAGGCAGAACTCTACCACAGCTGTCTTCTCCCCAAAATAACAAAAAGAATTGGAAATGCAATAGGTCTCGCATCTGTTTAAGTTAGAGCCTTCGGCTTTGCTAATGGTATTGTATTTTAGCCATCTGTTATTCAGTGTATGTATGTGATAAAAAAAACACAATACTACGTGCACATTCGCAACTAAAAAGCACAACCTCTATGTAAATATATTTTAAAAAGTGGCATTTTTCTATTTAAGGCTTTAGTTCCATGCACTCACCCATTGAGTCAAACTCACTCATCCATCAATTCATTCACTAATCGTTTGACTTATTCTCAGAATCAAACTCTCACCATCACACTATGACATACAAAATAGCCAAATAATGAAGCGCTGTTTCCATTAAAAAAAGAGACTGATTAAGGAAGTTAGCAAGAGAAGAATGACGCAAGGGAGCTGAAGTAAGAAGGGGCCATGTGCAGCATAGGAGGCTCCTCGGAGCAGCACAGACATAAATATTCACAAAACACCAAGGTCGATAACTCCACCACCGTGCTGTACACCTCTCTAAGCAGGCGGCATGAAAAGTAATGATGTAAAAGTATCGAGTAACTAATGAGGATTTAGTAAATACGCAAGGAGAAAATGTCCGTTTTTTTAACCGCGGTTTAAGAAGGTACTGAGGTCAGACTACAAATCCTACAATGCCCAGAGTCGGTTTCCATGCAGGATCCCTCAGCATTCCTTACCCCAGTTTCAAGCACCATAGCGTCTCGTGACTGCACCCCCGGAGCCTTTCCTCACCGTGTCCCACTCGACTGGTACCGAGCATATGAATAATCATATCTGTGTGCGACGGCGGGATGGGGGGGATTACATGGCGCAAAGGGTGTACTCTACTCCAGCCCAGGCACCAACAGCCTAATCCAGTCTCGGACCCGAACCTCGCATCCGTTTTCGAAAAAAAAAGTACTGTTGGCAGCGTAATGTGTCCCGTATTAAACTCGGGAGGGGGAGCTATGACATAGCTGAGCCGTGTACACTCACCTCTGCGGCTGCTTGTGAGCCTGCAGCCAAGCAGGAAATATATGCATCGCTTGGCTACTGCTATAGTTTATGTGACAAAACCGAAGCACACCTTTGCTGCACAGCCACCATTGTTTAAGATTAATGGCGGCCGCCCAGAACAAGCATTTGCAATGCAATAGGTCCGATTGCATTGCAAATGCTTAAGTTTAAAACTGAGCGGGGCGCCACTTGAAGGACACCGCGCTCGTTTTTTTTTTTAACTTTAACACTGAGCGCGGTGTCCTTCAAGCGGGCGCTGCGCTCAGTTTTAGAGTAAAAAAAAAACAAACAGAGCGCGGTGTCCCTGAAGTGGACGCCGCGAAAATCTTTAATAAATAAAGTGAGCGCGGTGTCCCTAGCGGGCGCCGCGCTCATTTAAGAAATAAAAAAAACATACAATTTAGAGGGCATAGCGCTGCAGCATCGCGCTTCGTGGACGAATAACAAAGACAAAGTGCCTACCAACTAATAGACGGAGACAGTCCAATGCCGCAAGTAAAAGATCCAGTCCGGGTGGGCGGGGCCAAAAGGAGACAGGGCGGTAACAAGGAGGGACTAAGAAGGCTCCTTTACAATAGAAAGACAGCGTTTAGCATGCAAAATGACGCAAACCAATGAAAATAGGAGGCGGAGACTACACTCCACTTCTGAAATGAAATTGATCACAAGAAGCCTCGCAGAGCTAGCAGCGCATGCGCGCTGCAACGCCAGGCGAGACCTAAAAAACACCACGGGCAATCATTCAGTTTGCTTGCCTGTTCTTATCACAAATCAAGGTTCTGTTTCAAATCTTAGAAATCACTTTGTACCATTTGATACATGATTGTTTTGAGTAGTTGTAGGTATGCGAATCACCCTTTACGAATAAAATGTGAGCGCATTTTCCTAGAAGCTGAGTCAGAATAGGAAAAGTCAAAGCTACAAATTATGAGAAGTATTATATTAGTCAATTCTTAGCTTGTTTCGTTTTTTTAAATCGAAATTTCCCACCAGAGAAACTACTTTTACCACTGTAACATACAAATGTAGACATATCACATATATACAGAACACAAATGACAAATACATGGTACTATACAATATCGTACAAAAATAAGATTTGTATTAAAATATAACCATGTGACCTTGGCCACGTTCGGTCATCTAATCGTTATTCCGGATTAGCTAGTATCTCAAATATGCAAATAGGACATGCCAAGAATCATCACAAGACAACTTGCTCCCCCTCAACATAGCAAAACGTGTTCAGTTCTAAGCTTGAGCAAGCGCGAACATTCCGTCATGATGTCTCCACCTTGCTACCACATAATTAACAGTGTAGTCTCTTTTCTGATAGTGCATGTGTTTGAAAATGCACTCATGCTTTCATTTTGAAAGTACAAAGTAAAGCAAATGGAGGATAGAGAGGGAGTGCACTGAACTCAGACTTGAAGCCTTAAGGTTTCAGAGAAGCATTTTAATGGATTTATTTTCAAAGCGACTTTTCCCAGACTTGTACTTCACTCATCCTACACACACAATTGGTTTAAAAGAGCAGCAATCGCCTTCACGGTTTTGTTCTTGGGCCAGAGCTCTCTGCCTTAGTCATATTCATGAGGTACCTCTTCTTTCATTCCTGATCATTTAACTACATTGAGAGTGTCTAGTTTTTGAAATGTTGTCTTCCTGTGGTTCTCATCCACTGTTGAATTCAGTAATTCGACTGGTTGTGCTTTGTTTGCTGAGGCGAATTGCAAATCATATTAAATAAATAGAAAATGCTCTAATTTGCCACAGTTCGAATTGTGGGAATTGTTTAAACCAGATTAGATATGTGAATTAGTATTCATTTCTTTTTTCCATGGATCATCTTTTTGCTAAAAATAAATGCATTTTTTGTATAAATGGCTTGCTTTGTTATCAGGTCGTTTTTATAAACAGATTTGTTTTGCTCACTCGTCAATTGCATATTTGAACGAAAAAATATATTTTTCTCACCGTGACTACGCTGTGCCATTAATTCAGAAGTGTCTGTCATAAATCAATGTATTTTGAAATTTTCCCCAGGACAAATATTTGGGACAGAAAAGGGGTGTACTCATCTAATGATAAATGTTAATATTCAGAATGCAATTTGTTAGATTTTGTGCAAATGTCATTTGCTTGTTCTTACTAACTATACCCTTGTATTATTATGTTTTTCGATAAATACTGTTCATCGTTGGGTCTGCAGTATTTAAATATGCATTTGCAATGTGATGTTTCAATTTGGGCATTTTACATATTCATGAGTGATCAATGTGTAATTGCTTCTTTTTTCCACAGAGCCCGACCCAGTTCCTCACTTTCACTTGCTTTCATTCATTGTCGGTTGGTAATTGTCTTGCTTCACTACAGGTCTGTTTGGAAAGCACTCTTAGGAGAGGACCTACTCCATTTCTTTGTAGCATTGTTTGTGGTGGTTGTTGGTGAAGCTTTTTAGGTATACTCTTTATTCTCGTCCATACTTGACCTGATTTCGGAATTTTGTGTCATGGTTTTTGAAGAGTGAAGTTGTGTATTGTTTGTTTACTCACTGAAAAATATCCTTCTCTTTCACTCCTCAATTTTGCCTTTTTGGTGCGTGTCCCAATGATTTGCATGTCTCTTTGCCTTGCATATAGTCCTTGCAAAATTAGAAAATGCTTAGTCCGCCTTTCGTGTTTCACCTTTGCTTACTGCAGAGCACTGTGAGAGTGTACAAGGATGTGTAAGTGTAGACATTTATGTAGTGCAAACCTACAGGGGAGCAATGGAGAGCTGTAGACTCAGGCCCTAGGGCGCGTAAACACTGAGATTCAAGATGGTGTAAAAAGCTGGTGGGGATTTTAATTTTAGTCACCCAGGAGGTAAGGATGATGATGTCCTGTATCACTTTATTAGAAGTTCCTTGAAAATATTCAGGCCTTCTGTGGACGGCAACTGTAATGGGCAAGGCTGGCTTCCTGTGATGTGATGATCTAGGCTGATCAATTCTTCTGCCGGGTGGGAGGTCATGATCTGCTTCGGCTTTGCATATGCTGCAGTAGGTTGGGAAGATAATAAGTACTTGAAGTGGAAGCCAGTGCTTGTATTTCAGGATGGGAGCTGCATGACTACTTTAATTGACTCACTTGGTGGGGCAGACTGCATTGTGATTGATGCTCTTGCTTTTTGTAGAACTGAATGTTGGACTCCTGTGAGCAGCCTGACGTTAGGAGGGGAGAGAACAATGCGTGTGTGGTGGTTCTGAAGTTTGGTACACTTCTGACTCGGTTACTTGCATTGATAGTTTTGAGGGTTATGTTCGAGTCAATATTGATGTCATAGGATTTAGCATTTGGGCAGAATCATGGGAAGAATCCCACTAGCTTCATGCCATTGAGACAATCTTGCATTTGGACTTGTGTACAGGTGTTTGTCACTAATATCTTGTAAAGGCACATCGATATTTGAATGAAGGATAAGTATTTTCTGAGGTCTTTGACTTTTTTTGTGGAGACATTGAAAACCATTTGGGTACCATCATAAAGCAAGTCAGGCTAGCTCCCAGGATTAGCAAAGAGAATTCCAACGTTTCAATCTAGAGATCGAAGATAACGTCGGAGAGGACTGAGCCTTGATGGATTTTGAAGGTCTCTAAAAATTATGAGAGTGAGTTGTGTTCATCTGGATATACTTTGATGGCTAAGACTGAGGGGATATTACCAAGGAATTGCGATAATTATCGCAAAGCGCACTTAGCGCTGTTTTTTTATCGTGGGCTATCGCTGGATTTCATCGCGGAGATAACGCGTTATTATCAACGCTTATCTCCAAGGCGATAAAAAATCCAGCGATATCGGCGAAACCCAGCAATAGCGCGAGAAATCCAGCGATAAATTCAACGCGCTAATGAAAAGCTTGCTAATAGGCAGGTGAGGACTTAACCTTACAATCCACCTCCCATTGACTAGAATGGTTAAGTCAGGGTTTTAGCAGGTGTTAGATTCCAGCGATAATCGCGGTTAGCGCAAGTTTTTTATCCCTTCGCGGGCATTGCTAATAGGGGGAAGTTGTGTTTGCGACTGTTTTCAGTCGCTTTTAGTTGGGAACGCCTACTTTGCATGTCATTAGTGATGTATATCGCTGACATGCAAAGCGGCACCAAAACGGTCGCTTTCGCCATAAAGCTGTCGCTAACAGCTGTTAGCGACAGCTTGCTAATAGGGCAATAGAAATATCGCCGCTTAAGCAGCAAAAAGTGCCGCTAAAGAGGCGATAAGGCCCTTGCTAATATGCCCCCATGAGAAAGAGAACCTTTGAAGCACGGTTTAGGCAAATGCTATGTGCATTGATAGGATGCTGGTGACTTGTGGTGGTCAACATTGTTGAATGTGGCTGAGAGGTCAAACAGGATGAGGAGGCCGGGGTTACATTTATTTGTAATGAGGAGGGTTGCACCAAAATGAGAATGTTGGTTTCTGCAATGTATGATGCCCAAGTTGCAGCTGTTTTGGAGACGGTTGGTATCCATGCTGTTCTTGTAGATAGAGTGTCACTGCCTTTTCTACATTTGGGATGATGTACAGCAGATTGGTGATGGATTAATAGGTGTCTAGCTCTTCAGGACAGATGATGACATTCTAGGAAGCATTATTTTGTGTTGGAGTGCCATTAGTGATTTTCTAGTGATGGATTTTAGGACAGATGTGTGGACAATGTTGCCTTGTGAGAAGGCCACTTTGATGTTGGAGAAGATAGCTCTGAGATAAGTTAATACTCTTAGAAATGGGGTTTCTGGTTGGGTAAGGTATGAACCTAAGCTAGGCAGAACCCACCACTCGAGTCAGGGTAAGGGAGTTACACACCCAAGATAACCCCTGCTCACCCCCTTGGTAGCCTGGCACGAGCAGTCAGGCTTATCCCAGAGGCAATGTGTAAAGTGTTTGCACAACACACACACACACCAGTGATACAATAAATACACTACAAAAGAGACACCACACATTAGTATATAAAAATACGTATCTGTATTGCATATAAACCAAGACTAAAACAACATAAACTAATAATCACTTTGCCAACCAGGCAATTGTTATAACATCACAGTTAGTGCAATAGAGTAAAGACTTATATGTTGCACATGTCACAAAAACCATCATTTCTGTGCACCAAAATGCAATCCTGAAATAGTACTCATTACCCTGACAGTGCAAGGCAAAACACTGTGTACCAATACATTCAGGTCATGAAAGGCAACATGTAATGAGTAAGGCACATAACTCATAGGCACTGTGAACCTTATGCCAACACTGAACAGTACTTATTATCCTGGCAGTGCAAGCAAAACGTCATACCTAAAACATCAGGGCATAAAATGCAGTTCAGGTTAGGTAATCCACAAAAGTCACCACGAATGCAACCATATAACATGAATACCAGTAAAATACATGAGTTGCAGTTGAAGCGCAGGGCACAGCGCACTTGCTCTCCTGTTAGAGGTTATACGGTACACCAGCACAAGAATGTGGAATACATACGCACCTGTGCACCTATGGCCATGAATACTGTACTTCCTGGGACTTCCTTAATCCCTTAAGTGGGGGTCTCTGACGAGGTTTCATCCCATAAGGTCATCAAAGGAAATGCCCTCCCCCAAGGTATGTTACACCAGGAGGGGGGACACACCCTCACCCCTCTGGGAATTTGTGGGGAGCCCTCGCTGGGTCCCCTGCTTCAAGCAGCACAATGCGGCTGCCACAATCACTGAGTGCAGTGGCCAAAATAAAAGCGTTTTGTCAACAGAGCCGGGCTGACAGCCTGCGACTTGCAGGTTGGCTGTGGGGATCACACTGGACTACTGGTCCCAACCCAGTGCCTTCTGTACAATGTGAGGGGCGGCTCTCCGCCAGACTCGGCAGCCTGTCCCGAGCTCCAGCAACACCGACATGGTAATACTCCTGTCATCCGCTGGGTTTGTAGACTCTCTTTCCTTCCTCTGGTTGCTCTGGCAACACGAGGGCGGGGGAACTGTTCCAGCATGGTATTCAGTAAGAGGCTGCACACCTCACCCGTAGCCACTTAGCAGGGTACTACAAGCCCGGCACATAGGCGGTGAACAGTCCTCAGGTAACTTCAGACAGCCGGCAACTACACAGCGCCCCCCCCCCCCCATCACTGACTGATGGATTTGGGAAAACAGCACCTGCACTTTAGATACAGGCGGCATGAAGTGCTCCACACGTACTACTTGGAAATGTGAAGATCGGCCAGACTAACATGTCCCATGGCCGCTTTGAGGTTCTTAGCTGGTTTCTAAAGCAAGGAGTGGAAACAGCGCTCATCAAGCGCTGGGCTCCTTGGAGTCACTTGGGGGGGCACAAAGGCAGGCTGTGGGGGGCAGGCCAGCACATCAAGATAAGTTTGCAAATTGGCGGTCCTTTCATCAATCCCACAGGCAGACAAGCAGGCCAGCAAAGCAAAGCAAACAGCGGTTTCTCCTGACAGCACAACAGTTCCCTGGCAATGTGTAGCATGTAGAGCCAGCAGCGTCTGGTTACAAGTGCCACGCATTGTGTAAGAAACATGGGGTCAGAGCCCCAGTACTTATACTCAAGATGTCTTTGATCTGGAGGTAACTTCAAACAAACTTAAGAAGTGCACAACACCCCCATTCAATCCCAGCACTGGCTCCAGACACACTAAAGGGGGGCGGAGACAGCATTGTGAGAGGACAGGCACAGCCCTGTTCAGGTGTCAGTGACAGCTCCTCCCACCACTCTAGCCCAGAAAGACCCATCAGCCTGGTGATGGTCCATCAGGATATGCAGGACACACCTCAGCTCCTTTTGTGACTGTCTAGAGTGAATGCACAAAACAGGCCCCTGTCAGTCTAAACCAGATGCTGATTGGAGTCAGGCTACGAAGCACAAAGAGTCATAAGCACAAAGAAATGGCAACTTTCTAAAAGTGGAGTTTCTAAAATAGTAATGAAAAATCCACCTTCACCAATAAGCAGAATTTATCACCACTATTCTAAACATACCAAACATGCCAACGCTACACCTTTCAGATCAGAAATTACCACTGAACACCTATCAGGTAATTCCCAATGCAAACCTATGAGAGGAGCAAGCCTCACAGCAGTGAGGAACCAAACAGGCTGTTTGTCACTACCAGGACATGCCACGAATAGCACTCCTTTTCCCGCTTTCCCTCACCTTGCATGTCATTGCAACGTGGTCTTTACAACGACCGAGTTGTAGCAACGCAAAACCATTACCCCGCAAGTCGTTACCACGACTTGTGGAGGGGGGCGCTGGATGTTGGAATAGTATAATTTACTATTCCACCTCCAGTCTGTGCGGACAGTAGGGAAGGTGTTGGATTTTAATTCCAACACCTTCTCCCCCCCTCCGCAAGTCGTGGTTTCGACTTACGGGGTAATGGTATTGCGTTGCTCCAACGCGGTCGTTGTAACGACCGCGTTGTAATAACATGCGGGGTCGCGGATGTGGGGTGAGTGATGTTTACCTATGCCACACAACAAAGGCACATGTCCTACCTTTTACCTACACAGCACCCAGCCCATAGGGCTTCCTGGGGCCTACCTTAGGGGTGACCTATATGTAGTAACGGGGGAGTTTCAAGCTTGGCAAGTAGCTTTAAATGCTAAGTCACTGCGGCAGTAAACTGCGCACACAGGCCCTGCAGTGGCAGAGGCCTGAGACAGGTTTGAAAGGCTACTTCTGTGGGTGGTGCAAGCAGCACTGCAGGCCCACTAGTGGCATTTAATTTACAGGCCCTGGGTATATGGGATACTACAGCACAAGGGACTTACAGGATATTTAAATATGTCAAATAGGTGTAGACCAGTCATACCAAGTTTAAAGGAGAGAGCACAGGCACTTTAGCACTGATCAGCAGTGTAAATTGCCCAGAGTCCCAAAGCCAACAAAAACAGGTCAGAAAAAATACAGGAGGAAGGCGAAAAGTTAGGGAACAACCCTGCAAAAGAGGACCAGGTCCAACAAATACGATTCTGATTTTTAAAATAAAAACATCGATATGACAGAGCCTTTTATGCAAGAGAGGACACATAATAGAAAGAAAAACAGAAATGAACATTGGAAAGCATGAGCTCACATAAACACTGAAGAAAATTAGGTGTGTCATACGCTACATGAAATAATAGAATTTTGAAAAAAATATGTACTTTCTGGGCCTGCAACTAGAATATTTGCCATGTACGCAACTCAATAGGAAGGTTTACAAACAACTTTGTAAGAAATAGATGAATATGTTTTTAGCTTGATGAAGCTATGGCATGGGATACATGAACGGCATTTGGTTAACAGGTAACATGCCGACTAAAGGTGTGTAGGTGGCCCAGGGGCCAAGGGATGGGTAAATAGCACCCATAATCATGAGTGTGCATGGAGTACTCACAGCCAGAAATGGGAAAGTAATAAACAGATTCAGAGAATTTACAGGAAGTACATAAGATTAGAAAAGGGCAGGAAACACAAGAGCTCTGGGTTGGGTGGAAAAACATGGGCTCAGAATTGGGTTGGTAGCACATGGATAGAGAACTAGACAGGTAGGTCACATAATGAGGATTGGGTGGGTAGCACACTGACAGCATACAAACTCAGCTGAGAAAGAATTTAGGAATATCTCCTGGAACAATATTCAAACACTAGAACAAGGTCAGTAAAATATGTGCATTTTAACACCTTCTGGGGACACCTGGAGAGGAGAGGGAGACTAATGCAGTGTGTACAGAGAAAGAATGGAAGAATCAAGGGTAAAAATCAAAGAATGGACAGACGGCTGGGGACAGGTGATGCATTTGAAAAGTAGGAGCAAACCCTGAATTAATGTATCATTCAGAAGTTTAAGAGTTTGATACTTAAATTGCGCTCTTTATGGTCCTTTGGGATGGATCTAGTTGAGATATGGACAAAGCAGTACGCTCCTTTAGGAAACCACCCTCCCACCTCATTTCTTGGTTGCCCTGATGCTGTTTTCCTAGATGAAATTGGGGAAAGGCGGGCAGGAAAGGTTAGGTTTTCTGCCTCTGGCTTTAAATGCCAGGAGCATCCTAAATAATTTTGCCCAGAACATCTCCAGTAGCTTTGCCTGTTTGCCCCTGCTTCATAGGTAGTGTTCATCTTGTTTGGAAGCCTCGTCTGTCCCTTTTACTGAAAGCTCAAAATTCAAAAAGAAGTAAAAGCTGAAAGAAAAGATTGGGATTTCGGCTCCCTCTTGAAGTAGACATTAACCACACATGAATGCCTATGTTGCGGGTCTACAGAGATTTATACAGCAGATGTGTAAACAAATAGCCACTCAAAAAGCCATGAACCATCAAGGATGGGCCAGATAAACCCGTCAAGCCAGCCAAAGTTAGGGGGTGGCAACTGACCCCAAGCCTCAGTTTATCTATAATCTCCACCGCCCTCATAAACCAAGAATCAATAATTCCGTTCAACATAAACTCAATAACCCCCATTCACCATAAACTCCTGCTAATCAGCACGCTCCTTAAGTTTTACTCAAGGCCACAGGAATTATGCGGCAGGGGAGGATCAAATTACGCTGCAGGGTTGAATAACTTTGCAGCAAGAAAAGGCAGCATAATGCAGCACATTTTGTGATAGTGTTTGTTAGATTTGGGGGTCTCTAGTTGGCAGAGGTAGGTACCTTTGACCAAATAGGGACCCTTGCGTCTAGTCAGGGTAAGGGGCTACACTCCTAAAATAACCCCTGCTCACCCCCTTGGTAGCTTGGCACGAGCAGGCAGGCTTATCTCAGAGGCAGTGTGTAAAGCATTTGTGAACACATACAGTAATACAGTGACAACACTACAGATGGACACCACACAGGTTGTATTATAAAAATAAGTATTTTATATAGACTTAACACAAGACCAAACGACAAAAATCCACAATACTGTACTCAAGATATACTTAAAAATAGGTTGTTCACTTAAAATCAGTCTCTAGCAACCGATAACTCCAACGTGAGTTATCGCGACGTCGTGACAGGAGAAATCCCAAAGTACGGCGCCGACCGCGAGGTGCGCGGCGTCGGGCCTGGAGTCAAACAGACCCCCAAAGAACAGTACCTTGGAAAACCGATGAAGAACAAAGACAGCTCACGGCATCGGGGAGGTGCGGCTTTGTTGGCGCTGCGCGGCGGCGGTTCCTTACGACCCCAGGGGAGGTGTAGACTCAGTTCCTTACTGCAGCGCAGGGGAGGTGAGACGACGGTTCCTTACTGCGTCGGGGAGGTGACGTCACGATGACGCCGAAACCACGGTTCCTTACGATGTCGAGCTGTCGATGGATTCTCGGTCACCCACGTCGAGGATCAGCTCCGCGATGTCGAAGTCGATGTCAGCTTTGGAGTCGATGCAGCCCAGCAGCCGGCGTCGGGACCACGGCACAAGTTGGAGCAGCGCTCACGGCTTTGGGCAGGTTACGGCGTCGCTCGCTGGCGTCGATGTGGCACGGCGGCCGGCGTCGGGTCTACGGTGCAAGCCGGAGCAGCGCTGACAGCTTCAGTGCAGAAGACGGCATCGCTCGCCGCCGTCTGGGTTGCAATTTCCTTCTGCAGCAGCTAAAACCGCAGTTCTAGATGCAGGCAAGCAGAAGGGGTGAAGTCTTGTATCCCTGAGACTTCAGGCAGGAGGCAAGCTCAAGTTCAAGCCCTTGGAGATCTTCCTCAAGATGATGAAAGCACACTCAGTCCTTTTTCTTCTTTCTTTGGCAATGAAGCAACCACTGCAGGCCAACCCCAACAACACGCAGCATAGGGGTAGTCTCCTCCTTCAGTTTCCCGGTTCTTCTCCTCAGCAAAGGTTTGTCTTGATTCCCAGAAGTGATCTAAAGGTCTGGGGTCTGGGTCCCCTCTTTTATACACCAAAATCCTTTGTCTCTGAAGGCAGAGAGTGTCTGTGCCTAGTCCAAACCAGTTCTGTGCAGTCCTGGAGCACTTTGTTTACAGGATTCCTTCTCTTCCTTTGACAGTCTAGGCCAGGGACATCAGACACACCACAGGAGGTGGAGCCAGCATTGTGGAAGGCAGGCCCAGCCCTATTCAGGTCCCAGGTGCTCCCCTCCCACCACTCTTCATGCAGATGGGTCTATTCAGCCCTGTGCTGACTCACCCTGTCTCCTGGAATCCCCCAGCCCCTGTCACTCACAAACCAGACAAGGAATACACAACCTAGCAGAGGCAGGCTTGGACAGTTAGGCAAGAAAATACCTACTTTCTAAAAGTGGTATTTTCAAACACAGAATGTTAAAACCAACTTCACTAAAAGATGTATTTTATCATTCTGAGCTCAGGCATACTAAACTCGAATTTCTACCTAGTTCCCTGAGTCAGTTAGGATTATAAGAGGTTATAATCAAACTGCCCATTCTGGCCTATGGGGAACAGGTAGCTTGCAATAGTGAAAAACAAAAATGGCTGTAATTCACTATCAGGACATGTCACACACATCAGGGCATGTCCTACCTCTACCTACAATGCACCCTGCCCTTGGGCCTACCTTAGGGGTGACTAATATGTATAAAAGGGAAGGTTTAGGGACTGGCAAGTGGGTGCACTTGCCCAGTCAACATGACAGTACCAGACTGCACACAGGCTCTGCAATGGCAGGACTGAGACACACTTTACAAGCTGCTCCGTGGGTGGCACAATCAGTGTTGCAAGCCCACCAGCAGCATATGATTTACAAGCCCTGGGCACACGCAGTGCACTGTACTAGGGTCTGACAAGTAAACCAAACAAGCCAATCATGGAGTCACTAATCCATACATCAATTTACCATAGGGAGCACTTACACTGTGGCACTGAACAGCAGTGGCACAGTGCCCAAAAGTATCTAAAACCAGCAAAAACATAAGAGGCAACAGCAAACAATGGAAGGGAGACCCACGCCAATGGTGCCAGGTCTAACATGTGTCCCTCCAGCTGAAATATGCGGAGAACTACCCTACCTCCTGGGAGTTCTCATCGCTAAGGCGGAAAAATCTGGACAGACCATCAGCACTGGCGCGTTTTGTACCAGGGCAGTGTTCCACCGTGAAGTCCATCCCCTGTAGGGAAATGGACCACCTCAACAGCTTTGGATTCTCACCCCTCATCTGCATCAACCATCTGAGGGGCCTGTGGTCTGTCTGAACCCGGAAGTGAGTCCCAAACAAGTATGGTCTCAACTTCTTCAGTGCCCAGACCACAGCAAATGCCTCACGCTCAATTGCACTCCACCTCTGTTCCCGTGGAAGTAACCTCCTACTGATGAAGGCTACAGGTTGGTCTAGGCCCTCCTCATTAACCTGTGAGAGAACAGCCCCCACACCATGCTCTGAAGCTTCTGTTTGAACAATAAACTCTTTTGAGCAGTTGGGTGCCAGGAGCACGGGCACCGTGCACATGGCAGTCTTCAGGGCATCAAAAGCTCTCTGACAGGAGTCAGTCCAAATCACTCTTTTGGGCTGCTTCCTGGAAGTCAGCTCTGTCAAGGGGGCAACAATGCTGCCATACCCCTTGACAAACCTCCTGTAATACCTGGTGAGTCCTAAAAAGGCTCTCACCTCTGTCTGGGTGTTGGGGGTTCCCAAGCCAGGATGGTCTCAATCTTGGGCTGTAGGGCGCCACCTGGCCGCTCCCAACCTGGTGTCCCAAGTACACCACGGAACCCTGCCAGATCTGGCACTTACTCGCCTTGATCGTGAGGCCTGCTCTCCGCAGCGCCATCAACACTTCCCAGAGGTGGCGCAGATGTTCTTCCCAACTGGCGCTGAACACTGCAATGTCATCCAGGTAGGCGGCACTGAACTCTTCCAGTCCAGCCAACACCTGGTTGACCAACCTCTGAAAGGTGGCAGGGTCATTCTTCATCCCAAAGGGCATAACCCGGAATTGGTAGTGCCCATCTGGTGTGGAGAATGCTGACCTCTCTCTTGCCCCATCAGTCAAGGTGATCTGCCAGTACCCAGACGTTAAGTCAAACGTGCTGAGGTACCAGGCAGCCCCTAACCGATCAATGAGCTCATCAGCTCTGGGGATGGGGTGCGCGTCAGTCCTGGTGACTGAATTGAGCCCTCGGTAGTCCACACAGAACCGCAGTTCTGGCGTGATACCCGGTGCAGCAGCCTTTGGGACCAAGACCACTGGGCTGGCCCAAGGCCTGTTAGAGGACTCAATCACCCCCAATGCAAGCATCTTGGAGACCTCCTCCTTGATGCAAGCTCTCACCCTGTCAGTCACCCTGTAAGTTTTGTGCTTAACAGGAGGACTGTCCCCAGTGTCCACATCATGGACGCACCAATCAGTGACACTGGGAATCAGGGAGAACAGGTCAGAAAACTGTCCCAGCAACTAGTGACAGTCATTCTGTTGCTCAGGGGTCAGGGTGGAAGAGAGGTTCGTACCATCCACTGACCCATCTTGCTCTGTTGCAGACAGGAGGTCAGGAAGAGGCTCAGTCTCCTCCTCCATTCCAGCATCTGTTGCTAGAAGCATGCCCTCTTCGGACCTCTCTAAGTGGGGCTTCAGGCGGTTGACATGCAGGACCCGCAAGGGGTTCCTGGGAGACCGCAAGTCCACCAAGTAGGTAACCGGACTTTTGCGCTCTACCACCTCAAATGGTCCGGTCCACTTATCCTGGAGCGCACAGGGCTCCACAGGGGCCATGACCCACACTTTCTGACCAGGCTGAAGCTCAACCAGAGTGGCATTCTGGTCATACCACCGCTTCATCTCCTCCTGGCTGGCTTCCAGATTCGCCTCAGCGAGTTGTCTGAATCGCCTAGTCTGGTTCCTGAAGGCCAGCATGTAGCTATATACATCCTGGGAAGGTTTCCTGGGAGATTGCTCCCAGCCTTCCTTGACCAAACTCAAAGGTCCTCTCACTGGGTGACCATAGAGAAGTTCAAAGGGGCTGAACCCTAGGGACTTCTGTGGCATCTCACGGTATGCAAAGAGAAGGCATGGTAAGAGGATATCCCACTTCCGCCTCATGGGTTCCTCAAGACCCATAATCATGCCTTTGAGGGTCCGGTTGAATCTCTCAACCAGCCCATTACCTTGGGGGTGGTAAGGAGTGGTGAACTTGTATGTTACACCACACTCCTGCCACAGGGACTTCATATACTTGGAAATGAAGTTTGTACCTCGGTCTGACACCACCTCTCTGGGGAACCTCACGCGGGAGAAAATCCCCATCAGTGCACGTCCCACCACTGGGGCCGTCACTGTCCTGAGAGGGATGGCTTCCGGGTACCGGGTGGCATGGTCCACCAAGACCAGGATGAACCTGTTGCCCATGGCTGTCTTGGGATCCAGAGGCCCCACAATGTCAATGCCCACCCTTTCAAAGGGGGTGCTGACCACAGGGAATGGCTGGAGAGGAGCCTTGTGCTTCTTCCCCCTCTTTCCACTTGCCTGGCAAGTCTGACAGGTCCTGCAATGAGTGTCTGAACTCTTGCGCATTTGGGAGCCAATAAAAGTGGGTGACAAACCTTTCAAAGGTCTTGTCCTGCCCCAAATGTCCTGCGAAAGGCACATCATGAGCCAGCCCCAGTAGGAAGGCTCATAAGCGCTGGGGTACCACCAGCACACGGGCTGACCCAGGCTCAGCAACCTTAGGCTCACTATACAGGAGACCATAGGCTCACTATACAGGAGACCATTCTCCCAGTAGATCCAATGTGATCCAGACTTATCACCTGCTGCCTGGTTTGCAGCCTGCTGCCGCAAACCCACAAGTGAAGGGCACTTGTTCTGTTCCTCACACAACTCTTCCCTGGAGGGACCTCCTACTCGCTGCCAATGGGTCAGCTCAGGTAGGTCTCCCAGTTCAGCAATCTCTTCCCCTGTAGGCTCCAGGGCATCCCCGCTAGGGTCTGCCTCCTCCTGGACCGTGGGAATCTCAGGGGCCGGTTTCCCGTGCCCCCTACCTCTTCTCTTTAAGACAGGAACCTGGGCCATTTTCTCAGGCTCCAGGTCCTCTTGAACACCCTAACTGGCTGCCATCAATGTTACATTTGGGGGTCTCTAGTTGGCAGAGGTAGGTACCTTTGACCAAATAGGGACCCTTGCGTCTAGTCAGGGTAAGGGGCTACACTCCTAAAATAACCCCTACTCACCCCCTTGGTAGCTTGGCACGAGAAGGCAGGCTTATCTCAGAGGCAGTGTGTAAAGCATTTGTGAACACGTACAGTAATACAGTGACAACACTACAGATGGACACCACACAGGTTGTATTATAAAAATAAGTATTTTGTTTAGACTTAACACAAGACCAAACGACAAAAATCCACAATACTGTACTCAAGATATACTTAAAATAGGTTGTTCACTTAAAATCAGTCTCTAGCAACCGATAACTCCAATGTGAGTTATCGCGACGTCGTGACAGGAGAAATCCCAAAGTACGGCGCTGACCGCGAGGTGCGCGGCGTCGGGCCCGGAGTCAAACAGACCCCCAAAGAACAGTACCTTGGAAAAGCGATGAAGAACAAAGACAGCTCACGGCGACAGGGAGTTGCGGCTTCGTTGGCGCTGCGCGGTGTCGGTTCCTTACAACCCCAGGGGAGGTGTAGACTCGGTTCCTTACTGAAGTGCAGGGGAGGTGAGACGACGGTTCCTTACTGCGTTGGGGAGGTGACGTCACAATGGCGCCAAAACCACGGTTCCTTACGATGTCGAGCTGTCGATGGGTTCTCGGTCACCCACGTCGAGGATCGGCTCCGTGATGTCGAAGTCAGCTTTGGAGTCGATGCGGCTCAGCAGCCGGCGTCGGGACCACGGCACAAGTCGGAGCAGTGCTCACGGCTTCGGGCAGGTTATGGCGTCGCTCACTGGCGTCGATGTGGAACGGCGGCCAGCGTCAGGTCTACGGTGCAATCCGGAGCAGCGCTCACAGCTTCGGTGTAGAAGACGGCGTCGCTCGCCGGCGTCAGGGTTGCAATTTCCTTCTGCAGCAGCGAAAACCGCAGTTCTAGATGCAGGCAAGCAGAAGGGGTGAAGTCTTGTATCCCTGAGACTTCAGGCAAGAGGCAAGCTCAAGTTCAAGCCCTTGGAGATCTTCCTCAAGATGATGAAAGCACACTCAGTCCTTTTTCTCCTTTCTTTGGCAATGAAGCAACCACCGCAGGCCAACCCCAACAACACGCAGCATAGGGGTAGTCTCCTCCTTCAGTTTCACAGTTCTTCTCCTCAGCAAAGGTTCGTCTTGATTCCCAGAAGTGATCTAAAGTTCTGGGGTCTGGGTCCCCTCTTTTATACACCAAAATCCTTTGTCTCTGAAGGCAGAGAGTGTCTGTGCCTAGACCAAACCAGTTCTGTGCAGTCCTGGAGCACTTTGTTTACAGGACTCCTTCTCTTCCTTTGACAGTGCAGGCCAGGGACATCAGACGCACCACAGGAGGTGGAGTCAGCATTGTGGAAGGCAGGCCCAGCCCTATTCAGGTCCCAGGTGCTCCCCTCCCACCACTCTTCATGCAGATGGGTCTATTCAGCCCTGTGCTGACTCACCCTGTCTCCTGGAATCCCCCAGCCCCTGTCACTCACAAACCAGACAAGGAATACACAACCTAGCAGAGGCAGGCTTGGACAGTTAGGCAAGAAAATACCTACTTTCTAAAAGTGGTATTTTCAAACACAGAGTGTTAAAACCAACTTCACTAAAAGATGTATTTTATCATTCTGAGCTCAGGCATACTAAACTCGAATTTCTACCTAGTTCCCTGAGTCAGTTAGGATTATAAGAGGTTATAATCAAACTGCCCATTCTGGCCTATGGGGAACAGGTAGCCTTGCAATAGTGAAAAACGAAAATGCCTGTAATTCACTATCAGGACATGCCACACACATCAGGGCATGTCCTACCTTTTACCTACAATGCACCCTGCCCTTGGGCCTACCTTAGGGGTGACTAATATGTATAAAAGGGAAGGTTTAGGGACTGGCAAGTGGGTGCACTTGCCCAGTCAACATGACAGTACCAGACTGCACACAGGCTCTGCAATGGCAGGACTGAGACACACTTTACAAGCTGCTCCGGTGGGTGGCACAATCAGTGTTGCAAGCCCACCAGCAGCATATGATTTACAAGCCCTGGGCACACGCAGTGCACTGTACTAGGGTCTGACAAGTAAACCAAACAAGCCAATCATGGAGTCACTAATCCATACATCAATTTACCATAGGGAGCACTTACACTGTGGCACTGAACAGCAGTGGCACAGTGCCCAAAAGTATCTAAAACCAGCAAAAACATAAGAGGCAACAGCAAACAATGGAAGGGAGACCCACGCCAATGGTGCCAGGTCTAACATGTGTCCCCTCCAGCTGAAATATGCGGAGAACTACCCTACCTCCTGGGAGTTCTCATCGCTAAGGCGGAAAAATCTGGACAGACCATCAGCATTGGCGCGTTTTGTACCAGGGCAGTGTTCCACCGTGAAGTCCATCCCCTGTAGGGAAATGGACCACCTCAACAGCTTTGGATTCTCACCCCTCATCTGCATCAACCATCTGAGGGGCCTGTGGTCTGTCTGAACCCGGAAGTGAGTGCCAAACAAGTATGGTCTCAACTTCTTCAGTGCCCAGACCACAGCAAATGCCTCACGCTCAATTGCACTCCACCTCTGTTCCCGTGGAAGTAACCTCCTACTGATGAAGGCTACAGGTTGGTCTAGGCCCTCCTCATTAATCTGTGAGAGAACAGCCCCCACACCATGCTCTGAAGCGTCTGTTTGAACAATAAACTCTTTTGAGCAGTTGGGTGCCAGGAGCACGGGCACCGTGCACATGGCAGTCTTCAGGGCATCAAAAGCTCTCTGACAGGAGTCAGTCCAAATCACTCTTTTGGGCTGCTTCCTGGAAGTCAGCTCTGTCAAGGGGGCAACAATGCTGCCATACCCCTTGACAAACCTCCTGTAATACCTGGTGAGTCCTAAAAAGGCTCTCACCTCTGTCTGGGTGTTGGGGGGTTCCCAAGCCAGGATGGTCTCAATCTTGGGCTGTAGGGGCGCCACCTGGCCGCTCCCAACCTGGTGTCCCAAGTACACCACGGAACCCTGCCAGATCTGGCACTTACTCGCCTTGATCGTGAGGCCTGCTCTCCGCAGCGCCATCAACACTTCCCAGAGGTGGCGCAGATGTTCTTCCCAACTGGCGCTGAACACTGCAATGTCATCCAGGTAGGCGGCACTGAACTCTTCCAGTCCAGCCAACACCTGGTTGACCAACCTCTGAAAGGTGGCAGGGTCATTCTTCATCCCAAAGGGCATAACCCGGAATTGGTAGTGCCCATCTTTTGTGGAGAATGCTGACCTCTCTCTTGCCCCATCAGTCAAGGTGATCTGCCAGTACCCAGACGTTAAGTCAAACGTGCTGAGGTACCAGGCAGCCCCTAACCGATCAATGAGCTCATCAGCTCTGGGGATGGGGTGCGCGTCAGTCCTGGTGACTGAATTGAGCCCTCGGTAGTCCACACAGAACCGCAGTTCTGGCGTGATACCCGGTGCAGCAGCCTTTGGGACCAAGACCACTGGGCTGGCCCAAGGACTGTTAGAGGACTCAATCACCCCCAATGCAAGCATCTTGGAGACCTCCTCCTTGATGCAAGCTCTCACCCTGTCAGTCACCCTGTAAGTTTTGTGCTTAACAGGAGGACTGTCCCCAGTGTCCACATCATGGACGCACCAATCAGTGACACTGGGAATCAGGGAGAACAGGTCAGAAAACTGTCCCAGCAACTAGTGACAGTCATTCTGTTGCTCAGGGGTCAGGGTGGAAGAGAGGTTCGTACCATCCACTGACCCATCTTGCTCTGTTGCAGACAGGAGGTCAGGAAGAGGCTCAGTCTCCTCCTCCATTCCAGCATCTGTTGCTAGAAGCATGCCCTCTTCGGACCTCTCTAAGTGGGGCTTCAGGCGGTTGACATGCAGGACCCGCAAGGGGTTCCTGGGAGACCGCAAGTCCACCAAGTAGGTAACCAGACTTTTGCGCTCTACCACCTCAAATGGTCTGGTCCACTTATCCTGGAGCGCACAGGGCTCCACAGGGGCCATGACCCACACTTTCTGACCAGGCTGAAGCTCAACCAGAGTGGCATTCTGGTCATACCACCGCTTCATCTCCTCCTGGCTGGCTTCCAGATTCGCCTCAGCGAGTTGTCTGAATCGCCTAGTCTAGTTCCTGAAGGCCAGCATGTAGCTATATACATCCTGGGAAGGTTTCCTGGGAGATTGCTCCCAGCCTTCCTTGACCAAACTCAAAAGTCCTCTCACTGTGTGACCATAGAGAAGTTCAAAGGGGCTGAACCCTAGGGACTTCTGTGGCACCTCACGGTATGCAAAGAGAAGGCATGGTAAGAGGATATCCCACTTCCGCCTCATGGGTTCCTCAAGACCCATAATCATGCCTTTGAGGGTCCGGTTGAATCTCTCAACCAGCCCATTACCTTGGGGGTGGTAAGGAGTGGTGAACTTGTATGTTACACCACACTCCTGCCACAGGGACTTCATATACTTGGAAATGAAGTTTGTACCTCGGTCTGACACCACCTCTCTGGGGAACCTCACGCGGGAGAAAATCCCCATCAGTGCACGTCCCACCACTGGGGCCGTCACTGTCCTGAGAGGGATGGCTTCCGGGTACCGGGTGGCATGGTCCACCAAGACCAGGATGAACCTGTTGCCCATGGCTGTCTTGGGATCCAGAGGCCCCACAATGTCAATGCCCACCCTTTCAAAGGGGGTGCTGACCACAGGGAATGGCTGGAGAGGAGCCTTGTGCTTCTTCCCCCTCTTTCCACTTGCCTGGCAAGTCTGACAGGTCCTGCAATGAGTGTCTGAACTCTTGCGCATTTGGGGCCAATAAAAGTGGGTGACAAACCTTTCAAAGGTCTTGTCCTGCCCCAAATGTCCTGCGAAAGGCACATCATGAGCCAGCCCCAGTAGGAAGGCTCATAAGCGCTGGGGTACCACCAGCACATGGGCTGACCCAGGCTCAGCAACCTTAGGCTCACTATACAGGAGACCATAGGCTCACTATACAGGAGACCATTCTCCCAGTAGATCCAATGTGATCCAGACTTATCACCTGCTGCCTGGTTTGCAGCCTGCTGCCGCAAACCCACAAGTGAAGGGCACTTGTTCTGTTCCTCACACAACTCTTCCCTGGAGGGACCTCCTTCTCGCTGCCAATCGGTCAGCTCAGGTAGGTCTCCCAGTTCAGCAATCTCTTCCCCTGTAGGCTCCAGGGCATCCCCGTTAGGGTCTGCCTCCTCCTGGACCGTGGGAATCTCAGGGGCTGGTTTCCCGTGCCCCCTACCTCTTCTCTTTAAGGCAGGAACCTGGGCCATTTTCTCAGGCTCCAGGTCCTCTTGAACACCCTAACTGGCTGCCATCAATGTTACATTTGGGGGTCTCTAGTTGGCAGAGGTAGGTACCTTTGACCAAATAGGGACCCTTGCGTCTAGTCAGGGTAAGGGGCTACACTCCTAAAATAATCCCCTACTCACCCCCTTGGTAGCTTGGCACGAGCAGGCAGGCTTATCTCAGAGGCAGTGTGTAAAGCATTTGTGAACACGTACAGTAATACAGTGACAACACTACAGATGGACACCACACAGGTTGTATTATAAAAATAAGTATTTTGTATAGACTTAACACAAGACCAAACGACAAAAATCCACAATACTGTACTCAAGATATACTTAAAATAGGTTGTTCACTTAAAATCAGTCTCTAGCAACCAATAACTCCAATGTGAGTTATCGCGACGTCGTGACAGGAGAAATCCCAAAGTACGGCGCTGACCGCGAGGTGCGCGGCGTCGGGCCCGGAGTCAAACAGACCCCCAAAGAACAGTACCTTGGAAAAGCGATGAAGAACAAAGACAGCTCACGGCGACAGGGAGTTGCGGCTTCGTTGGCGCTGCGCGGTGTCGGTTCCTTACGACCCCAGGGGAGGTGTAGACTCGGTTCCTTACTGCAGTGCAGGGGAGGTGAGACGACGGTTCCTTACTGCGTTGGGGAGGTGACGTCACAATGGCGCCAAAACCACGGTTCCTTACGATGTCGAGCTGTCGATGGGTTCTCGGTCACCCACGTCGAGGATCGGCTCCGCGATGTCGAAGTCAGCTTTGGAGTCGATGCGGCTCAGCAGCCGGCGTCGGGACCACGGCACAAGTCGGAGCAGCGCTCACGGCTTCGGGCAGGTTATGGCGTCGCTCACTGGCGTCGATGTGGAACGGCGGCCAGCGTCAGGTCTACGGTGCAAGCCGGAGCAGCGCTCACAGCTTCGGTGTAGAAGACGGCGTCGCTCGCCGGCGTCAGGGTTGCAATTTCCTTCTGCAGCAGCGAAAACCGCAGTTCTAGATGCAGGCAAGCAGAAGGGGTGAAGTCTTGTATCCCTGAGACTTCAGGCAAGAGGCAAGCTCAAGTTCAAGCCCTTGGAGATCTTCCTCAAGATGATGAAAGCACACTCAGTCCTTTTTCTCCTTTCTTTGGCAATGAAGCAACCACCGCAGGCCAACCCCAACAACACGCAGCATAGGGGTAGTCTCCTCCTTCAGTTTCACAGTTCTTCTCCTCAGCAAAGGTTCGTCTTGATTCCCAGAAGTGATCTAAAGTTCTGGGGTCTGGGTCCCCTCTTTTATACACCAAAATCCTTTGTCTCTGAAGGCAGAGAGTGTCTGTGCCTAGACCAAACCAGTTCTGTGCAGTCCTGGAGCACTTTGTTTACAGGACTCCTTCTCTTCCTTTGACAGTGCAGGCCAGGGACATCAGACGCACCACAGGAGGTGGAGTCAGCATTGTGGAAGGCAGGCCCAGCCCTATTCAGGTCCCAGGTGCTCCCCTCCCACCACTCTTCATGCAGATGGGTCTATTCAGCCCTGTGCTGACTCACCCTGTCTCCTGGAATCCCCCAGCCCCTGTCACTCACAAACCAGACAAGGAATACACAACCTAGCAGAGGCAGGCTTGGACAGTTAGGCAAGAAAATACCTACTTTCTAAAAGTGGTATTTTCAAACACAGAATGTTAAAACCAACTTCACTAAAAGATGTATTTTATCATTCTGAGCTCAGGCATACTAAACTCGAATTTCTACCTAGTTCCCTGAGTCAGTTAGGATTATAAGAGGTTATAATCAAACTGCCCATTCTGGCCTATGGGGAACAGGTAGCCTTGCAATAGTGAAAAACGAAAATGCCTGTAATTCACTATCAGGACATGCCACACACATCAGGGCATGTCCTACCTTTTACCTACAATGCACCCTGCCCTTGGGCCTACCTTAGGGGTGACTAATATGTATAAAAGGGAAGGTTTAGGGACTGGCAAGTGGGTGCACTTGCCCAGTCAAGATGGCAGTACCAGACTGCACACAGGCTCTGCAATGGCAGGCCTGAGACACACTTTACAAGCTGCTCCGGTGGGTGGCACAATCAGTGCTGAAAGCCCACCAGCAGCATATGATTTACAAGCCCTGGGCACACGCAGTGCACTGTTCTAGGGTCTGACAAGTAAACCAAACAAGCCAATCATGGAGTCACTAATCCATACATCAATTTACCATAGGGAGCACTTGCACTGTGGCACTGAACAGCAGTGGCACATTGCCCAAAAGCATCTAAAACCAGCAAAAACATAAGAGGCAACAGCAAAAAATGGAAGGGAGACCCACGCCAATGGTGCCAGGTCTAACAGTGTTGCTTCATTATTTTGTCATTTTTACACATTGTAACATGTATGGGAAAGATTTCACCTCATTAGTACCAGTTTAACAACCAAATAAAGAAATAAACAATGAAAGATGACCTGCCAACATTTGCAAACGGCATCCCAATGCTCAGGAACATGTGTTGCCCCTTTTTACTAATGTTCGAATAGAATGACCTAGAAACAACCTTTTTTATTGAAATCTGCAGATTATGCAGTAGATGATGGAATGAATGGCAGATGCAGCAAATTCTCAACTATGTGGAAAATGTTGCTGCCACAGAATCACATAATTCCAGTGGCCCTGATCCACCTCCATCATTGGCCGACACTACGCAAGATTGGGACAGCACTCATACTGATTTTATTGCAAAACATTGTGGTAATGTTCAGGTAATTGTTTGCAACAGCACAAAACATATTCTACTTGACCCACAGTTTATTGCATATGTAGCCACACTATTATATATGTAACATTATACGAGAAATTTTGCATTTTGCCAGGAAGGGGTTGATATCCTTGTTTTCTTGGAATATGGACAGCCAGGAAATGTTTCGGCCCTATGTTCCAGGACTTGCAATTATAGCAAATGTATCGTACAGACTTATACCCCAACAAGCGCAAGCAAGACTTCAAACAAAAAATGAACAAAAAGTGCATGCTAACCTTCATAGAAATTGGCACAGGATCTATTACTCACATAGAAATTCATTTTGAAGCATAAAGGATGTAGTGCCGCACAGAGTACTTTGTTCTGTGACTGAAAGTTAGTGAAGCTTAAAAACTGAGATCATATTTTCCCAGAAGCAGTGGGCAAAGTTGCAAATATTGTCCTCTCAAAACTCTGGGAAGTTAATATTTTGAGAAAAAAATCAGCAAACGTTGGTTTTGCAGAAATATATCTCTGCACGAACTCACGTTTGTGGGAGAATTATGCCCACAAAAATAAATTGTGGGACAATTGTTTTCACATGGGAGGTTTTGACATGTGCAGTGGCATAACACAAAATGATGGGGTGCCCTTGCAATAAGTGAAGTGGGCTACCAAGCCACTTATATCTCACAGATATTCACTGAACTTGCTTTGAATAGGACCCTCCAGAAATGTTGGGGCCAGTGGCATCTGGTGCATTTTAAAAGTGGTGAGGCAGAAAGCTGTGAGTCTAATCAAACATAGTTGGGGGAGGCAAGGGGTTCTCCCTCGCAAGAGAATTTGAGAAGTAAGGGATGAAAAATAAGTATTTTCTGTATATCTTTCAATAAAGCTTATTACCATTTAAAAAAAAAGAAAACTCAGTTTTGCCACTCTTCCAGCTCTCTCACAGACACATTACTCACCCTACAGTCACAGACACATCATCCCTCTCACCCTACAGTTACAGACACACATTGCTTTGCTCAGCCTACACTCACACATGCATACTGCTCACCCAGCACTCACACAGGCAAACCCTTCATCCTGCACTCATACAATATCCACACACACCCAGTAGACTCTCATTATTCACCCAGTACTCATACAGGCACACTGCTCACTCTGCACTTATGCAGGCCCACCGCTCAACCTGCACTCATACGGGCACACCACTCACCCTGCACTCATACAGGCACACCGCTCAACCTGCACTCATACAGGCCCACTGATCACCCTGCACTCATACAGCGTCCTCACTCACTCTGCACTCATATAGGCACATTACTCATACTGCACTCATACAGACACACAGCTCACCTTTCACTCATACATCATCCCCACTCACCATGCACACATACAGGCACACAACCCAGCCGCACTCATTCAGTGTCCCCGCTCACTCTGCACTCATACTCATGCAAGCTTCTCTTTCAATGTTTAGGCATAGGTGCAGGGAGGCCAGGACAGTTAAACTCACTTTGGATGGGAGGAGATAAAGAGAAGCATCTGTCCCTAACCAGCACTCATTCTTACATTTTGTTTCAGTTCAAGGGGTCAGTGTGCAACTGGGCATCGGCATGGTCCATTTATCTCCCAAAATAATCAATGTATATTAATGGAATGGAATTTAATTTACTCTGCATATCTCCATGAAAACGGCATAGGCTTGTGTAATTGCTGTCTGATTTTGACTTCTCTGTGAAAGTACGCAACATTTTTACTGCTAGCCGGTATTTTTACCTACCTAATGCAGACGTTCAGCTCTCCCACGTGGTAACCAATAAATCAATGGAGACGAGCGGGCTGGAACTGCAGCCTAGCTTCAATCCACAATGGCGCTCCCACCTTCAAAAGGGTGGGCATAGGGCAGCACTAATACTTGTGGAATCCTGCTGCTGGGGGGGAAACGATCATGGCAGGGTTTCACATGTTACTTCTTCGCTCACGTTTGTCAACTGCCAAATACACTGCGTGACCCTCCTCAACCCCGTCCTCTGAAACAAAAGCATACCAGCCTATGGGGTTGGGAGGGGCTTGCATGTTTGCTGACACCTAGTCAGCCCTGCCTCTTTTGTCTCTGGCATTACGTGAACCCAGCCCAAGGTCGCAGGCCTATAACGCTCAGAATCAAGCAAATACAATGGCATTGAAAAATACTGCACTCACCACCCTGAGGACAGAACACTGCCTTGTGCCTCCAGGGCGAGTAATCTCTCGCCCAGCCGACATGCGCAGCAGTGTTCACTTATCCAACTGGTAAAAATAAAACGAGTTTCAGATTACTTACTGCCTGAAACAAAGCACTACGAAGCCTTTCATTAGCAACTCCGTCTCTTTTTTTTAAATTTATTTATTGCTTCGTTCCTTAATGTCAGCTGTCCTTGGTTGGGGGCCTCCTAAAGTTTGTGGGCCCCCTACACCGCAAACCTGTTCTCCCCTGAACATGTTTGCAAAGGCGGCAAAATCCGCAAACTGTAACGTTTGTTAACGTTTACAAAACTTCACAGACGAGATTTAAATTTCATCCACTCCCTGCTGAAATGCAGCATTGTGTACCTGTTACAACTCTTTTTATGTTGAATGTAATTGAGAGTAAATTAATACAACACAGTTTCGAATGATTAGAATAGGGGAACGCTGCCTTTCCACTATGAATATTTAAAATAAGACAGATATCGCAATGTACATGAATGAGGCTGTTGTGCAATTAAATTTACAATCAGCAACTGAATTTTTATACTTGCAGTAATCTATGAATCACAGTGGAAAAATAAATGTATGTAAAACATATGTGGAATGCTAAGAATAGAACTTTGAAAGGGAAATGGTTCTTTCGACATAAATTCTGTTCTTATGCTCATGGTTTGTTTATAGGAAATGTTTATTAGATTTTCAGCAGAAGTCCCAAAACGTTTATACTTGTTCCTCTGAACGTTCTCATGGCTGCTTACGAAATACATATGCTTTCAACTAGTAGGAAAACCATCATTAGTTTCATTTCAGCGGGTGAATGAGAAGCATTTGTCCTTGTTTAATTTCTCTTAAACTACAATTTATAACCCACTTTGGTGACTCGTGATGAGGCAAATGAACAAAACAGTTTGCAAACCAACAACAAATTAAGAATGTCTCCATGTTATTATTGTCCCATTAAAAGCTAAGGGATCCTCCCTCCTTGCTGAAAACGGAAAATAATAAGATAGAAAATGTCTTTTGTTTTCAGACCAAAAATTAGACTGCACATGCAACCCCTATGAATTTTTATTGAATATGAAGAAATAGGGAAAATAAGCGAATAACTAATTAACTCTGTAGCAACAATAAGTTTTATGCGTATCTATTTTTAACAAAGCAGGACTCTTAACTGTGTAATTCGAAAAGAGTCTTGCTTTGAATTTAGTACTTTTGTGTATGGCAATGTAGTATTTTACACCTTTGTCCATACTTGTCCTTCTCCTCTTTCATCACATGCAATGCCTCTAGAATGTTACAGTGTGATGATGCTCAGTGGAATGTTGGGTGTCTCTCAAGAAAGGCACAGTTGAGATGGGCTGAGCTGCCTGCTGGCTGCTCCTGGTGGGGCTTGTATATTATCACTTCTGGACTCAACTACTTATCTTCAATAAACCAACCTGAAACTTCTCAACGTGTCCGGCTTCATTACTACATTTTATTGGCGACGATTTGATCTTACCTACGTGCTCAACATAAACTATCAAGATCTTCAATAAGCTCATCAATCTTTTATCTTCAAGCAAAGTCTCTGGCGTCAGAGCCCCACCAGTGACCACCACATTGGTCGCCCCAACCTGCACATGCCAGATTCTTCTTCAATATTTCATCAACTCTAGTGTATTCTCAACATCTTCAGCTTCAAGGGAAGCAGAGTTCTTGTACAATCTCTCTACCGCCTTCAGTGATGTTCTTTCCAGTTTTTCCTGCCTGCCAATATCAAAGCATCAAGAATCAGGGTCACTGAGGGTAAGCATGACTCAATGTGCCCTCTCACAAATCCACTGAGCCCTCCTCTCAGTTCCTGCTACTTATACAGCACCTCAAGAATATAATCTGCCAGCTTTGCTGTATCTGCCAGTGGAGAGTGCCTTATAATACATCAAAACGTCTGGGGAAGAGTTATCTAGGACCTTCCTTTCCAGTCTATGGCGTCTATCTGGATGTTTGTTTCACTCAAGATTTCCTGGCATTCCACAAACTGGGCCTTCATACCTGCCTGCCTCTCCGTATTTGTAAGGCCTTCTAGAGCGGTGAAACTATTTGCTACACAGCGTGTGAAGTTTGTGGGCAATTCAATTGTTCTATGTGTGACCGGTGCTACACTCTGGGACCTGCCGGGTTTTGCCGGGAGCAAGTGTGGTCTACAGTTCATGTGGAGGAGCGCAGTGGCCATTTACTGAAGTGTTGTTTTGGTATGTTTCTATGGGGTAAGTCTATTTTATTCAATTACGGGCCCCAACCATTCTTCCACATTTGGCAGTTCAACCGCCTGTTTCAACATTCCTCACGAGGGACGCACGGCACGCTCTTTCCCACGTGCATCCTTTAAAAACATAATTCAAGTAAGCCGCTGTGTGTACAGCTCTTTACCTTATTTCCTGTGTCCAGTGAAGACTGAAGTGATCTATGTGACATCTTCCCTTCGTTGGATCGACTTCGTTCCAGTGGTGTCTTTAGCTCCCATGTTTGCTGGGTGACGCTTGGTGACATGAACGCGCCGTCCCGCTATTTTGATGTTCTTCTTTCTCATTTCCATTTGCCAACCACCCTATTTTGCCAACCACGTTCTACGGGTCTACACAGATGGGCGAGGTGCGGGGCGTAAGAGTGTTACTGACGCACAACGTGGTTTCTGTCAATTACAAGATTTGTTCTCTGCCTCATATATGACTCTACGTACAGTGGACTTATGGGACCAGTTCGAGTTCAAGTAGTGAGTAGACTTTGCACTTTCCTGGCAAACCAGTTTTCCAGATTGCCTACGAACTTCTGCCCTTCCTCTGGCTCGACTCTTCTTCAACTATCTACGTCCACATCACATGCTGTCTTCTTCTACTGCTCCAATCGTCGAGTCAAGCGCAAGAACATGGTGAGAATGTCACCTCTGGGATTCTTGTCGATATACCCCGCAACGTTATGCGAGTCAAAGAACAATCCAAGTGATATGTAGGCGAATGCTAATATTTATGTTACTGTTTTCTCAATCGTATTCTTTTGTAAGATTGCATGTGTGTATTTTTACCTTAACTCAATCGTGTGCATTTTTTTTTTTTGCACCTCAGTTACACACTTTCAATGCTCAATTATTCTACTTTCATGCTCTCAAGAATTCAAATACTCAGTAATTTCAATGTATGTGCATGTCATAGTTCAAATACTGTGTGATCCAGCTCAATGGGGTACACACATGGACCCTATTTACACGTTCTCAATAGTTCAATTTCTCAATTTCAATTTGTGCAGCATTCCCTAGTGGGATTGCACTATTCAATTTTTCTATTTCTCAATTTCAATTTGTGGATGTCAAGTGATCTCTGCTTGAGGTTGCCCAGGTTGCACTTGCATGCGTGCACTACTCCCTCGAGGGATTGCATGTTTCAATATTTGTCAATTTGAGAACACTCGTCAAGTCACCTCTGCACGAGGTTGTCCAGAGTGTGTGTTCTTAATAGTCTCAATTTCAATTTTGCAGTACTCCCTAGCTAGTATTACAGTTCAATCTATTTTCAAGTCTATTGTATGAGTTTTTACTCTTCTAGTCAAGTTGTTTTACATTATCCATTCTTTTCCCTGTATCACCTCCCCTGCTGTGTTTTGCCTCCTGTCGCACCTGTCTGTGTATGCTGCCATGCTGTTCCACGGTTTAGCTACATCTATTTGACGTTCCAATGTTTCACTGTATGCGAGTTCTATTTTGCTCAAAGTGCTCAATTTTTGTCTCAATTTCAATTTTGCAGTACTCCCTAGCTAGTATTACAGTTCAATCTATTTTCAAGTCTATTGTATGAGTTTTTACTCTTCTAGTCAAGTTGTTTTACATTATCCATTCTTTTCCCTGTATCACCTCCCCTGCTGTGTTTTGCCTCCTGTCGCACCTGTCTGTCTATGATGCCATGCTTTAGCTACATCTATTTTACGTTCCAATGTTTCACTGCGTGCAGGATTCCTTAGAGCGAATGCGTTTATCAATTCATTTTATCAATTTGCATGCATTCCAGTTGTATTCCCTAGTTGGGAGTACATTGTGTTGTATCTACCACGATACTCATGGTTCAAATGGTCACCTTCAACAGATTTTTTCAATGTGTGACTTTTATGAGGTTGTCAATTTGTGTTGCTGCCTCTCAACATTTCAATGTTTTTTTTCAATGTTTGACCTTTTATGAGGTTGTAAATTTGTGTTGCTGCCGGTCAACATTTCAATGCTTTTTCAATGTTTGACCTTTTGAGGTTGTTGATATGGGGGTTCATCCCTCTCAATTTTTCAATGTTTCTTCAAAATAACCTTCACTAGGTTGTGGGGTTATTCTCCTCAATTTTTCAATGTGTGACCCTTTACGAGGTTGTCTCGATTTGGGTTTTCCAAAGTTGTCTACATTATATTTTATTGCTGTTTTTACAGGGTAGTATGAAGGATCTTTTGATGTTCTTTCTTCTGCTTCTCTGTTTGCTATTTCCTTTTACTCAATGCCTGTCTCCTTTCTTGCCTTTCCTGCCACTGGGTGTGTCTGGAGTAGTTCTTGTTTTTTTTCTCCATTTTCTTTCTCGTTGTTTTATGGAGAAGGGAGGATGAGTTTGGTGGTTTCCTGAGTACTTATTTATGTGTTCGTACCCTTCGGTGGTTTCCTCCCACTCTTTTTCCTTCTTGTTCCTTCCATTTTCTTTCTCGTTGTTTTATGGAGAAGGGAGGATGAGTACTTATTTATGTGTTCGTACCCTTCGGTGGTTTCCTCCCACTCTTTCTACCTTCCTCTTCCTTCCATGCAGTTTTTCTCTTTTGCCAGTTCCTGTTGTTCCAGTGTTTTACTTCTCTACTGTTCTATCCGTTGTTGGGTCAGGGAAGAAAGGGAGATATGTAGGGGCAGATTTACAAGCCCCCTGCGCCACCAGTACGTCACTTTTCGTGACGTACTGGTGGCGCAGGGGGCTCCTCGATATTTACAAGGAGAGGAAAAGCCACCATGCGTGACTTTTCCTCTCCTTGTAAATACCGTCCCTTCACACGCAGCACTTTGCGTTGAAGGGGCGTTCCATGGGTGTTGCTGTGGGTGTTCCCACGCAACACCCATGGAACAAGACACATCTCCAGATTTACGAGAAATCGTAACTCTGGAGATGCGTGTGAATGCTACGCCACCCTAGAGGTGGCGTAGCGAGCGCACCGAGGAGAAATGTTTTCATTTCTCCTCGTTTTTCCTCTTTCAATGCGTGCTGCATTCTGCAGCACGCATTGAAAGAGGAAAAAGCCTGTACTGATTGTTTTTGTGCAGAAAGGTGCCCCTTCCTGCACAAAAACAATCTCCCATGGCGCAGGCATCCTTGCACCATGGTGCAAGGGTGCCTGCGCCGGCGCTTGGCAGCTGTTTGTGCGCCAGCGCAGGGAGAAGCACAGGAATGCGACATATTCTTGTAAATATGTCGCATTCCTGTGCTCTGAAAGTGCCGCAGCGTGGCGCAGCCAAAGGGCTTGCAGTGCCACGCTGCGGCACTTTCTTGTAGATCTGCCCCGTAGTATTTTACACCTTTGTCCATACTTGTCCTTCTCCTCTTTCATCACATGCAATGCCTCTAGAATGTTACAGTGTGATGATGCTCAGTGGAATGTTGGGTGTCTCTCAAGAAAGGCACAGTTGAGATGGGCTGAGCTGCCTGCTGGCTGCTCCTGGTGGGGCTTGTACATTATTACTTCTGGACTCAACTACTTATCTTCAATAAACCAACCTGAAACTTCTCAACGTGTCCGGCTTCATTACTACAGGCAAACAATGGCTCATTAGGCATCAGAATTAGGGCTCCCGGTTTTATGGCATTTATTTTTATTTTTTTTACATTTCAGTGTGTATTTATCCATATTTATTTTTTGCTCATTTTATCTGTATTTATGCATATTTATTTTAAGTTTTGTGAAAAAATGTAACTGAAATGTGTATATTTCTGCATTTATTTAACCAGTTAATGTACACCTCAATGCCTGACAGGTTTCAATGATATACACACTCAGATGATAAAATATGCACTTATAAGAAAACATGCAATTTTTTTTTTAAACCCCCTTACCTGTCAATCCACACAGCTATTGGACTGGCAGTCATGGTTGACAGCATTTAGAATCACTCAAAAACAAGCCAAATTTCCGTTTTTATCCACAGCCAAAAATAAATACAATCAGGAAAGTAAATGGTTTTCTGTCTGCATTTATCCATAAAAATCTGTAAAAACGGAAAACAGGGAGCCTTAATCATGATGGATACCTATGAGAGTGGCCTGGTTTGGGGGCTGCTTACTGAGTCTCTCTCCATGTCTCTTTCTCTCGCCATCCCTCTATACCCCCGTGCATATTCCTACTTGCACTCCGTTCTCTCCTTCTTTCTCTGAACATATATGTTTTTCTCACCCTCTCTCCTTCGGACGCTAATTGGAAAATTGATATATCAGTAAATAAGCAAAAGTATTTTTTCTTGATTTGAAAAACACACTTTTTCTTAAGTATTGGAGAGCTGATGACGCCTCGGGTCTACTGCCCAATTAGCTCAGTAGGTTGAACACCTGCTGCATAGATATTTTTGCAGCCCGCTGTTGTAGTTTAAGATGCCAGTTGTGAGAACTTACGCTTTCATCCTTCTATGGTCGATAACATGGGCACCATTGTTGTAAGCAACAAAAAAGCCTATTTTTATTTTGTAAGTGTAAAAAGACAGTCCATTTCCTGTGGTTCATGAAAGGCGCTTACATTGTAGTTCAATTGTGTGTAACCCTGCATGAACACCCTGCAATGAAATTCTCCTTTATACATTATTTCAGGTATTCCTAAAGGGAGATGTGTGGCATTGTGGGTAACGAGCGGAATGCGACTATTTTGGACAATCCTAGCACAAGATTATGTTGTATGCCTCATCCACTGATGGGGTTAGGTTGGTCGTCTTGCGAGACCTCATGTCATGATGTCTCAGACTTCACTCGTGTCCAGGATACTCAGATACAAGTTAACTTGTCAAGTCTCACAATGTAATAAAATTGAAAATAAAAATTAGTCCTGGAAAATAAGAAATGGATGAAATCCTGTATAGCCAAATAATCAAAACTGCTTAATGCAGCATTGCAGTAACATATTCCATCTTGCGTGGATACCCTTAGAGCCTGATTTCATGTCCAAGATGTGAGACAGGCTGCTTGGGAAAGCTCATCGGAAACGTTAGTGTGTCATTGAAAATGTGGTGTGCCTTCCAGACCCAGCCAAAAATAAACATATTTATTTAAACAATTATAGCCACGTCAGATGTATATCTGTGGGAAAAGCCATGCTTGTTTGTTCTGCCATGTTTGAAGTTACGACAAGCCTGCAACAATCTATGATATGCATGTTTAAGTGGCTTGGCGGGAAACCAGAATAGCTGCCAACCATCCATCTTCCCTTCTATTCAAGATGTTCTTCTTCAAGAGCTCATATCTACTCAAACACCCGACCTCTGTGCTTGGCATGGCTAACCCCTTGCTTTGTCCAGCTTGATTGATATATGTTGAGTATTTCGTGTTTTCATCTTTTCCTGTGCCTGCTCTTTCTGTGGAAACAACTTCTACTAAGAGCACTTTTATTTTTGTACTGCAAAGGGATTATTACTGTTTTCATAAATTGCCTAATCCATGCGTGTAGAAGTAGAATTCCCCATCAACCACAGGAGGTTCTCCTTGGCGTTAAATGTGGCTAAATATCAGGAAATAATAACAATAACACAAAAATTACTTAGGAAAAACTTCCTCTACAAATATTCGAGATGTGGAATGATCTTTATTTCCTTCTGCTAGATAGGCAATTACCACCGGTTAATATCCACAGCAGGTGGCAATAGCAACTGTTAATGCCTCTAATACAGAAGACTGATGCTTATTTAGAATCCAAAATCTAGTGCTTAGGTTGGCTTAGTCAATAAAATGGCATAGAATGCTGACTTTAAAATCAGATGTGAGCCTAAATTTAGTTAAACTTTGGAGGAGAGTCATGAAGAAACAAGCATTAGAAATGCAATAGGTCTCGCATTTTTTTTTTAGTTAAAGTTATTGGCATTGCAAATGGCAATGTCTACCAGCTTCAGCCGGCTCCTGGGGACATCAGCTATTGAATCTTAATAGGCACAAGGGTGCGTATTGCAAAAATGTGCGGGCTATGTCATTGATTACAGGGACCAAATCAGACCAAAACGCCTGTAAGGGTGGACAGTGCCAGGCCAAGTCTGTAAAGTGCTTTGGATCCATCCTGAGAGTTGAGTTCTGTCTATCAGTTGGAGCTGCTTGTGTGTGTAATAGGCCCTAGTGAGAAACTAATAATGAATAAACCTAAGTTTTTAAAGAAGTGTGACTGGGCCGGTCCGCTCACAACAATATCACTATGCTTTCATGGGTAGTTACTGGTCCAGATACTTTTCCCACCTCTCCCTGAGTCTCCCATCTACTGGAGGGCATTCCAATTTCTAAGAGTGACAGTTTTGTGAGATTACTGGTCATCAACAGGATTTCAAGCACAGACATGGTTCCGGTACTTATTGTCAAGATTTCTGTACATGCAATGTCAGCATGGAGAACAACCCTGCACACTTGGGTCATACAGGGATGTAATTATTGTTCTCTGAATTGTAGTCTCCGTCTTCTAGCACACTTAAGTTTTGGTTACTAGTTGATTGAGAGGCAACACCGCACTTGGCAAGCAGTTATACCATCGAGTGTATTCGTTCCTAGGTACATTATTACCTCCAAATTTTAATTTAATTGCAAGAAGTTGCAGGGATAATGTGGATGTTTTCTACCTTCAGGGTTTCAAAACTCGATATGTGCAGTTTTTTCCCAGACCTAATTTCACCAGGTTTTACCTAGCAAAAATGGCGTGATATACAGAGTGGCATGAGAGGATGAGTTGTGATCCCAATTTGGGCCCAAAATTCTGTTTTTTACAGAATTGGGACAAACCTCAATGACAATGAGTGACTGCGCAATCAAAATATAAAGGTCTAGAATGGAAACCCACATTTCTAGTCAGCTGTGAACTATAGTTCCTGAGGTTAAGAAATGCTCTGAAGATAATCACCTCTATCCTAGACATGTACATTTTTACATAAAGGATTAAACACATTTTTAATAAAAATCAGCCCTACCTAATTATTGCACCTAAAAATTTTCTAACAAACAGTCACGGGCAATTTACTCATTCTCATTAGACCCAAAAACCTACAGACAATGCACAAGTCTTTAAAAAGTGTGTTTGTGCTTCACCACAGGTACACCAATGAAAATTAGAGACAGCCACATGGTCAACCACTTAGAACACTTAAAAAAATATGTAATGTTCACTAAAACAAGGTCTGTATTTCATTATCTCCGGACTTAAAACTAAAATATTTTCGGATTTCCATGCATTTGTGGAAATACTGAAAGCGAGCTTCCTAACGTAGAATTTAAAAAGAAAACTACACAGTGCAACCAAAAATAAGCGCATAGCATACTTAAGCCTGATAATGAATAGCAATGCTGTGATTTAATATGCACACAGTTTGGCGAAGCCAGTACTTTGCTGGCACTTGTGTCCACTGAAGGAATGCACCAGATAGAGTTATTATTTCACACAGATTTTTACCATTTGAAAAGTATTTCAGTATAATACTAATACTACCACTGGGGGATAGATTTACCTGCGGTTCTTGTGAAACTGTAAGTGTTTGACTAAACCATAGTTTTGCTTTAAAATTAATGATTAATTAGTGAAAATAATTTGGTTAAAGTTTAGTTTAGGTTGGCAGGCAGGTAACTAAAGCATCCTAATTGCAGGGATATAAAATCCACGACCCAAAACTTTAAAAAACAGATTAGAAGTTGTCCTGGTCAGGTGTCAACGCAGCCTTAACTCCCACCCCATCCATCGGGTTTGAGTAAAAAAAATAGAAAGTGCGAGTGTAGTAGTTAACAAGGGTTTACTCTGAAATAACCATGGACCTAGGGGTACAAAGTTGGGGAAAGGAACAAGGGTCCCTAATTCAACCAAACACTAACGGATATTTTTTAGAATATGTAATGTAAGAAATAAATCAGAGGGTGCATATGCATCACTAGACGCCCATAGTGCCGTAGCTGTCTTTCATCCTTCCGATTTGACTAACAAAAACACTGGTTATTAATAGTGCGTGTTGCGGTGTGGGGAAAGCTAGATTATCGTTTTCGTTTCCATTGGAAAGAAAATATTGTTGTGAGGCAGGACCTTTAGGAAGGTTTCACAAAACACGTAAGTTCCAGGTTATTTACACACCCTGGAATCAGAGAAAAAGAGGCCAGCGCCACAGATGTAGAACGGGGGAGCAGGGCAGGGTGCCCTATGACAGAGTAAGGGATTGAAAGATCATGAGGAAGAACTGGGGCAGCTTCCCTGCTTCAGTCAGCTCTTTGTGATACATGAAGCAAAAAAACAGCACAGTGGGAATATTATTAACATACTGTTGCTTAACTACAGAGGTGCGAGGAAAAGGCTCTCTGTTGTATTGCACTGCCGCAAACCATAAATTGAGAGAAAAAGAGAGAGAGAAACTCAGCAGAGGCAAGCAACGGAAAAGACAACCAAGGGAGAAGAAATAGCACCGGAGAGGATGAGGATATTAGAGAGACACCAGACAGCACATGATTTCAGAGCATGCCCTTTCATAAGCCTTCTTGTGGCATGAAACCACCCTTTAAAGAAGCAGCTCACCGAAACCTACACACAGCTACATTCTGTATACCTGACCTCCGGTGTCCGTAGAGAGAGCTGCGCGGCGATCGGAGGAAGCCTTAACTGTGTGATTACAGTGGGCTGAGACCTCCCACCTACCCATAGCTGTGAGCTGTAACCCCCGCCTAAACAGAGCAATTACGTCATGTAGAAATGAGATCAGAACACCACACTTTTATAGCATGGGAAAGCTGACATTGCACCGAAGAAGCAGTCAGTGAGCCGATTTCGAAAATTCAATTTACTGTGGAAAAAAACATGCACTCGTTCCGTTTATGAACCACACTCCCACTTGCTGCCTTTCTCCCTCACTTGTGGTGGGGGACATTATTCTCAAGGCAGACGAAATTTCTGGTTTGTATTACAGTCTCATACCTGGTCCGATATTTTTCCATTGGATCTGCAGTATTTGCTGAGGAAATAGAAATAAGACACCCCTATCCTCGCGCTCGCTTCTCAGCATACTGCCCACTATATGTAAACAAGATTGTGAAATCATTGAAGTCGGCTGCCTGCTTGCAGCACAGAAAAGACGGAGGAGGGAGGCAGCGTCAGCACAAGTGAAGCGCTGGACAGCAGAGACGTCGGCAGCGTGAGAGAGGAGCGGGGGCAAGCGAGCGCGGCAGCCTGCTGAGATGACCAGACGCTCATGCACAATGGCCTTTTCCGTGCGGTTACGTGCGGGTAACCGCACGGAAAAGGCCATTGTGCACGAGCGTCTGGTCAGCTTTTGAAGCCCCTAACTTAAAGTCTTGCAGAGCAGCGCATGCGCGCTACTCTAGGCTCGACCTAAAAACGGGTAGAGCGAATCTGTATTTGGGAGCAAAACATGTTAAATACCTTATTTCCCAAATGCAGCTAGGTGTGGATGGCAATTAGCTACTATTTCCTCTCACATTCACCCTTGCCTTTATTTCAGGCTCGTAATTGCAGCTAGGCCATTAGGGGCTATTATTGCCCTTGACAGGAAGCAATAGCAATTAACAGTTACATCAATTGCTCTTCAAAAGCGTTATAAATGGAAACAACAGAAAGTACATTTTCCAAATTAGTTTAGAAAAAATGTTAAAGAAGAGAAATTACATTTTTCACAACAGATGGTTTTAGTAGTAAATGTTAATGAGCTATTTGTAAATGGCATGAACATATATCTCACAAGAGCATGTTGAATGTCTAAACCAAAGGTATGCAGTGTAACAGTTAGCCAACATAGAAGAAAAAGATAGCTTAAACAGTGATCCACATTCATAGACACATGATTTGTTGAAAGATTCAAATATTTACTTGTTTACAGAATGATCCTGCACACTATCACTGCTGACCAGGGCTAAAATGCTAGTGTCCCTTCTCTAAAATGTGGTAACATTGGCTTATCCACAATTGGCATATTTAATTTACTTATAAGTCCCTAGTAAAGAGCACTACTTGTGCCCAGGGCCTGTAAATTAAATGGTACTAGTGGGTCAGCAGCACTGATTGTGCCACCCACTTAAGTAGCCCTTCAAACATGTCTCAGTCCTGCCATTGCAGAGCCCATGTATGCAGTGTTAAAATGTTACCTCCTGCCAAGGGCAAACCTTTCTTTTTGGTACATATATGTCTCCCCTAGGGTAGGCCCTGGCCAGCCCACATGGCAGGGGGCAATGTATTTAAAATGCAGGACATGTCCTTTTAATTAGGTCTCGCCTACGCAGCGCGCATGCGCTGCCTAGGAGGGGACCTTTTGGAATCGATCAGCATTTTGGCCAAAAACGTGCACGTTTTGCATTGCTTTCTATTGCAACGCGTGCACGTTTGGCGTTTCCCTTGCGGGAGCGAGCAGCGGCGCCATGTGTTAGCAATTATCGCGCTCGCTCCCGCAAGGTAAACGCTGCGTGTCCCTGCTCTCGGTCGCACTCCCCCCACCCCTCCCACTTGTTATTCTTTTTTTCGCTCGCGGCCGCCTGCCATTTCCTTTTGTTTTCATTACTTTTGTTACGATCTCAGCACCTGCGCGGGTGCCACGATTGCATCAGAAAGCAAGAAATAGAAAAAAAAGTGCTTTTCTATTTCTTTACTTTTGATGCAATCGTGGCACCCGCGCCGGTGCCAAGATTGCAACAAAAGTAATGAAAACTAAAGGAAATGGCGGGCGGCCGTTTTCCGCATGTGAATAAATAGGAAATAAGTAGCAGTCTTTTCTTTGACAGCCGTTGTGAGAAGTTGGCCTGGTATATGCTGTTCACTAGTTAAAGTGGACACTTTGCACCAGTACAATCCGACTCTTATGGTAGGTAGGTTTAAGACAACCTTTATAGAAAGCTATCCTAGTGGTAGCTGTGGAGAGCAGCCTTCAGGCCAAGTCTTGGAGGAATGTAAAGCAGCTTGTTTTACCACACAATCTCTTGAATCACCAAATGAAAAGACACCACACAGGTATATATATCAAATATATATGTATTTATTATTAAACAACTCTCTACTAATCTCTTTATGAGATTAGAAGCCAGGAACATATGTACAAGTCAATGTTTTATCAAAATAAGTTAGCACAGGGAAATATCACAATCTTATCTTGGCTAGACCGTGGTCTAGAGCACATAGAATCGAGGGACCCCAAAGAACCACCCCAGGTAGTTGTAGGAGACCCACAGGGGACGGACGCAGTGTTCAGACACGGGTGCGAGTCCTGTACGAGGCTATGCGAGAGAACGCGATTGAGTTATCAATGTTACAGGTCCCTGGCGTGTTCGAGGCGAACACACCGATCGGTCAGTATAAGTCGAAGGACGCGGATACTGATAGAGTTACAAGGGAGTTGGACGTGATGTGTCTAACACAGATGCGAACCCTGTACGAGTCAGTGCGAGAATCGCACGGGGAAAATAGGAGTTTTAGGGCACTTCTAGGGTAGTTACAAGCAAGCCACTTACAGGGTAAGTAGTTCTAGGGCCTACACCCACAGGAGCACCGTAGTGCTGAAGTTACCTCACCCAGGGGAGACGGGTGCATAGGTGTCCTTTGGTGTCGGGTCGCGGCGTCGTTCTCAATGGGAGCCAGTGAAGACTTGCTGCTTGCGACGACAGAAGAAGTGTCCGTTGGAATCCAAGCCTGGATTCGGAAGGAGGAAGACCTGAAAGCAGAGGGGACAGTGTTCACAGTCACTTGGCAGTGACTCTGGGCAAGGAAGATGAATGCCCACCGTCGTCGACAGCTTCGGGTCGTTCACGGGTGTCTTGACTCTTCGACCACATGGTCCAGGCGGCGTCGATGATGACCAGGAGCTGGATTCGGTGTGTCCCACGACGTCTGCAGCTTACTGAGGTGTCGGCGACTCGATTGGAGCCAACAAGCCTTGGTAATAGCAAGTCTCGTGGAAATCGTAAAAAGTCAATGGTGCAGACCCGCAAGGTCTGAGGGACTTACCCAGCAAGGGTAGGTCAGGGCAGGCCTGGAGCAACCAGGGGAGCCCTTTGGTTTTGTTCGAAAGTCTTCTGGGGACCCACAAGCCGTCTGGCAAGGGATCGCAAAGACACCTTGGGAGGATCCACGCAACAGGCGCCCACGGTCACTCGGGACGGTGTAGGCCTCTGAATTCGGGAGGGATCTCTGCTAGAGACTGGGAACACACGTGGTTCAAAGCACAAGTTCGTAGAGTGTCGTGAAGGGGTTGCACTCGACAATAGTGCACGGTACACAGGGGCTGCAGTTCCTCGTCGCTCGTGGGGTCCACTTGCCTCAGCTTCGCTGGGGACTCACGATGGCCTTGGAGAAGTCAGGAAATCCTCTTCCTAGGCTGCAGGGCCTTCGGGCTCCGGCGGGAGCGGTGTAGTTTGCGACTGTCGTTGTAGTTTTTGGTGCCTGCCAAGCAGGGGAGTCACTCCTTGACTCCAAGGGAGATTCATTAAGTCTTCCAGAGGTAGTGGAACGTCCAAGGTCCAGGATTCTTCTTAAGAGCGTCATCCAGGGGTATCTAGGTTGCAATGCACAGGTTCCCCCTCTTATACTAAAGAGAAGGGAGGGACTAGCTCTATGACCCCACCTATGGGAGGGTCAGGGGAGTGGGTGGCTACACCCACTTCCCTTTGTCCAGTTTCATGCCAGAGCAGGGGCAGGTAGCCCCTGAGCTGGTTTGAACTGGCATATGCACAGAGGAGCCTTCTGCTCCCCCAGTGCAGGACTTCAAAGCACTCTAGGAGTGCACCCACCAAGCCCCAATACACTAAACACTGTCTGGGAGGTGGTCACACCCCCTTGGGACAGGATACCTATTGTTGGGCCGCCTCCACTGCGAGTGTTGGTCATCAGCAGGAGGGCAGCCCAGTGTCTGTGACTGGTGGCATTCATTTTGTGATGCCAGGGCTCTTCAGGATTCTACCGCGTTTCCACAGTAGGTACATGTCTATCCCTCTAGAAGGGTGGAATGCTACCCCCGCCGCCAGAACTGGCGGGGGGGGGTAGTATTCCAAGATGTTTGACACCAAACACGACATGTTTCCGTGCAGCCATCCCAAAGTTAGCATTTAACGCGAGGTTATAATGCGCTTAAGAGTATATGGTCAGGCTGCACTACAAACAGCCTCAGAGAAGGGTCTCCGAATGCTGCAGAGGGGCTCTGCTCATGCAGGGGCACCCTCTCACATAGGAACCAAGCACTCTGCCTTCAGGATTGACAAGGCCTGCCATAGGAGTGACTTATAGGTTTATATGTGTGTATCTATGTAGTGATATAGGTAGCCTAAATCACCGTAAGCGGTGCATGCACCACCTTACCCAGGCTGCAGTAGCAGACCTGTGGTGTCAGATTTAGTCTGCTTCCCAGGGGTGGCATAATACATGCTTCAGCCCCTGGTAGGCCTGTGAAGTACCTATGCCCTTGGTACCTAAGGTACCATATACTAGGGACTCATAAGGTACCACAGTATCCAATCACTAGTGCACCTAGAGGGCACTCCAAGTCGTTTAGAGAGAACAGAGAGGCTGGGGCCCTGATTGGCAGGGTCCCAGCCAGACTATAGCCAGAAACCAGTGTAAACATCAGAAAAAAGTGGGGGCAACATAAGAGGCAGATCCTACTCTCCTACACAACCCCCCAAACGCAGGGGCACTAAACTAACCTTGACCAGTTGAGTCTTCGTGCTCTAAGTGGAAATACCTTGAGAGTCCATCTGCATTGGCATGTTGGGTCCCAGGCCTATGTTCCACTGTATAGTCCATCCCCTGTAGGGAAATGGACCACCTCAAAAGTTTTGGGTTTTCACCTTTCATCTGTTTAAGCCATAGGAGGGGCTTGTGGTCAGTCTGAACTATGAAGTGAGTGCCAAACAAGTATGGCCTCAGCTTCTTCAGGGCCCACACCACAGCAAAGGCCTCCCTCTCTATGGCTGACCAACGTTTCTCTCTAGGGGTCAGCCTTCTGCTAATGAAAGCTACTGGCTGGTCTTGACCTTCATCATTCAGTTGAGACAGTACAGCTCCCACACCCAGCTCAGAAGCATCTGTTTGGACAATGAACTTTTTGGTGTAGTCTGGACTCTGTAAGTTGGGGTAGTGCACATGGCCTGCTTTAGGTCTTCAAATGCCTTCTGACAGCTAGCTGTCCACTGAACCTTTTTTGGCATTTTCTTTGAGGTTAGATCATTCAAGGGGGTCACTATAGATCCATATCCCTTCACAAACCTCCTATAGTACCCAGTCAGGCCTAAGAAGGGTCTCACCTGTGTCTGGGTGATTGGAGCAACCCATTCCATTATGGTATGGATCTTGCTCTGTAAAGGCTGAACCTGGCCTCCACCTACAAGGTGGCCCAGGTACACAACCTGACTCTGCCCTATCTGGCACTTAGTGGCCTTGATAGTGAGGCCTGCTTTCTGCAGAGCCTCCAAAACATTTCTGAGGTGGACCAGGTGATCCTGCCAGGAGGAACTAAAGACAGCAATATCATCTAGATAAGCTGAGCAATAAGTTTCCATCCCTGCCAGAACTTTGTTCACCAACCTCTGAAAAGTGGCAGGTGCATTTTTCAATCCAAAGGGCATCACCACAAAGTGGTAGTGCCCACCAGGGGTCGAAAATGCTGTTTTGGCTTTTGCATCATCAGCTTATCTGATCTGCCAGTAGCCAGCTGTTAGGTCAAATGTACTTAAATACTTGGCTGAGGCCAAAGTATCAATCAGCTCATCTGCCCTTGGTATGGGATAGGCATCAGTCCTAGTGACTGCATTGAGGCCTCTGTAGTCTACACAAAACCTCATTTCTTTCTTACCACCCTGGGTATGAGGCTTGGGTACTAGGACTACTGGGCTAGCCCAAGGGCTATCTGAAGGCTCAATCACACCTAACTCCAACATTTTCTGGACTTCAGTCCTGATACAGTCCCTGACATGGTCAGGTTGCCTGTAGATTTTACTCTTGACAGGCAGACTGTCCCCAGTGTCCACCTCATGGGTGCACCAGGTAGTCCGACTAGGGGTCAGGCTAAACATATGTCTGTACCGCTGCAGAACTTGTCTGCACTCAGTTTGCTGATGGCCAGTGAGGCTGCTAGCCAAAGCAACACCATCTACTGACCCATCATCAGGGTTCTGTGAGAGCAGGTCAGGGAGAGGGTCACTCTCCTCCTCCTGTTCCTCATCAGTTGCCATGAGCAAGCCCATGTCAGCCCTGTCAACATATGGTTTCAATCTGTTGACATGGAGCACCCTCAGGGGGCTCCTGGGAGTTCCAAGATTCACCAAATAGGTGACTTCTCCCTTCTGCTCAACTATTGTATGGGGGCCACTCCACTTGTCTTGGAGGGCTGCTGGGGCCACCGGCTCCAACACCCACACTTTCTGTCCTGGCTGGTACACAGTCAGCACAGCCTTTTGGTCATGCCAAACTTTTTGTAATTCTTGGCTGGCCTCCAGGTTTTTGGTTGCCTTTTTCATTTACTCAGCCATCCTGGAGCGGAGACCAAGTACATAGTCCATCACATCCTGTTGGGGGGGCTTGAGAGGTAACTCCCAGCCCTCTTTTACCAAACATAATGGACCTCTTACAGGATGCCCAAACAGAAGCTCAAATGGGCTGTAACCAACCCCCTTCTGTGGAACTTCTCTGTATGCAAACAACAGGCAGGGAAGAAGAAGGTCCCATTTCCGCCTAAGCTTCTCTGGGAGTCCTTTAATCATTCCCTTCAGGGCTTTGTTGAAGCGTTCAACCAACCCATTGCATTGTGGGTGATAGGGGGTGGTGAACTTATAAGTTACCCCACACTCCTTCCACATTGCTTTCAAATATCCTGACATGAAGTTGGTACCTCTGTCAGAGATGACCTCCTTTGGGAAACCCACTCTGGAGAAGACTCCAATGAGGGCTCTTGCCACCACAGGAGCTGTGGTGGTCCTCAGGGGAATTGCCTCTGGGTACCTGGTGGCATGATCCAATACCACCAGGATAAATCTGTGCCCAGATGCAGTTTGAGGGTCAAGGGGACCAACAATGTCAATCCCTACCCTTTCAAAGGGTACCCCCACCACAGGTAGTGGTATCAGGGGGGCCTTTGTTGTGCCACCTGCCTTGGCATGTGACACAGGAGCGACAAAACTCCTTTGTGTCCTCTGACATATGTGGCCAATGAAAATGGGGAACAAGCCTGTCCCAGGTCATGTTTTGGCCCAAGTGACCTGCCAAAGGGATATCATGTGCTAGGGTCAAGAAGAACCCCCTAAACTTCTGAGGTATTACCAACCTCCTGGTGGCTCCAGGGGCTGGATCTCTACCCTCAGAATATAGGAGTCCCTCATCCCAATAAACTTTATGGGACCCACTAGCACTCCCAGCAGCCTCAGCAGCAGCCTGCTGTCTGAGGGGTTCAAGAGAGGGGCAGCACTGTTGCTCCTTACTCAGATCTTCCCTAGAAGGGCCCCCTGCCCCCAAGAACTCAACCTGATCAGGTTCAAGTCCCTCTGGGGCAGTTCCTTCTTCAGGATCTGCTTCTCCTCCCTCAAGAGGGGAATCTGTGATCTGAGACAGAGGGGAAGGCACTGCCTTAACCCTACTGCTCCTCTTCTTGGGAAGCACCTGGTCCATAATTTCAGGACCCAGAGCTTGTTCAGTGTCATGCATTTTGGCTTGTGGCCTGGTCACAGCAAATACCTCTGCAGGGATGCCCAACATCTCAGCATGAGTCCATAACTCTACTTCAGACCAGGCTGAAGCTTCTAGATCATTGCCCAATAGACATTCTACAGGGAGGTCTGCACTGACTACAACCTTCTTGAGGCCTGTTACCCCTCCCCAGGAGAAATTCACAACTGCCAGACTATGGTTGGTCCTGGTGTTGCTTGCATTGGTCACCTGGTACATTTCGCCCAGGATGATCTGTCCAGGGTCCACAAGATCCTCTGCCACCATGGTGACACTAGCACCTGTGTCCCTAAATGCCAAAGCCTGTTTGCCATTTATTACAGGCTGCTGTTTGTATTTGCCCAGATTACTGGGGCTCACAAGGAAGGACATGTCCATGTCTCCATCACAAATCAGCATTGCCTGAGTGGGTACTCTGACTAGGCCAGAGTCCACTTCAGAACCCAGGGTCAACCCTACTACACCCTTATTCTGAGTACCACCTCCACCAGTAGCTGAACTAGGGGGAACAGTTGCCTTAGGGGCAGGAGTGGTGGTGGTTTGGTCTTTGGACTTGTTACAATCAGAAGTCCAGTGCCCTTTCTGTTTACAAAATTTGCACCAGGGCTTCTTTTGGCCTTTTCCCTTGTTGGATTGTGACTCCCCACCAGATGCAGATTTTGGGGCCCTTGTGAAGACTTCTGGTCTTTTGACTTATCCCCACTTTTCTCAGAGCCCTTAGAATCCTGCTTCTTTGTGTCACCCCCTTGGTTCTGGGTTTTCTGCCTCACCCTGGTTCGGACCCACTTGTCTGCCTTCTTTCCCAATTCTTGGGGAGAGGTCAGATCTGAGTCCACCAGGTATTGATGCAACAACTGGTTCTGGCAATTATTAAGGATCTGTTCTCTCATCATTAGATTATACAATCCCTTGAAATCAGTAACCCTACTGCCAACCAGCCAACCCTCCAGAGCCTTGGTTGCACAATCTACAAAGTCAGTCCAGTCCTGAGTCTGTGCCTTCTGGGTGTCTCTGAACTTCAACCTGTACTGCTCAGTGGTTAAGCCAAACCCATCTATTAGTGCACTCTTCAGGACTTCATAGTCATCAGCATCCTCTTCTCTAACAGTGAGGAGCTTGTCTCTACCTTTATCTGAAAAGGAGAGCCACAAGATTGCTGCCCACTGCTTTTGGGGGACCTGTTGTACTCTACAGGCCCTTTCCATAGTAGTTACCCACTTATGGATATCATCCCCACTCTGGTAGGGAGGAACAACCTTGCTCAGGTTCCTATGGTCTGGAATATATTCTCTGCCTCTAGGAACGCTACTGCTGCCACCAGGGGGTTCTAACCCCTCTTTTCTAGAAGCTCTCTGGAGCTCCAGGGCTTCTTTATCTAATGCCAACTGCTTGGTTTTGATGGAAATCTTGCTTCCTCATACTGCAGCAGCTTGCACAGTCTTTCAGAGGAGGTCTCTCTTCTTGGGAAATAGGAGTTCCTCTGCTGGACAAATTCTCTGCCAGAGTGATAGGAGCAGTCAGAGTCCCTAGAAAGGGACCTATGCCTCTCCTCCACTGTGTCAGTTTTCTTAGGGAGAATTCCTCTGTCCTTTTCAGACCCCTTGGGGCCTGGCCCTACAATCACAGAGTCTTGGTCAACTTGATGTTCATCATCTGACCCAGACACTGTAATTGACCCACCCCCTGATTCAGACCCATTAGCTCCTAGAGCTAATCTAAGATCATCTGCTGTCAGCAGATCTATCAGGTGTAGTGTGGAGGGACTCTGTCCTATCTTCAGGTGCCTCTCAGCACACATGGCTTTCAAGTCAAAGAAAGTCATGTCCTTATACTGAAGCTGGGTGGATCCACTGGGTCCATCCCTTAAGGACATTCTAGTGTTGTGCAGTGTTGTACTACCTACACTAGTTTGTGGCCTACTGATCCTAGCTTGAGCTGTAGAAAGGGTGTGCTATCCCTTGGCACACAGCTCTAAGTTCAGTAGAACTTATTGATACTAAGCTTGACTTTATATGTACCTTGAGTATCTATAGTGGTTTTAGTTAGTAATTCAAAATAGATATTTTCTGGTAAAACAATAGCAAGCTGGAATCCCACACGCTGCCACCAATGTGAGAAGTTGGCCTGGTATATGCTGTTCACTAGTTAAAGTGGACACCTTGGACAATCCGACTCTAATGGTAGGTAGGTTTAAGACAACCTTTATAGAAAGCTATCCTAGTTTGTAGCTGTGGAGAGCAGCCTTCAGGCCAAGTCTTGGAGGAATGTAAAGCAGCTTGTTTTACCACACAATCTCTTGAATCACCAAATGAAAAGACACCACACAGGTATATATATCAAATATATATGTATTTATTATTAAACAACTCTCTACTAATCTCTTTATGAGATTAGAAGCCAGGAACATATGTACAAGTCAATGTTTTATCAAAATAAGTTAGCACAGGGAAATATCACAATCTTATCTTGGCTAGACCGTGGTCTAGAGCACATAGAATCGAGGGACCCCAAAGAACCACCCCAGGTAGTTGTAGGAGACCCACAGGGGACGGACGCGGTGTTCAGACACGGGTGCAAGTCCTGTACGAGGCTATGCGAGAGAACGCGATTGAGTTATCAATGTTACAGGTCCCTGGCGTGTTCGAGGCGAACACACCGATCGGTCAGTACGAGTCGAAGGACGCGGATACTGATAGAGTTACAAGGGAGTTGGACGCGATGTGTCTAACACAGACGCGAACCCTGTACGAGTCAGTGCGAGAATCGCACGGGGAAAATAGGAGTTTTAGGGCACTTCTAGGGTAGCTACAAGCAAGCCACTTACAGGGTAAGTAGTTCTAGGGCCCACACCCACAGGAGCACCGTAGTGCTGAAGTTACCTCACCCAGGGGAGCCGGGTGCATAGGTGTCCTTTGGTGTCGAGTCGCGGCGTCGTTCTCAATGGGAGCCAGTGAAGACTTGCTGCTTGCGACGACAGAAGAAGTGTCCGTTGGTATCCAAGCCTGGATTCGGAAGGAGGAAGACCTGAAAGCAGAGGGGACAGTGTTCACAGTCACTTGGCAGTGACTCTGGGCAAGGAAGATGAATGCCCACCGTCGTCGACAGCTTCGGGTCATTCACGGGTGTCTTGACTCTTCGACCACGTGGTCCAGGCGGTGTCGATGATGACCAGGAGCTGGATTTGGTGTGTCCTACAATGTCTGCAGCTTACTGAGGTGTCGGCGACTCGATTGGAGCCAACAAGCCTTGGTAACAGCAAGTCTCGTGGAAATTGTAAAAAGTCAATGGTGCAGACCCGCAAGGTCTGAGGGACTTACCCAGCAAGGGTAGGTCAGGGCAGGCCTGGAGCAACCAGAAGAGCCCTTTGGTTTTGTTGGAAAGTCTTCTGGGGACCCACAAGCCGGCTGGCAAGTGATCGCAAAGACGCCTCGGGAGGATCCACTCAACAGGGGCCCACGGTCACTCGGGATGGTGTAGGCCTCTGAAATCGGGAGGGGTCTCTGCTAGAGGCTGGGACCACATGAGGTCCAAAGCACAAGTTCGTAGAACATCGTGAAGGGGTTGCACTCGACAATAGTGCACGGTACACAGGGGCTGTGGTTCCTCATTGCTCGTGGGGTCCACTTGCCTCAGCTTCACTGGGGACTCACGATGGCCTTGGAGAAGTCAGGAAATCCTCTTCCTGGGCTGCAGGGACTTCAGGCTCTGGCGGGAGTGGTGTAGTTTGCGACCGTCATTGTAGTTTTTGGTGCCTGCCAAGCAGGGGAGTCACTCCTTGACTCCAAGGGAGATTCTTCAGTCTTCCAGAGGTAGTGGAACGTCGAATGTCCAGGATTCTTCTTAAGAGCGTCATCCAGGGGTATCTAGGTTGCAATGCACAGGTTCCCCCTCTTATACTAAAGAGAAGGGAGGGACTAGCTCTATGACCCCACCTATGGGAGGGTCAGGGGAGTGGGTGGCTACACCCACTTCCCTTTGTCCAGTTTCACGCCAGAGCAGGGGCAGGTAGCCCCTGAGCTGGTTTGAACTGGCATATGCACAGAGGAGCCTTCTGCTCCCCCAGTGCAGGACTTCAAAGCACTCTAGGAGTGCACCCACCCAGCCCCAATACACTAAACCCTGTCTGGGAGGTGGTCACACCCCCTTGGGACAGGATACCTCTTGTTGGGCCTCCTCCACTGCGAGTGTTGGTCATCAGCAGGAGGGCAGCCCAGTGTCTGTGACTGGTGGCATCCATTTTGTGATGCCAGGGCTCTTCAGGATTCTACCGCTTTTCCACAGTAGGTACATGTCTATCCCTCTAGAAGGGTGGAATGCTACCCCCGCCGCTAGAACTGGCGGGGGGGGGGGTAGTATTCCAAGATGTTTGACACCAAACACGACATGTTTCCGTGCAGCCATCCCAAAGTTAGCATTTAACGTGAGGTTATAATGCGCTTAAGAGTATATGGTCAGGCTGCACTACAAACAGCCTCAGAGAAGGGTCTCCGAATGCTGCAGAGGGGCTCTGCTCATGCAGGGGCACCCTCTCACATAGGAACCAAGCACTCTGCCTTCAGGATTGACAAGGCCTGCCATAGGAGTGACTTATAGGTTTATATGTGTGTATCTATGTAGTGGTATAGGTAGCCTATATCACCGTAAGGGGTGCATGCACCACCTTACCCAGGCTGCAGTAGCAGACCTGTGGTGTCAGATTTAGTCTGCTTCCCTGGGGTGGCATAATACATGCTTCAGCCCCTGGTAGGCCTGTGAAGTACCTATGCCCTTGGTACCTAAGGTACCATATACTAGGGACTCATAAGGTACCACAGTATCCAATCACTAGTGCACCTAGAGGGCACTCCAAGTCGTTTAGAGAGAACAGAGAGGCTGGGGCCCTGATTGGCAGTGTCCCAGCCAGACTATAGCCAGAAATCAGAAAAAAAAGTGGGGGCAACATAAGAGGCAGATCCTACTCTCCTACAGCCGTTTTCTTCAATGATTTTCCCGTGCAATAAAACATAAAATTCTCATTTGTTGCGAACACAATTTGAATCTTACTGTCTTTAACAGGAGTGAGAGGGAGCTACAGTAGACAAGACAACGTGGCTCCTTTTGTGTGCTGCGGTTCTTCACCATTATTAAAGGAAGACACACCGGCAACATGGGAAGTCCTTTATTGTTATTCTTATTCCTTTATTGTTGCCCCCAGTGAAACAGCGGCATTGGCACATTCCACACAGTGAAACAAGAGACAGCAGGGCCCTGCTTGGATGTATATGCAATGTTGCTGTGCGCAAGGAAACCAGAAATTCATCTTCTCCTGTTGTCTCTTCCTTTTAAAACCGAAAAAGTCCAGGATTCGCTGTGGAAGGATTTACATGTGTTTAGTGCAAGATTAATAAACCCAGGTTAATAATTTTAAACCTTGGGGTTAATCCTTAAAACGATGTTATTTCCTGTTGTTACTGTCTTCACTAAAACTGACTCAGCTGAGTGGGTTAATGTGCTTGCTGCAGAAATCCGAGCAGCTTGTAAGCAGCTCAGCTTTTCATGTATGCTGTAGAATGTGTGCATTTTAATCACTGAGAACTCCCTCCCTCACTATGTGCTTATTTGAAACCAGGCACTGATCATTCCCTGCCTTTGGGGTGTGAGTTCTTCATAGAGGGCTTCCTTGATACAGGATTAATATTATCCTAAACCTAAATATGTAATTCATTGCTTATATATGAATAATGTACAAGCGTTCATTCAATACAGAGGTTTGTAAAATGAGGGGGGACAAAGAAAGGCCAATGTTGTTCCTCCGGGCCAGCTGTCATTTACATGCACAACAGTGAGTGGCTAACCTCCACGTGTTATGTTTACGGAATCATTGATTTTAATTGTTACTTGAACTAATGACTGCTATGTAACCGTAAAGGTGTTGTCTAGTACTGTGCATCAGCATCACGGCGGTCATTTTGTGTCACTCTAGTTGCAGTGATAAGTCGTAGCCATAGCAAAACATGTCCGATTTGTTTATGGGCTTTGGGCATGGTTTTTAGTGGTTAACTAGGGGATTGTGGTCAGCTCCACAGAAGAACATCACCTGGGGCCTTTGCAGCTGAAAAATGTTTCTCGTAAGCAGTGCTGGAAATGAAACAAGCATTTGTAATGCAATAGGTCTCACATTTACGCGAGTTTGAGCTATTGGCATTGTAAATGACAATGTCTTTTATTTATGTTTTGGTTTTTAAAACAAATAAAAGGCATTGTCATTTGCAATGCTAATAGCTTAAACTTTCGCAAATGCGAGACCTATTGCATTGCAAATGCTTGTTTTTTACTTGTCCTGGTAGTGAAAAATTCTTACATTCATTTTTTCACAACTGCCAGGCATACATCTCCCATAGGCTAACATTGGGATTACCTTGTTACATTTTGTAAGCTTTTTTCCAAATGGAAAGATATTACTGGATCAAGTTTGGTGTCTCTGGAATCCTAATTTAAAATCCTAATATATGGTGAAGTTGGATTCTAAATTACAATAATCAAAATGCCACTTTTAGAAAGTGTAGCAAAAAAAGGGGTAGGCCCAAGCGACCGACACCAGGTAGGGCCATAGAACGTGTTGCAAAAAGAGGGGGAACCTGGTTGTCGTCCAACTTTTAGCTACCTGTTTACAGCAAGACCAAAACTTAAACTTTTTGGTTTGATCTGGTTATTTATTTAACCTATTACTTAAACAAATTTGTAATTGTATGTACATTCTTAAATGCATAGATAGACATCAACAACTTTTCATTTCCGAAACACATACTGTGATTGAACAAACATTAAAAGGACATTCAACAAATTATAAATCTGTGACAATATACAAAAGCAAAACGTGAATGCAAAGCAAAACGTGAATGCATCAATACACCAATTTGTATTCAACAACTGACAAGACCCTTCCTATAAATCATTCAAAGTAAAGGGAATGTCACACACTGGGACCAAATTATGCAAAACAGTGGAAAATGATAATTTCTAAACTTTAACCAACTGTACATAATCGCTACACAAATTGCAAATCCTCAGTGTACAATGCTCAATACCAACGCGTTTCGAGTCCCGGTGAGACTCCAGGGGCTCTCATCAGGGCTTCAGAGTTAGGATTACTGGTGTAATCTATAATACGAAAAAGAATATGCGTCACTACTTTTTACAACAAAGGAGAAAAAGAAAGTACTCCTGTCTCTCCTAACTGTAAAATAATTGGGCATAAATTTACCTGATGGAAGCAATTTCACCCATCAGGCCAAGTTCCTATTGAATAGTTTTCGTGGGTCCTAACGGGTCCTGTTCTAAAAAATTCTATTGTCAGTTTACATGTACGTATGCCACAACTGCGTGAATAAGCATGAGGAGCATACTCTGCCTACCTTCACTGGCGGACACAGCCTGCTTTTCTTTCATTCAATGCCGTTGTTAGAAACAACAATGTATCAAATCGGTCCAGCAGACCAAAATCTAAACACGAGGGAAGAAGGGGGCAACAATGTATCACTCTATATTTTGGCACAAGTTCATGTTCGCTATCCGTACACGCTTACTTCAAAAGAAGAACTTAAGCGTTAGACTGTTTCAAGTTAAAAGCGCACCTTCTCCGGTTTTTTTCAACTTCAAACTGTTGCGCCTTGAGTTTCTGAACTCGGAATTGTATCCACAATTCTGAAACGAGACACAGACGCATTAGAATTGTGGCGCCTCAAACTATTGGCATCTATCGAAATGAACAGGACTCAAACAGGAAACCACTGTATGATGTTGCTTCTAAACGGATTGTCATTGAAGTTGTGGCATACGTACATGTAAACTGACAATAGAATTTTTTTGAACAGGACCCGTTAGGACCCACAAAAACTATTCAATAAGAACTTGACCTGATGGGTGAAATTGCTTCCATCAGGTAAATTTATGCCCAATTATTATCCAGTTAGGAGAGACAGCAGTACTTTCTTTTTCTCCATTGTTGTAAAAAGTAGTGACGCATATTCTTTTTCATATTATAGATTACACCAGTACCCCTAACTCAGAAGCCCTGATGAGAGCCCCTGGAGTCTCACCGGGACTCGAAACGCGTTGGCATTGAGCATTGTACACTGAGGATTTGCAATTTGTGCAGCGATTATGTGCAGTTGGTTAAAGTTTAGAAATTATCATTTTCCACTGTTTTGCATAATTTGGTCCCAGTGTGTGATATTCCCTTTACTTTGAATGATTTATAGGAAGGGTCTTGTCAGTTGTTGAATACAAATTGGTGTATTGATGCATTCACGTTTTGCTTTGCAGTCACGTTTTGCTTTTGTATATTGTCACAGGTTTATAATTTGTTGAATGTCCTTTTAATGTTTGTTCAATCACAGTATGTGTTTCGGAAATGAAAAGTTGTTGATGTCTATCTATGCATTTAAGAATGTACATACAATTACAAATTTGTTTAAGTAATAGGTTAAATAAATAACCAGATCAAACCAAAAAGTTTAAGTTTTGGTCTTGCTGTAAACAGGTAGCTAAAAGTTGGACGACAACCAGGTTCCCCCCTCTTTTTGCAACACTTTTAGAAAGTGGGCATTTGCGTACCATAGCCATTTAGTGCCTACAGCCTGTCTCTGATCACATGTCTGGGATAGGCGACAGCTGGGCTTTATGTATTTCACTTAGACAGCCACACATAATGGGATCTTAGGTGTGACCTGATGGGCCATCCTGACAGGAGGGGAAGGAGGAGCTAGGCACAACCTCAGTTACACCTGAATAGGTGTGTCCTGTCCACACACAAAGGGCTGCATATCCCCTTATAGTGAGACTGGAGCCAGGGCAGGAAGGGAGAGCATCTGTACACTTGAAATGCATCTCTTTGAAGTCTCCCCACTTCAAAGGAACCACTGGGTATAAGAACTGGGCCTCACACACCACTTCAGTACACTTCTGGGCCTGTGGATATTCTGCCAGGAAGATAGATTACTGTGCTTCTGAAAGGACTGCAACTCTGCTGGACTGCTGCTCTACTGGATTCCTTCTTTGCTGTGCTGACCTGCTGACTGCTGCCCTCTTGCCTGGGTGAGAAGGACTGGGCCTGCATCTCTGAAAACCAGAACCAAGAGTGACTCCAAGGGCTAGTTTGGTGGCCTCCTGATCTGAAGCCTCAGGGACATAATAGACTTATAACAACCTTGAATCTGCACCTGGACTCTGCCATCTTTGAGTCTACCCTGCCAAATCGTGCCACTCCAGTCCCTGACCCTTGGAAGTGGGCCTAAGGTGTTTGCTCCAGCGGAACCGACACATCCCTTGCCAAATCAACGCATCACCACAGCTGTGTGGATCAGAACCGATGCAGCACCACTGCCGCATGGATCGGAACGGGCCCATCACCTCTGCTACATGGATTAGAACCGACGCATCGCCGCTGCTGCCTGGAGCAGAACCAAAGCATTGCTGCTGCTGCTTGGATCGGAACCGATGCATCGCTGCTGCTGCATGGATTGAACACAAAACATCGCTCTGACTGTGCATACTTCTTGTCTCGGATCCCCGCATTGCTCCCCAACTAAAATTTAAGGTACTTTTTTCAGCAGGCCTAACCTGGTCTCTGTAGCAGACCCTCGCTCCAAAACAGTCGGCCTGAACTTGTGACTTTGTCCTGGTCTGGTGCAACCAGATATCCCTTCTTTGCGCTTTGTGCTTTTTGGTGCTTTTTAACTTAAATCTTTGAAATCCCATATCTCTGTTTTTGCTGATTGGATTTTTGTTGTTTTGGTCTTGTTTTATTTATTAAAATATACTTTATCTTTGCTAACCTGCTGTGGGATTTTTTTTTTTTTAATTTTATTTAAGAGTTTTATATAGCACTGGCAAGACCCGAGGGGATCAGAGCACTTTACATTGACACATGTTCAAACAGATCACTTGTATAATCAGTACAGCTGAATTGAATCAAAACATAGAGTATAAACACAAGTTAGGAAGAAAAATAACAGTGGAAGGGACTGGGACTTGTGTGTGGTGAATGTTCTGCTAGTTGAGATGTTGGTTGAGGAGGAGATCCTTTAGCTGTCTCTTGAAGCTCAGAAAGGAGGGGTTCATCCTGATGTGTACTGGAATGGAATTCCAGATTTTAGGGGCATTGCTCAGAAAGGAGCGTGTCAGGGCTTTTTGTTTGTGGGCTTTAGGCGGAATGAGAAGTAGAGTGTTTGAGCTTCTTAACTTTCTTGTCTGGCCTGCCTTTTTGAGTTGAGAGGTGAGGTAGACTGGTTTCCCAGTGTGAAGGGCTTTGTGAGTTAGACAAGCAGTTCTGAAGCTACTAGGAGCTTCAATTGGAAACCAATTCAGATCTTTCAGTGCAGGGGTGATATGGTCATATTTTTTGATTCCTATGACCATTCTTGCTACTGAGTTGAGAGTGGATCTCAGGGGTGCAAGATGGGTTTTTGTCGTGCCTGTGAGGGTGGCATTCCCATAGTCTAATCTGGACAGCACCAGTGCTTACGTGGCGGTTTTCTGATCATTCAGCGGTAGGTAGGGCTTACTTTTGTTCAGAAGTTTCAGGTTGTAGAAGGCATTCTTCACATTATTCTTTATATGATCTTTCATGAGCAGTTTGGGGTCCAGTGTGATTCCTAGAGATTTGATGGAATCAGCTGGGCTAGATTGCAATTTAGAGCATCTATGGAGTTTATCCGTTCTAGCATCTGGGAGCACTGCTCTGTCTTTGATAAGAGAAGACTTTCTGTCTTATCTTGGTTGAGTTTTAGGTGGTGGCGGGATAGCCACTGTTGTACTTTTTTAAGGGTGGCATTTAGCTGGTGTATGTCCTCTAGTGAAAAGATTTCCATGTAGAGCTGGGTGTCATCTGTGAATAGATGAAAGCGGATATTAGCATGGTTGAGAATGACTGTGAGGAGCTCCATGTAAATATTGAACAGTGCAGGTGAGAGGAGAGAGCCGCCTTGGGGGACACCCCAGGTAATAGCTGTTGTGTTAGAGGTCAGATTGCTTATTTTTATTTGTTGGGAGCGGTTCTGTGAAAAAGATGTGAACCAGCGTAGGGCCACCTCATTCGGGCCGATCCTTTTTTGTAGGGAATCCAGGAGAAGCTTGTAGTTGACCGTGTCGAAGGCTGCCGAAAGGTCTTGGAGAATGACCAGGCAGCATCGGTCTACATCCAGGGATTTGTGAAGGTCATCTACTATGTTTAGAATAGCTGTTTCTGTGCTGCATTCTCTTCTAAAGCCTGATTGAATAGGGTTCAGGAGATTGTTTTGCTTATGTGTTGGTTTAGTTGAGAGAGAACACATCTCTCTAGAATTTTGGCTAGGAAGGAGAGATTGGAGACGGGTCTGAAGTTATTGAGGCCGTTGGGGTCTGCTCCCGGTTTTTGAAGCATTGGCATGACTTGACCAAGCTGAGGCAATCTGGCAGCACTCTAGTCATCAGGGAGCTGTTTATAATTTAAGTCCAGGTGCGGTTTAGGGCGTGGTTGAGTTTTTTTGCAAGGGGGGCTGGGAGTGGGTCCACCAGGTGGGAGGATGGTTTGTACGTAGCCAGCAGTGCATAAATGTCTGCCTCTAAGAGTGGGTTGAATGCCTTCCAACTTCTAGGTGTTGTGAGAGGCCATTGGATTTTATTGCACCTGTTGTTGTCTTTAGGAGAGTTCGTTGATAGGGAGGCCAAAGAAAGGGAGGGGTTTTGAAGTTTCTCATTGGTTGACTAGTTAAGAACTTCAAGGGAGAACTCAATCTTCATGATTTTATCATTGAAGAAGTTGTTGAAGTTGGCACACCATTCTTTGGAGGTCTGAGGGTTTTTTAAGGGTGTCTTGGAGGTTTGATGTTTGAGGATATTACAAAGCTCTTTGGGTGGTATTGGCCGTATCTAGACCATTGCAGAAGAAGGTTGCTTTTTCTTTCGTGATGTGCTTTTTGTGGTTTCTGCGTTCTCTCCTGAGTTGTTCAAGGTGGGCTGTGGATGGATTTGTTCGCCAGAGTCTTTCTCCTGCGCTAAGCTGTCTTCTATCAGTGTTTAGGTATTTATTGAACCAGGCTCTCAAGGGTGTGTTTCCCACCCTTTTCAGTTTCATAGAAGCTACTTGGTTCAGTATGGAGAGCATTGTTGGGTTGTAGTGGGTGGTGAGTTTCTTTGTTGAAGGTTATCTGACTAGGGGGAAGGAGTGATCCCATTCGTCCTTCGAGGTCTGTTAGAGGAATTTGTCTAATGTTTCTCGCCCATTGAAGGTTTTTTTTGCGTGCATGTTGGGTGGTAAAATGCTTTGTTGATATGGAACAGAATGATGTGGTGGTCTGACCAGTCAACATGGAGGATGTTGCCAATAGTTAGTGTTTCTTCATGGGCTATGATAGCATCCAGGGTTGAGCCTTTGTTGAGGATTTGACCTTTGCAGTGCTGGGAGAGGTCCTTACTGAGTAAGAGGTCATTTAAGGATTGGATTAGAGTATTGCTTTCGTCATTCCAGTGAAGGTTTAGGTCCCCTAGGATGATGTTATTGGCATATGAGAGTGTGCAGTGTATTATCAGATCTGCAAGGTGTCTACCAAACGAGAGTGCGCTGCCAGGAGGATGCTAGATGAGGTGACAGATCATATTTGTATTGTGTTTCATCCTTATGGTGGTGCTGAAATATTCAAATGAGTTGTAGTTGAAGTTGTCTGTTTCACCCATGTTGATGTTGTTTTTGTGAATAATGGTGCTGCCTCCGCCGTGGGGGTCCTTCCTGTGTTTTTGATGATTGAGTATCCCAGTGGGACTAGTGTGTCCATGAGTGGCTGTGAGGATTCATTTAGCTATGTGTCTGTGATAAATGCGATGTCAATGTTGTGGTTCAGGATGGTTTTTGCTAGATCTGTAGCATGCTTGGTTGCGGACCTGCAGTTAATGAGCATGGATTTGGTTTGACTGTCAGTCTTATGATCATGAGGGGTGGAGGACAGGGAAAAATTGATGAGGTGTGGTGGAGGTCTGGTAGTGGTCAGTAGTGCGTGATTTCTACCTAGCCCCGAACTAACCTGGATCTTAGATGAGGGATTGTTTTTGGAAAACTGGAATCTTTTTAGTGTGGTGTTTTCACTGTGTTTTACTGCTTGGATTGTTGCACAAATACTTTACACATTGTCAAGTTAAGCCTGAGTGCTCTGTGCCAGACTACCAGTGAGTGACCCCAGGTTAATTTGGGGATTGCTAGTGCCTTACCCTGACTAGGATTGTGGTTACTGCTTGACCAGGGCTCACACCCCAGTCAAACAGGAACCCAGTTTCTAACAATAGAACTTCAGCTCCCATGTGCTAATTCTACCTTTGGGAAAGAGAAAGCACTGTTTTCTTTCAGGAGGTTATGAAGCTTGTAATTTTCATTGCTGGTGAAAGTCTGTGCTGAACTCAGCTACTAAGTTAATTAACAGCTCAGTCAAGGGACCTCTGTCATAGCTCGATTCATCTGACTTCAGAAAGCAGCATACATGATAACAGTACCCAAGATCACCAACATGAAGGAGAGAAGGGCCACACACACACAAGCATGCACATACACATTCACACACAGAGACAGACACACACACACACAACCAGTTCATAAACAAGCACAACATATTATTAAAATTATATTCATTTCAGCGATAGGGTGCCACAAATTCCTTAAAATAAGTTGTTATCCTTGCACGTCAGGTGTGATACCAGCTTTTTCCCCAACAATCTTCACTTTTTGAGGACAAGAAGGGACAGCCATGAAGTAATTTTTGACATGCCCAAGAGCACCCAGTAAATTGCTGGAAAACATGAGTCCTCAACATTGAATATGGTATGCAGGAGTTTGACTGCATGCAAAAAAACATATATATTTCCTTGTTTCCAATTGAAAAGCCCCTAAATGTTCTTATGTTTTGAATGTTTTTTAATGCACAACCCACACAGCGGTAGACAAGAATTTCATGATGTAACACAGTGGAAAGATCAAATTTGAATCTTATGCCCCATTGAAATGTTTCCTGTCTGAACCCACAGTTCATAACAATGTAACACTTGGAGAAAGAAGTGGAAGAGATCCTGAAACACGTAACATACTGTACTTGATTTTAAAGAATGACTGGACTCGGCTATTCACAGACAGTGATCAGTTAAGTTCTCCCCAAAGTAACCCCGAGTTTGGTAGCCTTCCAAGCTCTATGCTTAAACAAGCAATTCGTGATTTGAAGTGCAAAAAGTATTCAACAGTTACATGGATAAAACAGTAATGAAGTTTTGCAGTATGGGTAAAGTTATCTCATAATTGTATACCAGTGCGGTGAAAAGGTCTCTCAAGTCAAGGCTGACCAAACATAGAGCCAAGATTAATCTAAAATCTTTCAGGCTTAGTCAACTGATGCTCTTAGTTGAAAGGTGAAAGACTGGTGAAAATACTCAAACAAGCATTTGCAATGCAATATGTCTCGCATTTACGCGAGTTTGAGCTATTGACATTGCAAATGACAATGCCTTTTACTTTTGTTTTCGTTTTTAAAACATAAATAAAAGGCATTGTCATTTACAATGCCAACAGCTCAAACTCGTATAAATGCGAGACCTATTGCATTGCAAATGCTTGTTTTTATCCCACTTAAAGTCCAGTTTCTGGGACTGTTTGTGAATTGAAAAAGAAAGTCCTTCTGTCCACCCAGGAGGACAGGTACATCTCCACCCGTGTGTGTTTGATTTTCATGGATGGGGCCAGTGTCTCCAATGCTGCAGTTCCCAGCAGCGATCGCTCTCGATAAATGTCAGCACAATACAGTGCCTAGAAGTGGGCAGCTCACGTGCAGAGGTGTCAGGGGCAGACGGGAAACAGCAACCAGCCCTGAGAGGGGGGGCAGCCGCCCCGACACTGATAACATGGGGCCTAACCCTGGGCTGTGCCCTCTGACCTCGGGCCTACCTCAGACCACGCCCACTTGAGACATCTCAGAGGCCTCATCCATCATCCACCTCCGGGCCGGGGGCCTTGAGCTTCAGAAACAAGTCTGAACTGGATCACTTGCCCCCTGGGGCTCTGAGAAAGCATCGCAATAGAAGAAGGACTCACCCTCCGCAGCAGGGGGCGCTGTCCCGGTGACAGGGGTGGGAGCAGTGGGCACCTATGGGACCTATGTTCAGAGCATGCCCACCCAGCGCCCCATCCGTCTTGATTTCTGACCCCTCGACCTTACGAATAACTTGCTTCCTTAGATATTTAACGTTTTTACCGTTTCTGCGCTCGGCTTCATCTTCCTCAGTACAATGATGCACGGGGTCGGCCCTGCACTGCAGTGATATGCACACAGCTGGTGTATGGCTCCTGGTATGGAAGCGCGTGTTCAGCGCTGTATAAAATATGTTAATACATATCTTTACAGCAGGCACGTCAACCCACTGTACTATCTCACCCAAGGCCCCCTTGCACTCTCCAGAAGGAGTCGAGGCCTCCGAGGCCCTGTTGTGGTCCGATGGTTTCACGAGGGCAGGCCGGTCACTGATCTCTGCCGAAGGCACATTCACCCACTGAGCTATCTCACCCAAGGCTCCCTTGCACTCCCCAGAAGGAGCCGAGGCCTCCGAGGCCCTGTCGTGGTCTGGTGGTTTCACGAGGGCAAGTTGGTCACTGATCTCTGCCGCAGGCACATTCACCCACTGAGCTATCCTAGCACAAGCCCCAGTGCAGTGGATTAGAGGAGGAGAGTCAGTGTTGTGAGTGCACTCGGGGAGCCCCTGGCAGCACGTGCCATGCCTCACTCAGCGCCTCTCACTGAGACACAGTGGGCAGGAGGGTGGGGCACTCAGCACATCTAAAACGAGCACAACCTGCAAATGTAAAGGGCACTGTCAGCACAATACAGTGCCTAGAAGTGGACAGCTCACGTGCAGAGGCGTCAGGGGTGGACGGGGAACAGCAACCAGCCCTGAGAGGGGGCGGGGGGCAGCAGCCCCGACACTGATAACATGGGGCCTAACCCTGGGCTGTGCCCTCTGACCTCGGGCCTACCTCAGACCACGCCCACTTTAGGCATCTCAGAGGCCTCATCCGTCACCCGCCTCCAGGCCGGGGGCCTTGAGCTTCAGAAACAAGTCTGAACTGGATCACTTGCCCCCTGGGGCTCTGAGAAAGCATTGCAATAGAGGAAGGACTCACCCTCCACAGCAGGGGGCGCTGTCCCGGTGACAGGGGTGGGAGTAGTGGGCACCTATGGGACCTATGTTCAGAGCATGCCCACCCAGCGCCCCGTCTCTTCACCTGTGACTTGTTCTCCTGTAGCGCCACGAAGCACATTGCGCTGCAGGGCAGCTGGACTCTTAGCTTTGCTGCACCGATCCTCTCTTGTCCTTCTTGACTTCTGACCCCTTGACCTTACGAATAACTTGCTTCCTTAGATATTGAACGTTTTTACCGTTTCTGCACTCGGCTTCATCTTCCTCAGTACAATGATGCACGGGGTCGGCCCTGCACTGCAGTGATATGCACACAGCTCGTGTATGGCTCCTGTTATGGAAGCGCGTGTCCCGCGCTGTATAAAATATGTTAAGACATATCTTTACAGCAGGCACGTCAACCCACTGTACTATCTCACCCAAGGCCCCCTTGCACTCCAGAAGGAGTCGAGGCCTCCGAGGCCCTGTCGTGGTACGATGGATTCACAAGGGCAGGCCGGTCACTGATCCCTGCCGAAGGCACATTCACCCACTGAGCTATCTCACCTAAGGCCCCCTTGCACTCCCCAGAAGGAGCCGAGGCCTCCGAGGCCCTGTCGTGGTCTGGTGGTTTCACGCGGGCAGGCCGGTCACTGATCTCTGCCGAAGGCACATTCAACTATGGGTGTATCCGAGTATGCGCACATAACTATGTGGGAACATAACTGTGCATACCTGTACGTCCGCATCTTTGTTCGTATCTGCGCATGTGTGTCGTCTGTATATTTCGTGTGTTTGTCAGATAGCATGCCCGTCTGTGTTTGTCCATGTCAGTGTGGTTGCTTGAGTGCGATTTGTGTGCTCACATGCACACACAACCCTCCAGATATGTAGGTTTCTACATACAACGCGGTATGGTTCGACGTAAACATGGAACATGCTTCATGTCTCGCAGTATGTGGAGAAACATGCATGTTTCCGCACTGAAGCCGGTATTAAAAGGAGAGTAAACTTACCCCCGTTTGCTGTCTTGCGTGTAGCCGGCCCAGCTGTCTTTGTTTGAGACAAACAGACTTTTAGGGTGAAACGCTCTCTCCTCCCGCGGCTGCTTTGAACAGCGAAGGAGCCGGGCTTTACCGACTCAACGGGCACGTGCGGCAGCCGGACTGCAGCGTGTCCGCGCGCTCTGGACACAGGGACCGCACAGCCCCTTGTGTGTCCGCCTCCCCGCCAGATAACTTTTTAGCCATGACAACGACTGCCAGCTTATTTCAGCGGACTTTTCCCCTTATTCATCCGTTTTGTCGCCTATGCTGCACAAAAGCGTATCAGCTGCGTTATGAACAAGCATCGATCTCTTGTCTTTATGGGGCCATGTGTTTCTAATTAGAAACACATGGCCCCATAAAGATAAGAAAGTGCTTTGCGACAGACGCAAAGCAGGCGAGCCAGTCCGGGTGGGCCGGACCAAAAAGCGAAAAGGAGGCATCCCAGAAAGCTTATTTCCAATGGCAGCCCACCGTTTACCATAAACGGTGACGCAAGCCAATGGAAATAAGGGGCGGGGCTTCAAGCCCTTTTCTCAAACTCCTCATTTACAATAAATCTCGCCGAGCGTGCTGCGCATGTGCGTAGCAATGCTAGGCGAGACCTAAAAAGAAAACCAATTCCTCTGATCAGTCGTCATTTACAATAGCTTATTTTGAGTGCAGAAAGTGCTCTAAGACATCACTGTTACAAAGAGAGTAAAAAACAAAATACAATGTCCTGAACTGGGCTAAAGAAGATGCTAAAAATCACCATTTAAGGTTCTGCTGAGATATTTTTTAGCCAGGCAGTTTTTGTTTGAGATCTTGTGTACGTGGCAATAGTTTGCATTGAATAGTTGAAACTGAACAAGACACATAGAGAAGATCACTACCCACAGCTGTTTCTGAATTTTTGGCTTGGATTCCAGATCGGTACTCTTCTAACAACCAGAAGAGAGACTGTGTTGCAAAAAATAGCAAACGTTGCAAAAGACAAAAGGTCTGGTCTTGGCTGACATCCTTTGGCTTTGTTAATGCTTGTTTTCTTCTGTCATGGTTTTTGCTACATTTTATGTTGAGGAAGAAGTGGGCCCTTGTTAATCCAAAAAAACACATGGGCTGAAAGCAAATTTTGGGGGTGTCTCAAAAAGCATGCTTTGTCATTGTAGTCCCTGAACTAAGGGCAGAATGCTTTCATTCACAGTGAAGTTAGCCAATGACTGAAATAGACTGACCCACTGTCCCTTGATGTATGAGGTACTGGGTTGAAGAAAAATGTGAATGACATAATAACAGACCCGTGGATGAAGAGCAATAACGAAGGAGCACGGGTCATATACTGTCCCAGATCAGGTCCGCTGAGGTTTCACCTTCTCAAGTTTTGTGCCAAGAGTCCCATTCATATTGGAGAGGGTTGCAGGGGACAAGGAGAGCATCACGGGTAGTGGTCGGCATGGCGCGAGGTGCAGGCTGGTCATCATGGATGGGCAGGCTGGTGCTTCGCATTGGCAGTCCTTCATGAGTATATGATGCTAGCTGTGTGAAGAGATGGGCTGGTGGTGGCCTGCGCTGAATTTTGGTGCAAGCGGTTTGGTTTTGGTGCGAGCAGGCCAGTTTGCAATCACAAAGAGCTCAAAAGCTTGATTTCCAGAGCTTGTGAGCCACTCAAGGGTCCCGGACCTTAGTGGCACCACTTGGGGGTCAGACACTCACTAAAGATGGGTCCAGGACCTGTTGTGGAGCCTTTTATGTCCCTGAGGTTCAGATCAGGAGCCCAGCAGGCTAGCCCTCTGAGCCACTCTGGGGTCCTGGCTTCAAGATGAAGTTGAAGGTCCAGTTCTTCTTACCTAGACAAGAGGGCAGCAGGTTGCAAGTCAACGCAGCAGGGCAGTAGTTCCTTTAGAGCAGCAGTCCAGCAGAGTGGCAGTATTTTTAGCAGCACAGCAATCCTTCTTACTGGAAGAATATCCACATGTCCAGAAGTGTACTGAAGAGTTGCTGTTTGAGGTCCTTATTGTATACACAATTGTGCCTTTGAAGTGGGGAGAAGCTTCTAGAGGCATGCCTTTGAAGTGCACAGATTCCCTACCTTCCTGGCCTTGGCTCCAGACTCACTACAGGGGGTACGCATACTTTTGCGTGTAGACAGGGCACAGCCTATTCAGGTGCAAGTGAGGCTGGATCCAGCTCCTCCCTCCATCCTGCCAGTGATGGCCCATCCATCCACACCCTACCTCCCATTGTGTGTGGGGGACTAGGAGTAATACACAAAGCCCAACTGCCAACTACACCCAGTTATGTGATCAGAAACAGGTTGTGGGAACTAAATGGCTAAGGCAAGAAAAAAAAACTTTCTAAAAATTGCATTTTCTGAACTGTAATTTAAAATCCAACTTCATCATAAATTAAGATTTTAAATTAGGATTCCAGAGACACCAAGCATGAACTGTTTATCTCGTCCCATTTGGAAATTACACTTATAACATGTAATAAGGTAACTCCAATGTTAGTCTATGGGAGATTTAGGCCTTGCAGTTTTTTTTGTTGTTAATATATTTTTATTCTGCAGATATAGCCATAAAAATACCACAATACAACGTACAGTTAAAATGCGAATTATACAAACAGTGCAACCATAAAAACTATATAAATCACAATAAAATCCTATTAAAACATACGGTAGGAGCAGTACCACTCTATAAAATAGCTCTTAATTCATAACCAAATAGGGAAAGGGTCACATATGCATTACATATACATTTCTACATGCATACGGACTTCCAGAGCTCCAAAATGTTCTCAAGGGGTGGGTAAAATCTCATTTCTGCCCCATAACCCATTTTAGCTTATATTACCAATTCATTCAACGACTCCTGTATTGCAGTTAAAAATCTTCCTATTGCACATGCCACATTTAAAAATCTCATATTTGTCAACAAGCTGAGAGCTTGATCCCTATTATCAATTTTATAGGCAATAAAAAGAGGTTTTAAAAATTCTTTCCGTTCTTCTAGAAACCACAAACAGTCCAGCAAAATATGTGGGCCACTGCATTTTACTTGTAATCCACATGTACACAGACCCTGTTTATTAGTCATTGCAGTTTTTATCTTCCTATCTGCATTACATGGGTTCAGGCCAACTCTAAATTGCAATACCGCATTTCTAAGTTTAGGATTAGGCATGGTCTCGATATAGGGGAACATATGATCATTAGTCCACCCGTTTACCACAAATTGGGTGGACGATTTGCTCCCCAAGTAACATAAATCTTCTTCTCGAGCCTCAGTGTTGATAATAGCACGTAGCACCTGTTTGGGAATCTGCTGCCCTGATTTCCATTGATCTGGTTCTAAGGACAGTTTAGCACACAACTTATCTAACTTATGTCTAACTTGGGATGCCCAGTTAAGTTCACTTTCCTCTATTTCTCTTTTACAAAGGTTTGATATTTTAGGGGGCCCTTCTCTGTTCAGTCTCTGCCAGAAGTTAAATGTAGCTTGCATTCCCTGGAAATTCCAGGCTGTAAGTTGACATTCTACTCTCACCGCCTGTATCATAGTTGATGGAGGGAGAGCAAGGACCTGTTTCACAGATTTACCCTCCTCTAAATTCCAATCCAATTTGCCACCTAAAAATAGAACCTCCGCACCATATTGGAATTGTGGGCGGACCATTGCATTGAAAGCTGATAGAATTGGCCGCAGGGAAGGGCCTCCAGACTTCTGCTTAAATTGTTTAAGGCCCCATACTGAGGAAAGGGCCTTTGATTTTAATGACTGTATGTGATCCCTCCAATTTAACTTGCTATTGAACCACATACCCAAGTATTTATATTTGTCCACCACTTTGACTCTGACCTCTCCCAGTTGCCAGGGAAAAGAACTCTTTCTTTTCCTCAGCACCATTATTTTTGTCTTTTCTAAATTGACCGTGAGGTGTTTCTTTAGACAATAATCGTAAAAAATGTCCAGTTTTTTTTTAAAACCGAGCTCTGTCATGTCTGTTATCACTAGATCGTCAGCATATAGCAGACATGATATATGAGTCCCTCCCATCTTAGGGCTTAACCCAGCAGCCTTACTTAATATGTTCGGTAGGTTGGAAAGGAACAAGGAGAATAACAGTGGGGCCAAGACACAACCCTGAGGCAATCCATTCTTTATCTGAATTTTCTTGGATAGTGTTCCAAGGGTATCCAAAATTACCCTGGCCCAATTCAGTGAATGCATCTCCTGAATTAGTGAGAGTACTGTTTTATTGATTCCAAGCTTCACCAGCATATTCCACAGTAGACTGCGATCTACTAAATCGAAGGCGGCTCGGAAATCAACAAAACAGCAGAACAGACTATCTCGCAATTTAATTGCCTTTTTTGCCATTGCCCATAAACTAAGGCAATGGTCTATTGTTGAATGGCCCTCTTTGAACCCACCTTGCTCTATCGGTATCAAATTGTACTGTTCTACCCAGGTCTTCAATACACCTAACACTATCTTAGAGAATATTTTCTCCCCCACATCCAGCAGACTTATAAGGTGATAATTCTGGGGCAGTGTGGCATCCTCCTTTTTATATATTGGTCTAACAATGGCCCCCTTCCAACTTTCTGGGAAAATCCCGGAAGTTAAAAGATTTTGGAAGGTCACATTTAAAAAGCTTGCCCACCAGTCAGTGTTATTTTTTAATATAATTGCTGGTAGGTTATCTGGTCCTGCGGCTTTAGTTAGTTTTAAAGATCGGATGGTTTCTTTTATATTTTGAAAAGAGAAGCACAGCTTTAATTCTTCCACATCCTTGGACCTTGTTTCCAAGGTCTTATCCATCCTCTTACTATCATACAAGTTACTCAAATGGTTAACCCAATCATCTTCTCCCACTAAACACCACATTTCCCCTTGCACGTTTCCCTCTCTTACCAATCGCCAGAATATTCTTATATTATTTGTGCTTATCACTTCTAACCTTGTTTGCCAATTTTTGGACATATATTCTATTTTCCTTTCCTTCAACTTATTTTTATACACAAATTTTGCCACACGAAGGCTCTCCATTGTTTCCTTATCCTGTCTTTTTCTAAGCTGTCTTTCCCATTTTCGTGCCCTCAATTGTAGGCTCCTACACTCATTATTAAACCAACCGTTTGTTTTCTCTCTTTTCTTGGGTGCGGGCCCTGATTTTACATGTATCCTTAAACAATTTACCACATGGTCAATTACCTGGTCGTACCATGTTAGGGCTTTCTCTCTTTTCTCCAGATTACCAAAAGACTTATAATCAATAATCAAGTCATTGACCAATTTCAGGCTGTCCTCAGTTATACTGGTGGTTATGCGTCTAGGGTGTTCTATCTGTAAAGGGACCACTCTTTCTCTTTCCGACTCTTGTTCTATCCTAATTAATAGTTGTAGGGGCCAGTGGTCACTCCCTTCACTCTGCAATACCTCAAATCCTTCTACTTCCTTAAAATGCCAAGCATTTATAAAGGCATAATCAATTGGGCAATTCTGATTCCCTATGCGAAAGGTCTTTCTTGCGGGGCGGTCGGTGTCAGCCCGTCCATTGGCACAGAATAGCCCTATGGAGTCAAGAAACTTTGCTAGAGATTTGTCTCGTGCAGAACTACCTACTCCAGCAAAGATTGCTGGGGGCACGTGTGCCATGATTAATAGGTCTTTAAACAGTTTGTCGCTAGGGGAAGGGTCAAGTTTGTGATGAAAATCTCCTAGGGTCATTATCAGCTGTGATGCTTTTGTTGTACAGATGAGCTCCAGATCTTCCTCTACCAATCCCAGTTGCTCTTCATAGTCTGTTATGGCTCCTGGCTGAATGTATAAATTGATCACTATTATTTGTCTTCTTGCCCACGTGCCACTATAGAGCTCTACCTGACAAGCTAATAGCCACCTACATTTCACTTTTAACTTGGTTACTTTGTTAGCTATTTTTGATGATACCAGTGTAATCAACCCCCCTGAAGGGCGCCCTAAGTTCATTCGCACTGCCTCTTTGGTAAGCATAAAAAAGCCGTCTATTGGTTCGGGTGCCTCGCACAACCAGGACTCCTGAAAACACATAATTTCATAACTGCCCAACATTTCTCTAAAAGTGTCTTGGGTTACCTGTCTCTTATATCCCCCTATATTCCACGACAATATCCGTAGGCTGTGTCAGAACCCCACTTCCTAATCCAGGTCGCTCAACCCTTCAGTCATATTATCATCCCAACTTATTAAAGAGTCAAATAGTGGTTCAAATCGATTGCTCAACACTGCACCCTTTACAGCATTTGCTATTGTTACTTTTATCCCTCCTGATATTTATCAGTACAAATTCTTCTATGCTGGGCACCTGGTATGTCATACTGTATTTGTTCCAGGCGTAGTCCTGCATGGTAGGTGAGGGCCCCCGGGTTCTCGGGGTTACTCCCTTCTATACCCAGTTCACCATCATGCACAAGTCTTACCCCCTCCTTTTCCAATTCTCCCTCTGCCCTTACCACCATCGGCTTTACACATTCGGAATAGAAGAGGACCTTTGTCACCTCATTTCCTTCCAAATTAGTTGCAAAACCTATTTACCTTATATCATCATGTAGGAGAGTAGGATCTGCCTCTTATGTTGCCCCCACTTTTTTTCTGATGTTTACACTGGTTTCTGGCTATAGTCAGGCTGGGACCCTGCCAATCAGGGCCCCAGCCTCTCTGTTCTCTCTAAACGACTTGGAGTGCACTCTAGGTGCACTAGTGATTGGATACTGTGGTACCTTATGAGTCCCTAGTATATGGTACCTTAGGTGCCAAGGGCATAGGTACTTCACAGGCCTACCAGGGGCTGAAGCATGATTTATGCCACCCCTGGGAAGCAGACTAAATCTGACACCACAGGTCTGCTACTGCAGCCTGGGTAAGATGGTGCATGCACCCCTTACTGTGATATAGGCTACCTATATCACTACATAGATACACACATATAAACCTATAAGTCACTCCTATGGCAGGCCTTATCAATCCTGAAGGCAGAGTGCTTGGTTCCTATGTGAGAGGGTGCCCCTGCATGAGCAGAGCCCCTCTGCAGCATTCGGAGACCCTTCTCTGATGCTGTTTGTAGTGCAGCCTGACCATATACTCTTAAGCGCATTATAACCTCGCGTTAAATGCTAACTTTGGGATGGCTGCACGGAAACATGTCGTGTTTGGTGTCAAACATCTTGGAATACTGCCCCCCCCCACCAGTTTTGGCGGCGGGGGTAGCATTCCACCCTTCTAGAGGGATAGACATGTACCTACTGTGGAAACGCGGTAGAATCCTGAAGAGCCCTGGCATCACAAAATGGATGCCACCAGTCACACACACTGGGCTGCCCTCCTGCTGATGACCGAAACTCGCAGTGGAGGAAGCCCAACAATAGGTATCCTGTCACAGGAGGGTGAGACCACCTTCCAGACAGGGTTTAGTGTATTGGGGCTGGGTGGGTGCACTCTTAGAGTGCTTTGAAGTCCTGCACTGGGGGAGCAGAAGGCTCCTCTGTGCATACGCCAGTTCAAACCAGCTCAGGGGCTACCTGCCCCTGCTCTGGCGCGAAACTGGACAAAGGGAAGTGGGTGTAGCCACCCACTCCCCTGACCCTCCCATAGGTGGGGTCATAGAGCTAGTCCCTCCCTTTCTTTTAGTATAAGAGGGGGAACATGTGCATTGCAAACTAGATACCCCTGGATGACGCTCTGAAGAAGAATCCTGGACCTTCGACGTTCCACTACCTGTGGAAGACTGAAGAATCTCCCTTGGAGTCAAGGAGTGACTCCCCTGCTTGGCAGGCACCAAAAACTACAATGACGGTCGCAAACTACGCCGCTCCCACCGGAGCCCGAAGTCCCTGCAGCCCAAGACAAGGATTTCCTGACTTCCCAAAGGCCATCGTGAGTCCTCAGTGAAGCTGAGGCCAGTGGACCCCACGAGTGACGAGGAACCACAGTCCCTGGGTACCGTGCACTATTGTCAAGTGCAACCCCTTCGCGATGATCTACGAACTTGTGCTTTGTACCACGTGTGTTCCCAGCCTCTAGCAGAAATCCCTCCGAAGATCAGAGGACTACCCCATCCCGAGTGACCGTGTGCCCCTGTTGAAGGAATCCTCCCAAGGTGTCTTTGCGATCCATTGCCAGCTGGCTTGTGGGTCCCCTGAAGACTTTTCTAAAGAACCAAAGGGCTCCCCTGGTTGCTCCAGGCCTGCCCTGACTTACCCTTGCTGGGTGAGTTCCCCAGACCTTGCTGGTCTGCACCATTGACTTTTTACGCTTTCCACAAGACTTGCTGCTACCAAGGCTTGTTGGCTCCAATCGGGTTGCTGGCACCGCAGTCAGCTGTAGACTTCGTGGGACACGCCGAATCCAGCATCTGGTCATCGTCAACACCTCCTGGACCTCGTGGCCGAAGAGTCAAGACACCCGTGAACAACCTGAATCTTCCGACGACGGTGGGCATTCATCTTCCTTGCCCCGAGTCACTGCCCAGTGACTTTGAACACTGTCCCCTCTGCTTTCAGGTCTTCCTTCTTCTGAATCCAGGCTTGGATTCCACCGGACACTTCTTCGGACTTCACAAGCAGCAAGTCTTCATTGGCTCCCATTGAAAACGACGCCGCGACCCGACACCAAAGGACACCTATGCACCCGGCTTCCCTGGGTGAGGTAACTCCAGCACTACGGTGCTCCTGTGGGTGTTGGCCCTAGAACTACTTACCCTGTAAGTGACTTGCTTGTAGCTACTCCCGAAGTGCCCTTAACCTCTTAATTTCTAACCGCGACTTGCCCCATTGAAGTCTACGGCGATCCGCGCCTGTGTTCACGCACTGCACGCGTCCCTCGTGGGTCCTTTACTTACCTGCCTTGGGTGGTTTCGTGAGGCCCCAACACTTCTGAAGGCCCTAGGCCTTGTCTCTTTGCAAGTCGTTGTTCTTAAGTCTCTTTTTAGTATATGGTCTGGTACGCCCCTAGGGCCCCAGCCATATTGAGCTTAATTTATTGTGAAACGTTGATTTGTGCATATGTTCCTGACTTCTAATCTCATAAAGAGATTAGTAGAGAGTTGTCTAGTAATAAATACACATATATTTGATATATATACCTTTGTGGTGTCTTTTCATTTGGTGATTCAAGAGATTGTGTGGTAAAACAAGCTGCTTTATATTCCTCCAAGACTTAGCCTGAAGGCTGCTCTCCACAGCTACCACTAGGATAGCTTTCTATAAAGGTTGTCTTAAACCTACCTACCATAAGAGTCGAATTGTACTGGTGCAAGGTGTCCACTTTAATTAGTGAACAGCATATACCAGGCCAACTTCTCACATTGGGGCAGCGTGTGGGATTCCAGCTTGCTATTGTTTTACCAGAAAATCTCTATTTGAATTACTAACTGAAAACCACTATAGGTACTTAAGGTACATATAAAGTCAAGCTTAGTATCAATAAGTTCTACTGAACTTAGAGCTGTGTGCCAAGGGATAGCACACCCTTTCTACAGCTCAAGCTAGTATCAGTAGGCCACAAACTAGTGTAGGTAGTACAACACTGCACAACACTAGAATGTCCTTAAAGGGTGGACCCAGTGGATCCATTCAGCCTCAGTATAAGGACATGGCTTTCTCTGAGTTGAGAACCATGTGTGCTGCAAGGCACCTGAAGCAAGGACAGAGTCCCTCCACACTACACCTGATAGATCTGCTGACAGCAGATGATCTTAGATTAGCTCTAGGAGCTAATGGGTCTGAATCAGTGGGTGGGTCAATTACAGTGTCTGGGTCAGATGATGAAAATCAGAATGACCAAGACTCTGTGATTGAAGGGCCAGGTCCCCAGGGGCCTGAAAAGGACAGAGGAATTCTCCCTAAGATAACTGACATAGTGGAGGAGAGGCACAGGTCCCTTTCTAGGGAATCTGAACACTCCTATCACTCTGGCAGAGAATCTGTCTACCAGAGGAACTCCTACTACCCAAGAAGAGAGACCTCCACTGACAGAATGTACAAACTGCTGCAGTATGAGGAAGCAAGGTTTCCCCTCAAAACCAAGCAGTTGGCATTAGACAAGGAAGCCCTGGAGCTCCAGAGAGCTTCTAGAAAAGAGGGGTTAGAACCCCCTGGTGGCAGCAACAGTGTCCCTAGAGGCAGAAAATATATTCCAGACCATAGGAACCTGAGCAAGGTTGTTCCTCCCTACCAGAGTGGTGATGATATCCATAAATGGGTAACTGCTATGGAAAGGGCCTGTAGAGTACAACAGGTCCCCCAAAAGCAGTGGGCAGCAATCTTGTGGCTCTCCTTTTCAGATAAAGGTAGAGACAAGCTCCTCACTGTTAGAGAAGAGGATGCTGATGACTATGAAGTCCTGAAGAGTGCACTGATAGATGGGTTTGGCTTAACCACTGAGCAGTACAGGTTGAAGTTCAGAGACACCCAGAAGGCACAGACTCAGGACTGGACTGACTTTGTAGATTGTGCAACCAAGGCTCTGGAGGGTTGGCGGGTTGGCAGTAGGGTTACTGATTTCAAGGGATTGTATAATCTAATGATGAGAGAACAGATCCTAAATAATTGCCAGAACCAGTTGTTGCATCAATACCTGGTGGACTCAGATCTGACCTCTCCCCAAGAATTGGGAAAGAAGGCAGACAAGTGGGGCAGAACCAGGGTGAGGCAGAAAACCCAGAACCAAGGGGGTGACACCAAGAAGCAGGATCCTAATGGCTCTGAGAAAGGTGGGGATAAGTCAAAAGACCAGAAGTCTTCACAAGGGCCCCAAAAATCTGCATCTGGTGGGGAGTCACAATCCAACAAGGGAAAAGGCCAAAAGAAGCCCTGGTGCAAATTCTGTAAACAGAAAGGGCACTGGACTTCTGATTGTAACAAGTCCAAACACCAAATCACCACCACTCCTGCCCCTAAGGCAACTGTTCCCCCTAGTTCAGCTACAGGTGGAGGTGGTACTCAGAATAAGGGTGTAGTAGGGTTGACCCTGGGTTCTGAAGTGGACTCTGGCCTAGTCAGAGTACCCACTCAGGCAATGCTGATTTGTGATGGAGACATGGACATGTCCTTCCTTGTGAGCCCCAGTAATCTGGGCAAATACAAACAGCAGCCTGTAATAAATGGCAAACAGGCTTTGGGATTTAGGGACACAGGTGCTAGTGTCACCATGGTGGCAGAGGATCTTGTGGACCCTGGACAGATCATCCTGGGCGAAATGTACCAGGTGACCAATGCAAGCAATGTCAGGACCAACCATAGTCTGGCAGTTGTGAATTTCTCCTGGGGAGGGGTAACTGGCCTCAAGAAGGTTGTAGTCAGTGCAGACCTCCCTGTAGAATGTCTATTGGGCAATGATCTAGAAACTTCAGCCTGGTCTGAAGTAGAGTTATGGACTCATGCTAAGATGTTAGGCATCCCTGCAGAGGTATTTGCTGTGACCAGGTCACAGGCCAAAATGCATGACACTGAACCAGCTCTGGATCCTGAAACTATGGACCAGATGCTTCCCAAGAAGAGGAACAGTAGGGTTAAGGCAGTGCCTTCCCCTCTGTCTCAGATCACTGATTCCCCTCTTAAGGGAGGAGGAGCAGACCCTGGAGAAGGAACTGCCCCAGAGGAACTTGAGCCTGATCAGGTTGAGTTCTTGGGGGCAGGGGGCCCTTCTAGGGAGGATCTGAGTAAGGAGCAACAGTGCTGCCCTCTCTTGAACCCCTCAGACAGCAGGCTGCTGCTGAGGCTGCTGGGAGTGCTAGTGGGTCCCATAAAGTTTATTGGGATGAGGGACTCCTATATTCTGAGGGTAGAGATCCAGCCCCTGGATCCACCAGGAGGTTGGTAATACCTCAGAAGTTTAGGGGGTTCCTCTTGACCCTAGCACATGATATCCCTTTAGCAGGTCACTTGGGCCAAAACAAGACCTGGGACAGGCTTGTTCCACATTTTCATTGGCCACATATGTCAGAGGACACAAAGGAGTTTTGTCGCTCCTGTGTCACATGCCAAGCCAGTGGCAAGGCAGGTGGCACCACAAAGGCCCCCTGATACCACTACCTGTGGTGGGGGTACCCTTTGAAAGGGTAGGGATTGACATTGTTGGTTCCCTTGACCCTCAAACTGCATCTGGGCACAGATTTATCCTGGTGGTAGTGGATCATGCCACCAGGTACCCAGAGGCAATTCCCCTGAGGACCACCAAAGCCCCTGTGGTGGCAAGAGCCCTCATTGGAGTTTTCTCCAGAGTGGGTCTCCCAAAGGAGGTCATCTCTGACAGAGGTGCAAACTTCATGTCAGGATATCTGAAGGCAATGTGGAAGGAGTGTGGTGTAACTTATAAGTTCACCACCCCCTATCACCCACAATGCAATGGGTTGGTTGAACGTTTCAACAAAACCCTGAAGGGAATGATTAAAGGACTCCCAGAGAAGCTTAGGCTGAAATGGGACCTTCTTCTTCCCTGCCTGTTGTTTGCATACAGAGAGGTTCCACATAATGGGGTTGGTTACAGCCCATTTGAGCTTCTGTTTGGGCATCCTGTAAGAGGTCCATTATGTTTGGTAAAAGAGGGCTGGGAGTTACCTCTCAAGCCCCCCAAACAAGATGTGATGGACTATGTACTTGGTCTCCGCTCCAGGATGGCCGAATACATGAAAAAGGCAACCAAAAACCTGGAGGCCAGCCAAGAATTACAAAAAGCTTGGCATGACCAAAGGCTGTGCTGACTGTGTACCAGCCAGGACAGAAAGTGTGGGTGTTGGAGCCTGTGGCCCCAGCAGCCCTCCAAGACAAGTGGAGTGGCCCCCATACAATTGTTGAGCAAAAGGGAGAAGTCACCTATCTGGTGAATCTTGGAACTCCCAGGAGCCCCTGAGGGTACTCCATGTCAACAGATTAAAACCATATGTTGACAGGGCTGACATGGGCTTGCTCATGGCAACTGATGAGGACAAGGAGGAGGAGAGTGACCCTCTCCCTGACCTTCTCTCACAGAACCCTGATGATGGGTCAGTAGATGGTGTTGCTTTGGCAAGCAGCCTCACTGACCATCAGCAAACTGAGTGCAGACAGGTTCTGCAACAGTACAGACATATGTTTAGCCTGACCCCTAGTCAGACTACCTGGTGCACCCATGAGGTGGACACTGGAGACAGTCTGCCTGTCAAGAGTAAAATCTACAGGCAACCTGACCATGTCAGGGACTGTATCAGGACTGAAGTCCAGAAAATGTTGGAGTTAGGCGTGATTGAGCCTTCAGATAGCCCTTGGGCTAGCCCAGTAGTCCTAGTACCCAAGCCTCATACCCAGGGTGGTAAGAAAGAAATGAGGTTTTGTGTAGACTACAGAGGCCTCAATGCAGTCACCAGGACTGATGCCTATCCCATACCAAGGGCAGATGAGCTGATTGATACTTTGGCCTCAGCCAAGTATCTAAGTACATTTGACCTAACAGCTGGCTACTGGCAGATCAGGTTAGCTGATGATGCAAAAGCCAAAACAGCATTTTCGACCCCTGGTGGCCACTACCACTTTGTGGTGATGCCCTTTGGATTGAAAAATGCACCTGCCACTTTTCAGAGGTTGGTGAATAAAGTTCTGGCAGGGATGGAAACTTATTGCTCAGCTTATCTAGATGATATTGCTGTCTTTAGTTCCTCCTGGCAGGATCACCTGGTCCACCTCAGAAATGTTTTGGAGGCTCTGCAGAAAGCAGGCCTCACTATCAAGGGCACTAAGTGCCAGATAGGGCAGAGTCAGGTTGTACACCTGGGCCACCTTGTGGGTGAAGGCCAGGTTCAGCCTTTACAGAGTAAAATCCAAACCATAATGGAATGGGTTGCTCCAACCACCCAGACACAGGTGAGAGCCTTCTTAGGCCTGACTGGGTACTATAGGAGGTTTGTGAAGGGATATGGATCTATAGTGACCCCCTTGAATGATCTGACCTCAAAGAAAATGCCAAAAAGGTTCAGTGGACAGCTAGCTGTCAGAAGGCATTTGAAGACCTAAAGCAGGCCATGTGCACTGCCCCCATCTTACAGAGTCCAGACTACACCAAAAAGTTCATTGTCCAAACAGATGCTTCTGAGCTGGGTGTGGGAGCTGTACTGTCTCAACTGAATGATGAAGGTCAAGACCAGCCAGTAGCTTTTATTAGCAGGAGGCTGACCCCTAGAGAGAAAAGTTGGTCAGCTATAGAGAGGGAGGCCTTTGCTGTGGTGTGGGCCCTGAAGAAGCTGAGGCCAAACTTGTTTGGCACTCACTTCATTATTGAGACTGACCACAAGCCCCTCATATGGCTTAAGCAGATGAAAGGTGAAAACCCAAAACTTTTGAGGTGGTCCATTTCCCTACAGGGGATGGACTATACAGTGGAACATAGGCCTGCGACCCAACATGCCAATGTAGATGGACTCTCAAGGTATTTCCACTTAGAGCACGAAGACTCAACTGGTCAAGGTTAGTTTAGTGTCCCTGCGTTTGGGGGGGGGTTGTGTAGGAGAGTAGGATCTGCCTCTTATGTTGCCCCCACTTTTTTTCTGATGTTTACACTGGTTTCTGGCTATAGTCAGGCTGGGACCCTGCCAATCATGGCCCCAGCCTCTCTGTTCTCTCTAAACGACTTGGAGTGCACTCTAGTTGCACTAGTGATTGGATACTGTGGTACCTTATGAGTCCCTAGTATATGGTACCTTAGGTGCCAAGGGCATAGGTACATCACAGGCCTACCAGGGGCTGAAGCATGTATTATGCCACCCTTGGGAAGCAGACTAAATCTGACACCACAGGTCTGCTACTGCAGCCTGGGTAAGGTGGTGCATGCACCCCTTACTGTGATATAGGCTACCTATATCACTACATAGATACACACATATAAACCTATAAGTCACTCCTATGGCAGGCCTTATCAATCCTGAAGGCAGAGTGCTTGGTTCCTATGTGAGCCCCTCTGCAGCATTCAGAGACCCTTCTCTGATGCTGTTTGTAGTGCAGCCTGACCATATACTCTTAAGCGCATTATAACCTCGCGTTAAATGCTAACTTTGGGATGGCTGCACGGAAACATGTCGTGTTTGGTCTCAAACATCTTGGAATACTACCCCCCGCCAGTTCTGGCAGCGGGGGTAGCATTCCACCCTTCTAGAGGGATAGACATGTACCTACTGTGGAAACGCGGTAGAATCCTGAAGAGCCCTGGCATCACAAAATGGATGCCACCAGTCACAGACACTGGGCTGCCCTCCTACTGATGACCGAAACTCGCAGTGGAGGAAGCCCAACAATAGGTATCCTGTCACAGGAGGGTGTGACCACCTTCCAGACAGGGTTTAGTGTATTGGGGCTGGGTGGGTGCACTCTTAGAGTGCTTTGAAGTCCTGCACTGGGGAGCAGAAGGCTCCCCTGTGCATATGCCAGTTCAAGCCAGCTCATAGGCTACCTGCCCCTGCTCTGGCGCGAAACTGGACAAAGGGAAGTGGGTGTAGCCACCCACTCCCCTGACCCTCCCATAGGTGGGGTCATAGAGCTAGTCCCTCCCTTTCTTTTAGTATAAGAGGGGGAACCTGTGCATTGCAAACTAGATACCCCTGGATGATGCTCTGAAGAAGAATCCTGGACCTTCGACGTTCCACTACCTCTGGAAGACTGAAGAATCTCCCTTGGAGTCAAGGAGTGACTCCCCTGCTTGGCAGGCACCAAAAACTACAACGACGGTCGCAAACTATGCCGCTCCCGCCAGAGCCCGAGGTCTCTGCAGCCCAAGACGAGGATTTCCTGACTTCTCAAAGGCCATCGTGAGTCCCCAGCAAAGCTGAGGCCAGTGGACCCCACGAGTGATGAGGAACCGCAGTCCCTGGGTACTGTGCACTATTGTCAAGTGCAACCCCTTCACGACGTTCTACGAACTTGTGCTTTGGACCACCTGTGGTCCCAGCCTCTAGCAGGAATACCTCCGAAGATCAGAGGCCTACCCATCCCGAGTGACCGTGGGCCCCTGTTGAAGGAATCCTCCTGAGGCGTCTTTGCGATCTCTTGCCAGCCGGCTTGTGGGTCCCTTGAAGACTTTTCTAAAGAACCAAAGGGCTCCCCTGGTTGCTCCAGGCCTGCCCTGACTTACTCTTGCTGGGTGAGTTCCCCAGACCTTGATGGTCTGCACCATTGACTTTTTACGCTTTCCACATGACTTGCTGCTACCAAGGCTTGTTGGCTCCAATCGGGTTGCCGACACCGCAGTCAGCTGCAGACTTCGTGGGAGACGCCGAATCCAGCTCCTAGTCATCGTCGACACCTCCTGGACCTCGTGGCCGAAGAGTCAAGACACCCGTGAACAACCTGAATCTTCCGACGACGGTGGGCATTCATCTTCCTTGCCCCGAGTCACTGCCCAGTGACTTTGAACACTGTCCCCTCTGCTTTCAGGTCTTCCTTCTTCCGAATCCAGGCTTGGATTCCACCGGACACTTCTTCGGACTTCACAAGCAGCAAGTCTTCATTGGCTCCCATTGAAAACGACGCCGCGACCTGACACCAAAGGACACCTATGCACCCGGCTTCCCTGGGTGAGGTAACTCCAGCACTACGGTGCTCCTGTGGGTGTTGGCCCTAGAACTACTTACCCTGTAAGTGACTTGCTTGTAGCTACTCCCGAAGTGCCCTTAACCTCTTAATTTCTAACCGCGACTTGCCCCATTGAAGTCTACGGCGATCCGCGCCTGTGTTCACGCACTGCACGCGTCCCCCGTGGGTCCTTTACTTACCTGCCTTGGGTGGTTTCGTGAGGCCCCAACATTTCTGAAGGTCGTTGTTCTTAAGTCTCTTTTTTAGTATATGGTCTGGTACGCCCCTAGGGCCCCAGCCATATTGTGCTTAATCTATTGTGAAACGTTGATTTGTGCATATGTTCCTGACTTCTAATCTCATAAAGAGATTAGTAGAGAGTTGTCTAGTAATAAATACATATATATTTGATATATATACCTGTGTGGTGTCTTTTCATTTGGTGATTCAAGAGATTGTGTGGTAAAACAAGCTGCTTTACATTCCTCCAAGACTTAGCCTGAAGGCTGCTCTCCACAGCTACCACTAGGATAGCTTTCTATAAAGGTTGTCTTAAACCTACCTACCATAAGATTCGAATTGTACTGGTGCAAGGTGTCCACTTTAATTAGTGAACAGCATATACCAGGCCAACTTCTCACACATCAGATGTAACCTCACCCAATGTAGGATATTTAACCAGTATTTGTAGTAGGTTTGAGCGATTTAGGGGTTTTATTTTCCTTTGCCGCTTTCTCCCTAACCTTCGCCCCCATTGTTCCATAAACACCTATCTCTGTTATTATACTTTCCTTTACTCCTCCCGACTGTAGGTACTATCTCCGGCCTTGGGCAGACTCTTTTCCCGGGTTGATCTGAAGAGGGCTCTCCCCTTATTATTATACCGGACGGCTCACCACCCGCCCTGCTCCCCATTCTTTCATTTTTCCTCTGTACTACAAGGCCTTGGGATTGCATACTTCCAAACGAGGTGTTCTTCCCCTTCAGGGTTCTTATGTCTTTTCTATTTAAATTCCCCCTTGGTCCCTTTTTACTTCTGGTTCCATCTGTCAATCGTCTCTCTAAATCTGGTGCCGCCACACCCTGCCCTTTCCTCCAACTTGGTTTTAAACCCCTTTTCTTTTTCAACATTTTCTGCGGATTCCTTCTAATCTTATGCTCGGCTATATACTTCTTAATTCTCCCGTGCTGCCTCCTCTTTATTACCAGCATTGGGCATTTTGAGATATATACTGTAGGGGGATTTTCGGGCTGCATGGGCTGTATGGGTTCACCCTCATCAGTGTGTGATGACACATATACCTCCTGATCCCTCTTCTCTATTACTGGTCGTAATATAGTAGGCATACAGTGGTTAATTTGTTTTAGCTCCTCTGCGATCTGCTGTAATTGTGTTTTATGGGTTTTCCCTTGTCCATTATTCTCAACTAGAGCTTCTAATATTGCCTGAAGGGTCTTTTGCATTAAAAACATCACCTCTAGTAATGACGAGGCCGAGGTTGCTGTCATATCGAGTGCCAAGGACGACTGTGGGGTATCAGGGGAGGTAGGGCCTTGCTGGAAGATATTGGTTCCCTTCCTTCCCTGCCTAATAGCTGCTTGTTGCGACGCTTCTCTATCTACCGTGGGACTATCAATTCCGCTACGGGAGAGGCAGGGTGATGACTATAACCTAGGTTCCGATAAGGACAACCCCCCTTCATTAATCCCCCCTTGTTCTCCCCGTACTTGGTCCAAATCTGGTAGTAAAGAGTCATTTGTTACATTCGTTACGTTCTTTAGGCTCTCTTTACGGTCTTTTCCTTGGATACCCCCCGACGCAGAGGAATGATCACAAACATCAGGTTTCCTTTTGAAATATTTTCCCATAAATTCTTTTATAGATTGCCCCAGGGGATTCCCACTCACTTCTTCTGCGGGAAGTAACAATGTATATTGCCTACTAGATGTCGACATTTCTTCTAGGGGGTCAATGATAGCACTCTCTAATGACTTTGGATGCTGGCCCCTTTTGCACTTTCTTAGTACGACAACTTTCGGTCCCTTTTTAACCCAGCGTGATTTTCCTTTTGGCGGTATTTCCCTTTATAACCTCTGGGTCTGCAGCTTCAAAGTAGCCCGTGCCACAAGCGGGTCCTTTCGTCTTTTGTCCTCAGGCGCGGTTAGCAGCCGCTGCCTTTCCATCCTTCACGGCAGCCGCGACCTCTGTCTCTCCTCCGTGCCGTTATCTCGTTATCCGATCTCCTTACCGCTTTCCTACTGGCTCCTCCGTGGTCCCGGATGATTAATAATCCACGAAAATATATACTGTGTTTGACTCCCAATACATACAAGAATCCTTTCTGCCTGTGCCTTTTCTTTTTCTTTTCCTTAAAAAGGCTAATATAAAATGTCCCAATCCCCTGCCCTGATCGTTCAGTGGGCCTCCGTAGCTTGGCAGGATGAGGGCCCAATGTTAGGAGGAATAATGGGGGAATAATGGGGGGGGTAAACTGGCAGAGTTTGGTCCGCTGGTCAGCTGCCACACTGTCTCTCACTACTCTTTCTGTCAAAAACAACCCCTACCCCTCCCCCGCCTATGCTGTAGCAAGTAGGGGCAGGGGGAGGCTGAAAAAGTGGGGCAAAAAGGGCTGATGCCAGTCAGGGATCCGTGGAGGTAGGCCGGATTAGACAGCTGGGCAGGCGAACTGTAAGCGGCCCCACCGGCTCGCAAGCTGCACCAGCCTAGCACCGACCGCTTCTGCAAGGGCGAGTGGTGCCGCAGCTTCTGAGCTCCAAATCGCCGCACGCACCTCAGCGTCTTGTGGGATGGAGCTGGTTGGAGCAGAGCAGTTGTAGTTGTAGTGTAGCAAGGGCGGGGCAAAGCAGCAAGACGAGTGGTGTAGAGCGAATTCCCAGCGTAGCGTAGCAGGCGGGGTACCTGATGTTGCCGACGGTCCCAAAGGGGGTGCGATGATGACCGGCACGGACCACAGCCCCCTCTCTCACTGCTCACCGCTGCCGACACCACCACCACTTGCCGCTCGCCTCTCGCTCACTCTGCTCGGCTCCGTTGGCTCCGTCATCTCAGTCTGTCTGTCTGTCTGCTCTGTCTGTCAGCTTCCGCTTACGCTTCGGCCGTGCAGTAGTGACACATGTTTTAAGAGTTTTTCACTTCTAGGACATGTAAATCTTACAAGTACATGTCCAACTTTTTTAATACACTGCCCCCTGCCATTGGGCTGTCCACAGTCTAGCTTAGGGGTGACTTATATGTATTAAAAAGGAAGGTTTGGGCCCGGCAAAGGGTTTATTTTCCCAGGTTGACATGGCAGGTTAAAACTGCACACACAGGCTCTACAATGGCAGGCCTAAGACATGTTTAAAAGGGCTACTTAAGTGGGTGGTGCAATCAGTAATGTAGTCCCACTAGTAGCATTTAAGTTACAGGCCCTGGGCACATGTAGCTTGCTTTACTAGGGATCTGATTTAGATACCTATACTCTGCTGGCTATTTCCCTCATGGTCTGTTGAGGGGGGGCACCTCCTATAGTCACACATTTGTCAAGGAGTGGTGCCCTCTTGGATCCTACCTGTCCCCTTACCAACAGCCGACTACCAGTCATTATCATACGCATCTCTCCATTCACACTCCAGAATAGCCCCAACTGAATGAGACACTGCATAACAAAAAATTTCAGATTCAAAATTCTTCTCTTCATAATCACCCACATCATTCGTGCTACTGGGCAACATGGACAAACAATCTGCTAAGATGTTTCTTATTCCAGGAATGTACTCAACATTGAAGTTATGCTCTAAAAGTCTATATTGCCATTTGGCAATCCGAGGAGTTGCTTTGTCTCCCCCCTTAGTGGTAAATAACTGAACTAAAGGTTTGTGAGCCACTCTTACAGTAAACCTGGAGACCCATAAATACTGTTTAAAATGGACAATGCCCCACCAGCAGGCCAGCGGCTCAAGCTGTATCACTGAATACGTAGCTTCGGCACCTCTGAGACCTCTGGAAGCAAAAGCTACTACCTCATCCCTGCCATTCCTATGTTGCATGAGTACAGCGCCAAGGCCTTTCTGACTGGCATCAGTCATGATTATAGTGTGGTCATTGATGTCAAAAGGCTTGAGAGGAATGGCATATGCAATTTCTTTTTTTATCAATTGAAATTCTTCAGAACACTCAGTACTCCATTTAAAAATGACATTCTTTTTAAGAAGATTCCTCATGTGAAAGGTTTTGGTAGAACAATTAGGCACGAATCTAGCATAAAACTCAATGAGACCCATGAAGGATCTTTGTCACTAGGTGTACAAAAATCCTCTATTGCCTTAACCAAGCTGGCTTTAGGCTCAACACCCTTAGCAGATATTCTGTATCCTAAATAATCCACGGAGGTTACATCCAATTTACATTTTTCAAGGCTCAGGGTGACACCTTTTTCCTGTAAAATATTAAGAACAGTATGCAATCTTTCATTGTGTTGATCCCGATCAGAACCATACACTAACACATCATCTTGGAATGCCATCACCCCAGGAATGCCTTTAAACATGCTCTCCACAATTCTTTGAAAGACCGCGGAGGCGGAAGCAAGTCCGAAACGCATGCGCTTATATTGGAACAAACCTTCCGGGGTGATGAACACAGTATAGGGCCTAGAATCGGGATGCAAATCAAGTTGGTGATAAGCGGATGTCATGTCAAGTAAACTAAACCACTTACCATCCTTCAGGGTAGATGTCATTTCAATGATGTTGGGCAATGGGTGTTGATCAACCCAGATGTTGAGATTCAAATCGCGAAGATCAACACACATGCGCAACGCCCCATTGGGTTTCCTTGCTAAGACAATGGGAGAAACCCAATCAGATGATTCAATGCGTTCTATGACATCGCTAGAACATAGTTTATCTAATTCTTTTTTAAGTGCGTCGTGTAAAGCCAGGGGAACTCTGCGAACTTTGTGCACTACTGATTTTGCACTATCAAGTAACCTGATCTTATGTTTAAATCCTTTAAACAGACCTAATTTGTCATTCAAAATTTTAGGATATACAGACTCCCATGTTCCCTCCTTGATGGTTTGTACACAAACCAAATCCTTCTTTAATATAACTTGGTGGGGATCATTGGGGTCCAAAATAATTCCCAGGTTAGCTTGGTCCTGCCAACCCAGCAAACAGGTATCATCTTTAGCTACGTACACCACACCTTGAGCACAGTTGCCTTGGAAACATAAATTGGCATGAAATTCGCCTAACACTTTGATGGTTTTACCATCATAACCAACTGGACGAACTGACGAATGTTTTAAAACAAACCCTTGGGGTTGAAACAAAACTTCCCATAGTTTGTCACTTATAAGTGTAAAAGGGGATCCCGAGTCAGCCAACATCTTAACATCCTTTCCGATGACAGCTAGGGTACATAATGGTCGCCTTATTTCTTGTGAAATAGCAGAAACAACATCAGTGCACTGAGACTCTGTTATTAAACAAATTTGGTCTTCTTCACTTGAAGACGATTCTCCCATGAGCTGCTCCACGTTGAGAACTCTCTTGGATGAAGAATCTTGATTAGTAGATCGCTTGCCGCTAGACTTACAAACTTTTGCAAAATGTCCTTTTTAAAAGATTTTGTACAGGTTTTGTCTAAAGCAGGACAAAATCTGGCATTCCCAAGGTGAGAAGTGCTGCCACAACGGTAACATTCCCAGCGTCTATTAGTGGGTCTGGTGCCAGTTCTCATATATCCTCCGGCTCTTTCTTGTCGTGGCTTCTCCTTTAAGTTTTTATATTTGCTTTTGACTGCTAAAACATTTTGGGGCAAATTTACAAGGAGCTATCGCCGAATTAACGGCACTTTATCGCAGCCAAAGTAGTGATAAATTTACCTCCCCATTCACAAGCCTGTGTCAACAGCCCACAGCACCAGTTTACCCGCGATAGCAGCCGCAAAAAACATCGCCACAGAGGACCCCCGCAAATATCGCTAATGAGAAGCAGAGTAGGCATTCCTGTGACAAAAACCGAGACAACAACACACCTCAACATTCACAACGACCAGCCACATCCGCGATAAAAACACAAAACAGGCGATAAGGCGCGATAGCCCCAGGAAATCTACACCTGCTCTGACCTGGTGTAAAGTCGGAAGGCAGCCAGCACCATAAAAGGGAGCACAGCCCAGGGCCACATCCCAAGGGCAACAGATGCCATGGAGCCACCCATCATGTGGCCCGGACACCCAAGAGGGCCACAACACCCACCTCCACCACCCCAGGACCCCAAACCACACCCGGAACACCCCCCCCAGACCACCACAGACGCTGCGCAGACAAAGACAGCGGAACCCCAGGAAACGTACCAGCCACACAGACCCAACATCTCACAATGTCACCTTCCACTACAGGCTGAAAGGGACAACCAACCTACGCATCCTGACCATCATCGCCCAACAGGCCTACGGCAACAACACAGCGGACAACCAACATCCCACCCCACACAAAGCTGATGGCATGGCTGCACCTGTTGGCCCCTGGGACCCCCCATCCAACACCTGCCAGAGTCGGAGGAGTCTCACAGCCAGCCACATCCAAGTCCCCCACACCTGTCCTGGACATCACCATCACCCTGGTACCCCTGTCCCCATACGTACAACACAATGCGCAGGATCCGCTGGTGACCAAGCAAGGACCAAACGCTCAAGCAGGACGCACGCACGTGTTGGGGGAAATACACAGCACACATGTACCACCTGTGCCCGCTGGTGACACAGCACACAATCACCGCAACAGGAAGCACACGTCTCACATCAATGTGCAGGCAACAACAGAACACCGTGGAACCCCCAACAATGTCTCCTTCAAATACACAGCCAGTGTGCATGTTACCTTCATCCTCCGACAGTCCATCATCACCCAGCGTTCCCCGGATGGCAACAAGGGAATTGCACAGCCCCTTGGCAATATCCAAATGAACACCCCACACACCTCAACTCCACAACCATGCAAATCACAACTCTGGCAATGCACACGTCACAGAATCACATACAACAGGCACAACAACATGCACACCCACCAGACACGACAGAACAACTCACAATGTACACATGGGAAAGCCCTGAACATGAGCCAGCAACAGCATGGCACCTCAGCCACATAATAGCCGAATGTGGGGAGAGGTGGCAACCAGACATGTGTGAAGGATGCAGTAGAACCATGATTGGGAAAGTACACAATGCCAACAGTGCCGGAGATATGGTGGACACACTGCAGTATGCAGAACACACACATATCCATGGCGACATACACCGCTTGTGTATGGAGTGTAGTGGACAGTGGATGCCACCAAGTCACCATAGCCAGTGGGGGACCTCGTGGATATGTTGCCTGTTACGCCCCCCCTAAGCGTCATCAGAGTGGGATGGCCCAGCGTACGCCACGCCAGCGTAGGGGTGTGAATAAAAAGCACGGAGGCCTGGGCGTGGTCCTCTTCCGGAAAGACCCACGTCTCTGCCAGGGCGGCACCTCCCACCCCGCCACGAGGCCGATGTCGTCCCCATGTGCGGAGTTGCCTGCGCTGCTGTGCGCCTGCCGGACCCCGGCACGCTGGACCACGAACCCGTCAGGCCCGCCCCTGCACAGCCAGGCCACACTGATCACCTGCAGACACCGGCGTGTGTCAAGGAGGGCCCACCACGTGCCGGCGCAAGCTCCAAGCCCGAGGCCCGCGACCTTGGCAGCCACCTCAGACGATGGCCTCCACGACACAGGCCCGCTTTATTCCTTCTTCGTTGACGTACTCTACTGCCGCCTTCGGCCTACTCTTCGGGCCAGTAGGTCCCATATGTGAAACTGTGTCCTGAGTCATGAATGGCAGTGACCCCAAATCCGGCCCAGCGGCCACAGCACCAGACCCCCCAGATCAGCGAGGCATAGTTCCATATGGGCATCTTGCAACACGTGGTGCCACTAACCCTGTGCAATGCCAGCCGGCTACACGTGGTGCCACTAACCCTGTGCAACGCCAGCCGGCTACACTTGGTGCCACTAACCCTGTTCAACGCCAGCCGGTGACACGTGGATGAGGACTACCCTGCTGACCAGTGGGTCACACATCCAGCACCTAGTCGCAAAGCACGAATGGCGGAGTCCACACCAGTGGTCGCATGGAGAGGTGTAAGAGGAAGACGCGGCTCAGTCCGGACGAATGCCGGGTCACATAAACGGAGGTGACCGAACACGTGGTGCCACTGAACCTGAACTACACAGGCCGGTGGGGCCATCCAACCTATGCCGGCGACACTCGGTGAATGGGCCTTGCTGAACGCTGCCTCAGGCCTACACCACAGTCAGGTAGGTCACACATTTGGAACTGAGTCTTGATTACACCATGGCAGTGAACATTATTTAAGGCAGAGAACAATTCACCATACACCCTTCGATGTGGTGGCAACAAGTCTGTGCATGGCATCAGAACCACACGTGTCAGTGGGCCTATGCGGACCACTGCCCTCGGCCTACGCTGCGCACGAGTGGGATCACAGAATTGGAACTGAACATCGGTAATTCAAAAGGCTGAATACATTTCTTCGCACGCACGGAGGGGCATAAGAGGATGACGCGTTGCAGTCCGGAGGGAACAGGATCATCGTCACGGAGGGGATTGAACACTACCGACAACTGCCACTGTGTCACTAGCTCTGTGCCTCACGAGCCAACGACCCGTGGCTGTGGGCCACTGCTGACCGCTGCCTCCGGCCTACACTGCGGTCCAGTAGGTCACAGCGCCTTTATTTGGCATTCTTGGAGTTCGCATCTGTGTACAAGCATCATCGCAGACTGCATCCCCTCCCAGCACCTGTGCCACTGAGCATGTTCCCCGACATTCATGGACACTCACTGGTCAAACATTGGTGGCGTTTGAGTCTATGGACTAGGGGGTAGTTTTCATCCTCATGCAGCTGATCCCGAATTGTTGTTGAAAAAGAGGGTTGCGCTTTCCACTCCTCCATTTGCTCCTTCCAGATAACATCAGACCTTCCGCATCATGCCCTGGAGGACACCTTCCACTGTCCCCCGAAACCCTCCGCAACATTCACCTCGGACATTGATGGGGACCCGCTCAGGTTGCATTGCCCATCTGACTGCACCGCAAGTCACCGTCCCGTGGCTGGGTGCCTGTGCCGGCCGCAGTGCAACCGGGGCCACTAACTCTGTGCTGCTCAGGCCTGTGACCCCTTCCTCTGAGACATTGAATGGCCTCTGTAGCGATGGTCTTGGGGTCATTACCGCCATGTGTCTGTGGCTCTGTGCTGTCCGCCTCCTCCGGCCCCAACTGCGGGCCACAAGGGCCCACACATGGCATTGAGTCTTGACCGGCCCGGACGTCGCATCACCGCAGGAGGCACACGCCACCACCGCAAGGACCACATTCAACCGCCATCTGCCAGAGTCGAAAGGGTGGTCCTGACAGACCTACGGAGTTGCTCAGACCTGTCGTGGATGCCATCATCGGCCTGATACCCTACTCAGCACTCTATGTGCCAGTGACTCAGTGCACCGCAAGCCATTGTCCGTAACTGATAGAGTTTTGTGCTGTTGTGAGGTTGCTCAGAAATGTCACCTCATACAGTGGGGAAGACCTGGGACCATGAGGAGGAGGATGTGTCAAGTGTGCGGACGGGAGAAGGCACAGACAATGGGAGGGCAGGTGGCAACAGCCCCAAGGCAGGAATGCAGACTGGTGGCGGTAGTCAAGCTACACACCCGGATCTAATACTGGGTATTGCGCTGTGGACTGCGGACGCAACTGTCACCTCAGGCAGTGTGGGAGACCTGGGACGTTGAGAGGAATTTGTTTCAGGTGTACCACACCCCACTGCATCTGCATCAGGACTAACCCGAAGGGACACAATCCTGGCAATTCCTTCACATGAGCGCGCTCTTCTCTAGTGCCCCTACCTCAGTGTACTGCAACTCACGGAACGTCCAGACTGAATATTGTGTGACCTCTGTCCTTACTCCGGATCCCTCCATGTTGCTCTGCATTTGACTCTGTTATGCTGGTGTTTTCTGTTTCCATTACACTGGTGTCCACTTTTCAGGTTGTTGCCAGCACCAAGCACTCCGTGCAGGCTGGCTTATCCTCACCCCACACACATCCAGCACAGGCATCTCTGTACATGTGGCCCTGCCAATAAAGGGGCCGGGCGCAAGTGCCCGTAGCCAGTTCAACATGATATGTGCATGTGTCTCTGTGGAGGTGTGGGTCTCTTTTGTAGGGTGTAGGTGGTCCCTGAAGGGTATTGGACACCCACGTATGTGTTCTAGTTTGCAGTCCATGGGTTCGGCAACACCCGCACCTGTTGGGCCACCTCCTTTTGGCGTTCTGCCACCTGGCATTGGGGTGCCATGTGTGGGTGGGTGAAGTGTTGTGAGGCAGCCGTGATTGCGGGTGCTTCATGCTGTGTGGTCTGTTGCAGGGTATGAGTTCTCCTCTGAGTAGCTTGTCTGCCCTGGCCCTGGTGGTGGTTTGTGTGGGATGTCCATGGGCTGTTGTAGGGCGTCGGGGTCGGGGGTGTGGTGTTCGTCTCGGGCATCACTGATGGGTTGTCTGTTCAGACCTGCTGGAGGTGTTGTTTGTCCCTCTGCATTGTGAAGGGGAGGTGCATGTTGGCATTGTGTTGACGCCTTGTTCTTGTCGACATGCAGACTGTGTGACAATGTACATTGTGACTGTTTGGGCGGGGGTGGCTATTTGAGTTGGGACAGTGTACATTTGGCCTACATGGCTGATGTGGGGTTGTAGCCGTAGATGTGCATCTCACAGTTCCCTGCTCTGTCCAATGTGACTGTTCTGTTTCTACGCCTGGGTGGACCCAGTTGTGTCCCCTGTTCTGCAGTGTGGGTGTTGCACTTTATGCCACATTGTCATGGTATGTGCTGTGATTGCTATGTGTGTGTGCTGCAGTGTGCTACGGGGATGTGGGACATGTCCCTGGGTAATTGTGGATGTGCAATGTGCTACTCCTCATTGTGCATGTGTGGCATTGTGCCCATCACCCCCCATCCCCCCAGTCCCTGTTGGATACTCACCCTGTTGTTGTTGTGTCAGGTCCTGTCGAGCTGTGTCCATACTCCCTACTCCTTGCACCCTCTCCACACTGATGATTGTGGCCTGGCTTTCCTCCTGCTCCTCCTGTGTCGCTGGACTGCCACCTCCTGTCGCCGTTGCTGCCTTCCTGTTGGCAGCGGGTTTATACCTGGTTTAGCTTGTCAGGTCCTGCCGGTGTCTCTTGGCCTCCTGGATTGGCCTCCTGGGCACTCGGACTGCATTCCAGGTGGTCTGCTTATGGGTCAGTTGCTGGTAGTGTTCTGTCGCCTCTGTGGCCTTGGGCTTGTTTTCCTGCGGTCTGCACCCCGTCTTCCTCTCCCTTTTCTCCTTGGCCTTCCCCGACCCCGTTGTTCCTTGCTGGTGGTCTGTGGGGGTTGTGGGGTTCGCGTTGCCTTCTGCGCTGGGTCAGGGTGCATCCATGTTGCTACGTGCTTTGGCTTGTTTCTGGTGTGTTGTGTCTGTAGTTTTTATGGTGCAATTTCCCACCAGACGCGTGGGATTTGCTGCCCTGAGGCTGGTTTTCGCTACTTTTTGTACCGCGATGGGCCTCATCGCATGATTTCACGCGTTTCGCATTTTTTCGGCGTGGCATTGATTTTCACGCTGACATTTGACGCGTTATCTTGTGACTATCGCATGGTACCGCCTTGTTGTGAATTCCATGTTGACACGGGGATATTTTCCCGCGATAGGCTGCGATATTGAAAGTTGCGTTACGCTACTCTTGCGGTAGTTATCACACGTTCTTGTGAATATACCCCTCTGTGTTGGAGAACTAGTGTTGGAAATCGACATCTGTTCCAGATAAGAAGTAGTGCTCTCCATTCTTGAGGCTATCTCCAATGCCTTTTCTAGAGTTAATTCAGGTTTAGACAAAAGTGCCTCTTGAACTTTTTTGTTATTGGTTTTCTCTACAAGTTGATCTCTAATCATTTCTTCCTCGAATGCCTTATATTCACATGAAACTGCTAGAATACGTAAAGCACCTACATAACTAGATGCAGACTCTCCAGGTAGTTGTGCTCTTTTGTAGAATTTGTGCCTCTCTAATGTGACATTTTTACAAGCTTTGAACCTAGTGTCAAGAGATTTAATGGCTGTGGCATATTCGTCCTCAACTCCGTCACCTTCACCTTCAATGAACAAAACTAACACTTTAGGAATGTGTTTAAGGATACTGCGACCTTCTGAACATAAACAATGTCTTAAAATTGCAAACTTCTTTTTGTGCGTAAAAGAGTCACCATCAAGGGCATATAAATATGCCTCGAAACTTTCTTTCCATTTCTCCCAATCAGATTCAGGAGAAGCAGAATTTGGTGCAAACGCAGGTGGAGGTAATAAGGATTGTTGCATGTCAGAAGAGTATGACTCAAAGAGTGTAAAAGAGAAAATATTGTATTCTTTCAATGAAAGTCACACAAGGTGAGTGTATCACCGAAGTGAGTAAATGACACACTGTAACAAAGGCGATTAAAATGATGAAAATGACACACAGTGGCAAAAGGTGTGTGTATCACCGTGAAATTTGCACAGAAAATATTGTATTCTTTCAATGAAAGTCACACAAGGTGAGTGTATCACCGAAGTGAGTAAATGACACACTGTAACAAAGGTGTGTGTGTCACCGTTGTATTTGTGATTAAAATGATGAAAATGAAAATGACACACAGTAGTAAAAGGTGTGTGTATCACCGTGAAATTTGCACACTGCAAAATTGGTACAGTTCATAACACAAAGTGGCTGCTGACGTTGCGTGTGAAATTTCACATGATGTAGACAAATTGATAAATTTGTCCATGACAGGCAAAGTCAGGCATAAATATGGCTGTTGAAACTATGTGCGAAAACGCGCACAAAATAGTGATTTAATTAACGCGTTTGAGTACGTGTTGTTTTGAATACGAAATGAGCGGCTCAAAATGGCCGCAGGCGACGTGCCTGACGTGCGTGCTTAACGTGCGTTGGACCAATGGTAGAGGAGGAAGGTCAAGCAAGGTCCAGGCAGCACGTAGCACGCGCTGGTTTCAACGTTGATTTCGGGATGGGGGTCTCCCACAAACAACAAAGTACCTTAAAGGATGCGAAAAGAGTGCAGGAGGATACTTCCCAGAAGTCAGCGCTTTGTTCACCGCTCAGACGACCTCAATTCCACAGGTTCGCTGCTCCGGATTATCGGTAGGAGAGAGGCTCACGTCTTTGAAATTTCTGGATCGCACGCGTAGTGGTCTTGATGGCAACTGGAAACTTGTCGCCAATGAAAAGAAGATTGCAGGTAAGTTTCATCTTATATGTATTTATTTCCATCAAGACAGGAGCAACGAACAACAGGTCCGTCCAGACACAGGACCAACCGTTTCTCCCCACCTCCCGTTCTGGAACACCACGAAGTGGAAGTTCCCTAAGGTCAGGAGAGGAGGAAAGAGAAATACTATAATGCTATAAACATACAACCCAACAGGTCCCCAGAAAGGAATGCAGGCGCCCAGCAAGCACCTCCACAAATTTAGCACTGGGGTTGTGTTACATCAGTATATTAACAGGACGTGTTCCTATTATTTTTCCTAGTGACTCGTCGTAGTGGGTTGGTTTTTCATACAGTAATGTCTTGTGTCAAAGGGGAATTCATGCAGCAAAACTGATAGAATCCATTGCAATTGTTCACATTTCTTACGATAACGAACAAACAACAAACGATCACAATCAAAAAGCAATAATTTGTTTTTTATGGTTTTTGTCAACAAAATCCCATTGCCGAAAATATACATATTTCTTCAAAATGAATATATGTGCGCGCTTCTTTTCTGTAGGGTTGTCCATAAGAAATATTCCTAGCACTTTGACTTGAAGTCAACTAAACATGTTTTGAGGCACAATTGTACGTGTCCTTATCCAAATGTAGTCACATTATTCATAATCGCAGATTGACCATTTAAAAGCAGGAGACAACAACAGGCTGGATTCCTTTTGAGAAAAAAAAAAAAAGCTTTTAAATGAATATGCGTTGACATGGTCGACCGAAGGCGCCTGGTTTCTGTAATGGCGTTCGTCTATTTCAGTGGCATGTTTTTCCGTTCGGCCTGCTTCGCTAATGATGGCAAAACGCCTTCCCGGGAGAACAGAATATTAGGGACTTTTAGCCTCACCAGAAATGCTCCGCGAAACACCATTTAATTCTGATTAAATGACAGGACACAGTTTTGCTCGCAGTTTTCATATAAAGGAGGTCCGCAAGCCTCGGCCTAAACAATGCTTTCACTGGAAGGTTTTTAATTCATCATCGCAAACGCATCCCTAAAGGCCATATCGGCCCACTTAATCTAGTACGACGCCTGCCTAGCTCTCATTAATAAACAGGGCACATCTCGCGCGACCATCACCCCTAGCACTAAATGTTTCCAGAAGATGCTGTTCGATGCTTTTAGTAGCACGTGTTGAGATAAAAGTCCTCGGTTAACCATTTATGTAGGGTGACCAGAATTTTAAAGCCAAAAACCGGGACATCGCCCACAAATAGAAGAAGGACTACAACTTTACTTGAACCCAGCGCATAGAATGACAGTGCTCCTAAGCAGAAAATGACATAGAGGCATACAGAACATACAGAAAAATGCAATTTTTAAAGCCAGTAGCATGCCTGTTAATTAAATTGCTTTCTTATAACAGCTGCTAACTATCCCTGCTTTGCAAAACATAAAATGATACCTCCCACCGTTTTCAGCCGACCTTCTCTAAAAACCGGGACATAAACTTAATTTCCTCAAATCTGCAGGGACAGCTGGCGAAAAAGCGGAACTGTCCGGGCAAATCCGGGACGCCTGGTCACCCTATGGAAATGGTGATTTCATGTTCTTTTGCCTTCAAATCTGATACTTCTAATTGTCCATCGATGTCCATTAAAAAACATGCAAAATCCTGTGAAAGCTTTGCCACGCATTGGAAACTGGAGCAATTTGTGCGACCAATGCCATCTCCTCTTTTTGGGAGAAATTAAATAACTAGCGCCCCTAATGGGTAAAGTCTAGGAATTTCAGGTGCATTTTAAGAGTTTTGAGGCGCAGGGCAGCGTAGAAAGTCACCTTGCTGAGCTGCGTCACAGGGAAGGGGCAGGAATGCGCCGTATTTATTCAATACGGCATATTCCTGCCCCTTTGCCTTGCACTGGTGCCGTTTTGGCAGCTCAGTGCCAATGCAGGCACCCTTGCACCATGGTGCAAGTGTCCCTGTGTTGTAGGCAGGATTGTTTTTGTGCACAAAGGGTGCATTCCTGCATTAAAACAATCCTGAGAGGCTTTTTCCTCTTTTTTAGAGAGGCCAGGCACAAGGTTTCCCCCCTGAGTAGACAAAAACACCATGGAGCAGAAGTGGTAGCAGGCCCGAATCTTCATCGAATATTAACAAGGACCGCTACGAAATAACCACAACACAGATCATGACATAAATAGCCAAGGGGAGGCTAGAAGGAGCCACAGGCCCGATCGGAATTCCGCCAATCCTGTACAAGCACGACACAGAATGCTGGAGCAAAGCACTGGCCCCAGTATTTAAGGATATACAGAGGACACAAATAATCCCGTAGTCATGGAAAGGATCGACGATTATCCCAATTTTCAAACAGGGCGATAGGAATGTTCCAAACAACTACCGACTTGTTGCCTTAATTGACATAGAAGCTAAGTATTACGCAGGAATAATCCTGGAAGAACTAACACCATGGGCCTCGGCAAATTCCATCATCCCCATGAACGAAACTGGGTTTTGTCGAGGACAGGGAACCACTACCAATATCATGGGACTAGCTCTTTTGACGGATGTGGCTAAAGCGGCAAAGTAACCCCTATTCCTATGCTTCATAGATTACAGCACAGCGTTCGATCACATAGATCACGCGAAACTATGACAGAAATTGGAAAAATTGGGGCTACCGAATCCCCTTTTAAACCAGCTAATACTGCTACATACTAACACCTGGGTCAAGATCAAACTAAGAGCAGGGAGGCACCTCTCAAGGCGAATTACCACCTCCAAAGGGCTAAAGCAAGGGTGCGTTCTAGCACCCCTGCTCTTTAATCTTTTCCTGGCCCACCTCCCCGGGGAATTGGACAAGAGTACACCGCATGCCCCGAAACTGGGAAACACATCGCTATCCAACCTGTGATACGCAGATGTCCTGGTGCTATTAAGTCGGACCCCTATTGGCCTGCAACATCTTTTAAATACCAATAATAGCTTCTCGAAACACAATGCCCTAAATATAAATCTAAAGAAAACAAAAATTATTTATCATAAAAGGAAAAAGATCAATTGGTACTTGGACGGGCATTGCTTAGACCAGGTAACAAACTATAAATACCTTGGAGTCTTGCTGGACGGCACAGGCTCGTGTAAACCCCAACTGGAGACCCTGCGCGGGAAGGGTACAATGAGCTATTTAGCAATGAAGCCTCTGAGAAAAGTGTTGCCAGACCTAACCCTGGATCCCTTATTACAGGTGATACGAGCAAAACTACAACCAGTGCTAACGTATGGGAGCGAATCAATGCAAGGAAAAGACACTGTGACCTTGGAGAAAGCAATCGCTAACATGTACAGAGCAACTTTCCATCTACCAAACTATGTGTCACCTGCCCAAATACATTTAGAATATGGGCTACAAAAACAATTGGTGGAAAGGAGGGGTGCATATATAAAAAGCTGGCACAAGATCAGAGGCGCTGAGGCAGGATCCTTAAATTCGAACTTTTGGAACGAGCTGTCATGCCGTGGAAAATCACTTGCGAGGGAGTACTTGTTCGGCTCCCTAAAATGATTGGGACTGACCAACCTCTGGGCAACCCCTACAGATCACCAGAGCTTCAAAAAGATCATTGAAGTTATGGAAACAGCAGTGTGGGCAATAGGGGCTGCACCAGTGTATTTAATTCTCATATATGTATAGTAGAGATGCTCAACGTCCCGTGACCCCACCGCTAAGAAGTCACAAATATAAGAGAAAAGACTTTCTCTCAAAGTAATTAGGTTCTGAAAAGGAGCATACAATTGAACGTAATACCTTCATTAATTATGCATAAGCATGTAATTAAACATCTTTTTTCCTTTCTTTCCCCCAAATTATACAAAATGTAATGGGATCCACAAAATACATGCAAAAATGGAGTGCAAGCAGTCTTGAGATTTCTTATTTTCAATTATTCTTTATTTGTAGTCAAATGCATCAGCCCAGCCAACGCGTTTCGTCCAACATGGACTTCATCAGGGTCGTAATTGTCTTTTTGAAGATCACCAAGATGTTTCTCTATTATAACCACCGTAGCGTCTGTTAGATAAAGACTTTATAGGAATTAATGCCTTTGATTCATATTGAGATTATCGTATTGATGATCACCCAGAAGCTTAATTTATTGCCAGATGTAGTGTCAATGCGCTAGTGATCGCCGTTGCGTCCGTTCAATACAATATTAAAAGGATAATTGCCTTAGATCATTGCTAGCATGTTATCCGCTCGGGTGTGTGAGGCCATCTGTCTATCCGTTGAGCTCCATTTTTGCATGTATTTTGTGTATTACGTTCAATTGTATGCTCCTTTTCAGAACCTAATTTCAAAAAGATCATAACAAGAGCAACAAGAATGGTATCCATTATGGAAGATAAGGAAACAATGGCCAAAAGAGCTCATGGCTGGACAGTGCTCAGTGACTACAAAGTCCTTAAACTGCAATTTTATCTAAAAACAGGAGTTAAAATGAGGATCAAAGAAAAATTCCTAATGCTTCGCTTTGGCATCTTACCAATTCTTCTGCACCTGCCGCCCTGGAAAAGGAGACCAGGAGAGTAGACCTGCCGCCTCTGCAAAAAAGGAAACGAAGACCTTGTACACGTCATCTGCATCTGCCCCAACCTGAATGACATAAGATGCACATTACTTCGGCCAATGCTCAAAAAGAGCGGCATTAGGACCTGCAGGCAGGCAGTAAAGCTGTGCTTTAAGCTGGTGAAAACACAGTTAAACTGCCTACTTACAAAATTATTTGACATAGTGGCAGAGAGACTTAAATGCACTTTGCAAATGGACTTTGAATAACCACATAGCTGGGCCATGGTCTTACTGTTGCACAACTTGTCACGATTCCTGTTAGTCCACCTTTCGATGCCCAAGCACTTTAAATTTGATGAGTTGCAAAGGCCCTAAAACATGAATTTTTTATATGTTGCATTTTACGATGGTTTTAAACAGTGTTTTTATTCTGCTTCGCATAATGTAAATGAATTTGTAGTGATACGTGTATGCAATGATTTTTATTAATCACGCATAATAAACTAAACCCTTAACCCAAACCCTCTTTCTAGGCGTGCTGCAGAATGTAGCAGGCTTAAAAATACAAAAAAAACAAGAAGAAATAAAGATATTTCTTCTTGTTATGCCTCTCCTGGGTAGGTGTATGTTTTTGGTGCATTTCTAAGTTTACAAGGTCTTTTAAATCTGGGAATGCATTAAAACCATGGGAGCTGCATGTGAACACCCACTCAACGCACATGAAATGCCTACCCAGGGCAAAGTAGTGCAACTCTGAGATTTGGCCTGCACTGCGTTGCGTTACTCCATGTTTTTGGAGCCACTTAAAGTCACGCAAAGTGGCTTTGCATCACTTTAAAATTATGATTTAAGGTCTTGCGTCACTCTTGCACCATGTTGCGTGGTGCAAGAGGGACGCACACCGGGTCATAATATGGCCCCAAGTGCCTAGCACAGTAATGACGATTTATGAAAGAGGAGAGGGCGATGTATAGTAGCTGTGTTAACATCCATGGCCCATAGAGTTTACAGGTTAAAGGTCCTCTGTACCTTTAAGGATTTTTAAACAAGTAACATTTGCACATTGTAATTAGCAATTGTAAATGGGCGCAGATGATTGTCACTGCCTCAACAGAACAGGGTAAATGTCAAAACAGTTTACCACAATTAATATCATAATTAGTTCCATTCATGGATACTTTAGCAGAGACCTGTAATCGTATGCATTCACTAAGCAAAGCCTTTAAACTAAAAGCGTCGGGCTCTCATCTCAATTGATAATCTTCTTTGGACTTGCGGTACTTGGGTTTCTTTCCATGACGAGTTTACTAAAAAACATGCAGGGGGCATATCAAGAAGGGCTGCGCTGTCTCAGCAGAGTGCCCAGACCCTATTTTAATGAGCTTGCAGTTTATAAATTAAATTAATGTAACCGATGTTTCTCCGAGTTATGGCTTGATTTTCAGACAGTGCAGCTCTGAAACACCGAGCGCCATTTGCCTCTTTCAGTTTCTGAGTTGTGCTGTCTAAAATAATGGATGAACTCAGCTTAAATTAATTAATTTTACACACAGCAGGAACATAAAAAGAGGCACGCGGCTGTGCTGAGCCAGCGAAGCCCATCATGATAATGGCCCCAAGTATTTCCCCAGTCATATTTGTGCCCTGGATGTTAACTTCTAGTGGAATAAAATGTTTGCAGCGTGAACTTCCTGACTCGGATGTTTTTAGTTACACTTTGTAATTAATAATTACTAAGCCAGATAAATGCATGGCCTGCTGTATCTGTGAAGGGGCACAGACCATGTAAGAGTCTGACTGTCTATCCCACTTCTTCAGAAGAGGCGTTAATAGAGTGCGATGAAAGATGCATTGAGCTAATCAATGCTCTTGATTAGGTATGCAACAAATGGCAGGATGAAAGACGTAATTGGTATATCAAGATTTTTTTAGTTTAATAAAAGCTTTATTAAAGTGTAATACAGATGTGCAAAATGTCTTTTAAAATGAAAATCCAAGGTTAGGAAATAGAGTAATTCCAAACAAAAAGTACCTACAAGAAATAGTATTACTATAAAAGAAGAAATAAAGTATACAATGAACCTATTAAGGTAATATCATAATTCTGCACTCCCAAAATTGCATTTTATGTTTTATAATGTGTAAAAAAGAAAAGGGAAAAAGGAAGAAAAACAAAAGAAGAAAGAGACGAAAAAGAAGAGAAACAAAGAAGGAAGAGAATGCAGAAAATATGCAATACATGTCCTATATGTGTATCAAGATTTGATGAGCCAATAAGCAGAAGTTTGGGGAGGAGATGCCCCTTTTAAATAGTGGGCATGGTAATAATGCACCAATGCCTACTTACATTCTCCATTAGCTTCCATACATAACGCAACTTTTAAAAATCATAGGGGCATATTTACAAGGGCTTTATCTCTGCTTTTTTGGCTTAAAAAGCCAAAAAAGCGGAGATAAAACTATCGCCCTATTTACAAGAGGGTGCAAACATGCATAATCGCATGTTAGCACTCCTTTTCCTCAACGCCTCCTTTGCATCTCTAATGAGATGCAAAGTGGGCGTCACTGGGCGTACCTCGGATGGACTACCTTGCAAATATCGCTGATGTTCACATCGCGATATTTACAAGGCAGCCCACAGGATTTTAGCATACGTTAGATTTTGGCGAAAACAGCTGTTTTCGCCAAAATCTTACGTCTGCTAAAATCCTGACTTACTTATGTTTGACATAGGGGGTGAATTATGCTGATACGACCACAGGGTCGTATCAGCAAGGTTATCGCCGTTTTGCAGGGAACATCGCTGGAAAACCAGCGATGTTCCCTGCAAAACTGCGATAACCTCGCTATCTCTGGAATTTTTATCGCCCTGGAGAAACGCGTTGTTAATAACGCGCTACCAGGGCGATGAATTCCAGAGATAGCCTGCGATAGGAAATTTATCGCTAAGCACGGCCAGCGATAATTATCGCTGGCCATTGATAATATGCCCCTAAATTCATAAAAGGGCCAAGTTTAAAGTGTCAGATTTACTCTGACAGCTATACTCCTACATGTCAACAGGATTACTAAAAATTAAACAATTCTGTGATTGCCGTGTTTTCCATATAATTATATAGGTGCCTTTATTGCCTCATAATCTGATACCTCATTTGCAGGATTTAACAAACAGTTGTTTCCAGCCCTACCAGTTCAAAAGTTATAAAAAACAGAGTTACACACGTTGCTACACAGTTGAAGACCCTTAGCAAAGTTTGACTGCTCAGCTTTCAGTTGCTTCTTACTGTATTTGGGTGTTAAACTGGTACTAATGACGTGAAACTTTTGGCCAGACAATTTTACATGAATACAAATGACAAATCAGTAAATAATGTTACAATAAGACAAATTGCTGTTTCATGTTGCATAATTTAGTCAACCCTGGTGCATAATATGATCCTCTCCTGTTGCATAATTGCAGTGGCCCTGCATATGGATCAGATTACAGATATTTTAGAAATTCCAAAAACTCACCATGTACATTCAAGGAAATGTACAGCAGCCATCCATATCCAATAGTATTTTTAGGTCGAGCCTGGGCAGCGAATCCACTGCTCTGCGAGGCATGCTGTATTGGAGTTTGTACTTGAAGCCCCGCCCACTCTCTGCCCATATTTGTCATTGGCTTGTGTCATTGTCCTTTGTAAATGCTGGCTTCTGATACATTAATAGGCTTGTTAGTCCCTCGTTAGTACCGCCTTGTCTTCATTTTTAACCTCCCATGAGGACTGGCCCTTTTACTTCGGTTGTTACATGTTAGTCTTATTTAGTCTGTAAGCACTATTTTCTTTAATGAGTTTCTCCTACTGCAGGCACTACATGCTTTCCTGTAACACTCAGCATGTCATGCGCGCTTTCACTTTAATAGCAGCCGCAGACCTTTCTTTAGACATGGCTGGTCTAAAGAAAGGGGCGTGGCCTCTATTAACGTGAAAGCGCAGCATGGGTCACTTGTAAACAACAAACATTTGCAATGCAATAGGTCTCGCATTTTAGAAACTTTGACCTATTGGTATTGTAAATGACAATGCCTTTTATTATTGCAGGTTTTTCAAACACATAAATAAAAGGCATTGCCATTTACAATTCCAATAGCTCAAAATCTCACAATACCGAGACCTATTGCATTGCAAATGATTGTTAAATACTTGTAAAAGGCACTCAACTCGAAAGTATCTGCGTTCCAGCCCCAGAAGAAGGAGATGTCATGCATCGGTTACAGTGAAACAACATAATTTATATTTAACTATGTAACATTACATTTAATTGAAAATGAAGACAAAACTATGAGTTAAATGAGATATCTAAGGAGGAAATATAAAAATAAATGTGAAGTAAGATGCTCCGGGGGAAGGGAAGTTGAAAGTACTCTACAGAAAAAGAGGAGATTCAGATAAAAAAAAGTCTGGGATAGGAGGTGCTTGTTGTTCTTTAAAAAGAGAAGGAAGAGAGAAAAAAATACCTCATTACAGGGTATAACTCTGCAAGCTCTGTAGGTTTTTGCCAGCAACAGCTAGTTAGATGGCACTGCAAAGGTATTTGGGTTGGTAAAGGTGTAATGCTTTTTAGATAATGCTGGCCGGTTTACACGTCATACTCTCTTCTAATGGGAGCCAGAGAAGGATTTTGAGCACTGGTGTGATATGGTTTTATTGTTTTGGTGCCAGAAATGCCTTCTTGCAGACTGTGCAACTGCTTTATGGGTGTTAGTAAGGAAAAAGGTGTGCCTGCCAAGATTGAGCTCGCTAGACACATTTGGGTAATTCTAAGGCCTGGATAACTTGCCAGAAATCAGTATGGTGGAAGGATGTGATTTTTTCACACAATGTAATGTGAATCTTGCTTTAAATGCTACTTGTCCAGTAAACCATGATTAAATCGGAGCCTATACACATGCCAAGAGATTTAACCTCATTGGCCAACAAGAGAATCTCAATGCCAGATTCACAAAGAACCTCCGTACTCGTGGTGGAGGTCCCACAGTCATGGGGGCACACTCATGGCAGGACCTCCGCAATGAGAAACTGCAATGTGCAGGTCCCACCATAAGTACGGGGCCCCTGCCACAACTGTGGGGCCTCCGCCACTAGTGCGGATGCCCTTAGTGAATCAGGCCCTGTGATTCTCTTGTTGGTCACTAAGTTTAATTCCCTTGGCATGTGAATGCCATAGTTCAGCAAGCTAATATTTGTTAACTTTAGGGTCATGTTCTGGGTGTATTCTGTATTCTGTTTTCTCTCGATTCCTTTAGGTGGTTCAATTATATCCACCATTCAATAGGCATTTTTTTAATGTATGGATGTCTTCAATAGACAAGGCCTCAGGTAGTTCAGAATGTCATTGATGTATGGCAACCCTTGCCTTCTCCATCAAAATTCTCAACAATTCAATGTACAGATTGCATACAAAGGTATCATACAGGGATTCCATATGTAATTACTCCATATATAACGGTTCAGTATAGAGATTCAACAGCATAGCCAAACAGAGGACTCCAAAGCATTAATTTACTCATGTAGATTTTGTACGAGTTGGAAAATTCTGCTTGTGTTAGAGTGACATATATGTGATTGTGAAGATGTTTTTCTCACATTTTCTATGGGCAAATACTTTTTTCCATGGAGCAGCCCCTTTCCCTCCTACTCATTTTTTAAATTTGTATTTATTAGGCAACCTAAATGTTAACAACTTATATACATATGTATAAGCCATAAAGTTAATAAAATTGAACTTCTTAAACAATGCCAAGTGCAGAATGAATTCAGTTAGTATCCTCAATCATATATGGACCGGTTTCAGAATAATCAGTAGGTCTATTCAGTCTCATTTCACCAAGCATTTACGATCATTTGAATTGTGCCATTAGTTTTGGAATAGTAAATCAATTTCTTAGTCCATATGGCTGTACACTCCACTAGTACAATCACACATCTCAATACGCTCAAGGTCGAGTCTACCTAGAGAGGGAGTGTGACAATGGCCGCACAAATGCTCTCCAGTCTTTCCAATCCTTCTCTCACCTGATCATCTTTTCTGACCATCCTCATGCCTATTTCCTCTGCTACAGTTCCTTCACTGAATCCCTCAGCCTGTCCTCCTCTCCTGTTGCTTCAGCACCTAGCCATTTGATCCCAAATCTATGTTTTGGCAATGTGAACACTAATGCTTTTCTTTTGAATCTTGGATTTAGTACACATTAGAAATGATCACAACAAGCATTTACAACAGTGACTGACTGACTGACTGAAAGTATTTGTAGAGCGCACTACTGCCGAGGCGTCTTGGCGCTGGGTAATATGCAAAAACAGTGGCCAACAAGTTCAGGGTTGGGAAAAGAGCCATGTTTTAATTTCCCTCCTGAAGGCAGATCTGTTTGGCAGGAATCTCAGGTGTGTGGGCAAAGAATTCCAAAGTTTGGATGCTAGAAAAGAAAAGCGTTTACCTCCACACCTTACTCTCTTTATCTTTGGGAGTTGTACTAGACCAAGGGAGGCTGATCTGAAAGATCGTGAAGGTACATATCAGGAAAACAAGGATTGCACATCCTTGGATCCTCCACCAAACAGGGCTTTGTGCACCAGGCATAAAGTCTTAAAATCAACACGTCGCCGTACTGGGAGCCAGTGAAGTTGTTTTATACTGGTCGATGTAGGGTGGTGTTTAGGTAGATTGAGCAGTACTCTAGCTGCCGCGTTCTGAATTGACTGTAGTTTGGAGAATTGAGCAGCACTTGCTCCTAGGTAGAGAGCATTACAATAGTCAATTCTGGATAGAATTGTGGCTACTACCACTGTTTTCCTCAAGGAAAGCGGAATAAAAGGAAGAATCTTCCTCAGGCCTTTTAGCATAAAGAAGCAAGCTGATGAGACTTGGTTGATCTGAGGAGCCCAGGAAAGATCTTTGTCTACCAGAAGACCGAGGTTCCTGGCTTTTTTGACCGGAGCCGGACAGATACCGGCTGCATTTAGCCACCATAATTGGTTCCAGACCGAGATTTTCTGGCCAAACTCAATCACCTCGGTTTTATCTACGTTAAGCTTTAAGAAATTGGCATTCATCCAGGTCATCAGAGCAGAGATACAATTGCAGAATTGAGCTGCCATAGCATCCACTGACTGTGTTACCGACGCTATAAGCTGCGTGTCATCAGCATAAGACACCAGCGTAAAGCGTAACTTTTTATTAATCTGGCCAGAGGGGCTACATATATATTGAAAAGCGTAGGGGATAAGGCCGAGCCCTGTGGGACTCCACCAGGGAGTGTGAATTCCTCGGACCGATATCCATCCCAGAGTACCACTTGTTCCCTAGACGATAGGTTGGAAGAGAGGAGGGCAAGAGCTGTGCCATTGATACCTACATCCTGTAGCCTTCGTATTAGTACCGCGTGGTTCACGGTATCGAAGGCTGCTGTTAGATCAAGCAGGACCAATGCGGCCCCTCCTCCACCATCCATCACCTTACGTATTTCCTCTACTGCCATAATCAATGCAGTCTCAGTGGAGTGTGATGATCTGAAGCCATGTTGAGTAGTGTCCAGGATGTTATTGTTCTCTAGATATGATGTTAGTTCTGAGTTCATGGCCTTCTCGAGGATTTTTGCAGGTAGAGGCAGACAGGAGATGGGGCGATAGTTTTTCTCATCTAAGGGATCCAGCTTGTTTTTTTTTAGGAGAGGGCGAATACAGGCTTTTTTCCAGATCGTTGGAAATACTCCTGATGCAATACTTTGGTTTAATATGGGGGATAGTGGGATACTTATCTCACCAGAAGCAAGATGTAGTATATGCGGGGGGCAAGGATCTAGAGGGGAGCCAGATTTGGTTTTTACCAGCAGGTCAGCCACTATCTCCACTCCCAACAATGGGAAGTGCGATAGACCGCAATAGGAGGCCTTGTCCTCCGACTGAGCTGAGTCATTACTCGCTGTATCCTTATCTGATTTTAGGAGATGATTATATACAGATTGGACCTTACTTTGAAAAAAGCCAGCCATCTTATCTACAAACTTTTGGTCTGGAGTGAACGTAGTGTCCCGCGGACACTTTAATAATGCAGAGACCGTTTGAAACAGTTCTTTTGGTGAGTTTGTAGCCTCCTGGATTTTAGAGGTGAAGTAGGCTGTTTTAGCCTGTATAATTGCCGCTTTGTAGTCTTCTAGAGCAGCACAATAGGCTTTCCTTTGTGCGCTGCAGTATTGAAGTCTCCAGATACGTTCTTTTTGCCTGCACTTAATTTTAGCTAGTTTGAGGTCTGCAGAGTACCAGGGGGACGAAACCTTGTTACGTCGAGAGCGCATCGTCACTTCCGGAGCAACAATATTAGCTGCTCTATTAAGCCAGTTGTGAAAAACTGTGGCCGCTTGATTGGGGTCAGTAGGGATTAAAGGCCTTTCACTTAGTGCTGACATTAAATCATTTTTGCTCACTGATTTCCAGGCACGATATTTAACGGTCGGAGGTCTATTTCTACGACCACCTTTTAAGTTTGCTGGCATGATGGTGAAATGCACCGCAAAGTGGTCAGACCAAGGTAAAGGACAGACGGTCTTAACTTGTATAAGAGAGTTATTGGTGAAAATACCATCTAGTGTATGTCCTGCTAGATGTGTGGACTATAGTTCAAGAGACTTAGAAAATTTGTCTATCACTTAGTTCCAGAATTTCACAGCTCTTGGGCGTTCCAAGAGTAGGTGGAAGAATCCAGCATTAGCCACCATGCCACAAGCTTTACTTTCCTAGACTCAATCTTATGTATTCCAGTGGGGTGAGGTATGCCTTGGGCAGTATATACAACAGGTATTGATGGAAGCCACAGAGATACCACTACATGCCTTCGACTACTCCTTGTCTGAGATATGACTCCCAATGTCTATTTCCATGTCCCATCTCACTGATAGTACCTTCCTTCTTGTATCTTTCTCAGGTGTTTCATACAGTTGTACAATTACAATGTTCTCGATATTCAAACCAAGGACTGTGATTCATGTTTCTGACATCACTGGGATTTGAGGAAAGGTATTCTATCAGTCTTTACCCAACTTAAACACGTGTCCATATTGAAGATAACGTGATTGTCATACTCCAAAGAAGTCTGTAGATCACCATAAGTTATAAAGCTGACACTGTGAAACAAATCACCCGTTAGCGAACCTCGTCCTTGTATCTTCTCCTGCAACTCCAACTAAATATGGGATAGTTCGATCTCCACTCCACCCTTGCAGCACACTTGCTCCAATCTGAACTCCAGCCTTTAACAGGACTAACTGAGAGCACATAGGAGCAAGAGAGATGTAAATAACCTACAATGTGTGAGCTTGTGGTTTCCTACTTACCTTTGTAGGTGCCCCAGACAGATTTGTCCACAGCCCCCATACCAAACCCATACATGCCTAAATGATAATCTGGTGCACAAAATGCTTTGTGGATTAAGCCTTAGGTCTTTATCTTTACATTTACAATTACACAGGGCGGCATCCAAGTAAAATCAACTCTGCGAATTACAGGACCATGTTTTAATCAGGAGCGGCCCGTGCAGGTAAGAACAGAGGGGCGGTGGGGCTGGGTTGGGGGAAGATTTGACAGACGACAATGAGGGAAAATTAAATAATGAATTAATTAATTTTCCCTCGTCGTCTGTCGAAATCCCCTCGCACCCGGCCCCACTGCTCTTACCTGCACTGGCAGCAGCTCTTTTTAATTCCTGCTAAAGGTACACAGATCGGCCTGGCTATGTCAGAGTAATCACATGAAAACACAACTAAACAACTTTTTCATTCAACGCTTCTTGTATGGCTTATTTTGGTTTAAAAGTATGGTGCCAAGGTCTAAATCCTGTCCCCTAAAAGAGGTGTTGCTAGCCATGAGTATATCTTTCTTGCTTTGCTACAGTCCGTAAATGCGAAACAAAAACAGCAATCAAGAGCAATATCACATTTTGGCTTTGTAATCCATCTATGCTTTGAAATTACACCAAGAAATAAAACTATATAAATGCTATTGTGTCAATTTATAAGGTTTAAAATTACACATTGTAAAGCAAAAATCAATATGATGCACAGGCCATATGCGTGCCTTCAAACTGAAAAGTAAAAGAAACAAGCATTGGTAATGCATCGTTTCACCTATGTAATGAATAAAGAATTGTTGTCATCAATCATCGTCATGGAGAAGGAAAGAGCTCCCTGACAGATAGCATGGGAGTGGAGAGGATGTCGTGCAGGGTCCAGAGCTGTGGACTCGAGAGCCGGGGATCCCAGTTCAAGTCTCGGTGGCGCCGCGCAACATCCTGTGATTCTATACAAATCACTTAATCTCTCCGGGTGATAAATTGTTATATAAATATGCTGCAAGAGTAAAATGCAAAACTTTGCGAAAATATAGTTCCACCAAAGCGGATGTTAACAGTATTTCGGTGGCGAGAAACTGATAAGTGAAGCAAAGAGGAACAAGCATTGGTAAATTCAGGAAAATATGCTACAGCCAATAGAAATGGAGGAAAGGTAAGGGGCATGCACAGGAACCAATGAGAAGCCATGAAAGAGAGGAGGCAGGATGTAAGTCTCTTTTATGTGTATATTAAAAACAATAGATTTCTCAAGCACAGCGCAAGCTAGGTGAAACCTAAAAATGGGAATCAGTCGAATTTTCGAGATGTTCCTGGACACTGTGACGAATTGACTTCCTACTCTCCTTTACTCACCTCTGACCCACCCCCAATAAACCTTCCTAGTCTCAGTGTGTACCTTGTTTCAATGTGTCCATTTTCGAAAAACAAAAGAAATTCAAAAAGCCTTTAATTACTTTTTATGCAAACTATTTTTACAACTCCAATAAACCCATTCCAAACTAGCAGCATTTTTTACAGAAACATGAAGGATCAAAAAACACATGGAAGGTAGCTTTGAAACCAAGCAAGAGTGCCATAAAAGGGAAAAAAAGCAAACAATCACTATAACTTTCAGGACAAATTAAAGTAATCTATCAGACCCATTAAGACGAAGATACATAGGAAAATAGATAACCAAAATGTCTTGTTCATCTTGACTGCCTTGCTATATTGTGGAATGCTCTTAAATATTAAGGGAGTCAGGAACAGCAGCCATTGTATGAAGTAGATTCACACAGTAGTTTATTTCATATAAGAAGCTCCAGCCAGAGGTGGCAGCAGTTCCCAGCTCCAGTTCCAACTGCCGCCTCCCTCACAAACCCATCCAACATTCCAACTTGGAATAGAGGAACAGACTTCTCAGAGCAAGCGGGGGGGGGGGTTAATATACCACCAGGGAACATAAAAAGAGTTGATGCCACATATTTACTACCCATCTGAGATCCACTACTTATATATTTTTAGAATCTTTGACCATGTTATTGCAGTGCTTTAAAACTAACACATAGTTGGATGGTCACGATTCTCCCTATTTCAGTTCATTTTAAACTGTTTGTCGCTATGCATATTACTACTGTAACAGAGGACATGGCCGAAATTCGGCAATGAAGAAAATGAAAATGATGTTGTCCTGTTTTCGAAATACGTCTGATAAACAATATAATAGTGCGCCATGAACTCCAAGGGTACAGCTGAGTATAGACTACACAAACTGAAAGCTTCCCCTAGTTAGCCACTGCTTCCTAGCTAAAACGGGGCTAGTATTAGAGAGTTCTATATGCTGCACATGGGAGTGTAAAGTATTCTTTTATCATACATGTTCGCTTTTTGTAACTAAATACATCAATTTATTGAATATAAAACACATACACAATGAAATACATCAAAGACATCTGCAAAAACATGCTCCTTTTTTGTAAAGACCAATGGAAGAATATAAGACATATTATAAAATCTTTGGATTTTTGACCACCCCATCAAATTTGTTGTTACACAAATATGAATATATCCATCATTAAATGTGTATAATGCAAAGCCAATGGTGGATGAAAAAATAATTTCACGATTAGGTGAGTCAACTAAATAACTACACCTTCTGCAGGACAAAACACATTTAGTTATTGGATTTCAATTTTTAAAAGTATCTCATAATCACAGTACCAAATTTCATCAAATATTTACAGACTAAAATAAAACATAAACAAGATTATTTTACACAAAATGCACAGCAGCAGTTTAATCACTCAGCTCCTCCTAGAACGGAGAGACTCCTATTTCCATACGGGCATCATGTACTATTAAAAATTGCAATACTCATATATTTATTAATAATAAACTCAAGGTTAATCAGAATAAACTGAGGGGCATTTTATCAAGCCCTCTATCGCCTCGTTAGCGGCACTTTTCTGCCGCTAATGCGGCGATCTTTTCATCACACTATTAACAAGCTGCAGCTAACGGGCCTTAGCGTGAGTTTTTTAGCGATAGCAGCCGTTTTTTTACCTCTAAGCATGTCAGCGATATATATCACTAATGACATGCAAAGTAGGCGTTCCTGACTAAAACTCCATTGAAACAGTCGCAAACACAACTTCCCCCTGTTATCAATGCCCACGAAGCGATAGGAAAATTCGCGCTAACCGCGCTTATCGCTGGAATTTAACGCCTGGAATAAACTTGCCTTAAACATTGTGTCAATGGGGGGTGTATTGTTAGGTTAAGTACACACTTGCCTATTAGCAAGCTTTTCATTTGCGCAGTGAATTTAGCGCTGGAATTCTCACGCTATTGCTGGGTTAACTCGATATCGCTGGATTTCCTATCGCCTTTGCGATACGCATTGATAATACCGCGCTATCACGGCGAGGAAATCCAGCGATAGCCGGCGATAAAAAAAACAGCGCTAAGCGCGATTTGCGATAAACATCGCAGATCCTTGGTAATATGCCCCCTAATTCTTAACAGCACTTCGCTTGAGCTCTTTGAGAGAAAGGTAAAATACTTAACTCTTCTATATTTTATCACATATCTCTAATGGATGTTTACAATTCTATCTCTATTTATGTTTAGAGTTAACTAAATATTATTGGCGCCTTAACTCAATCCATACTATGGATATATTTACTCTCTTTGTCACTACATAAATAAATTTTTCTTATTTACCCTCATGTGCACCCAAAGTACTATGCTAAAGATTGAAGTACCCTCCTTCTTCCAATTTCTTGGTACATATACCCAACATAACATCAAGGGTATGCAAATTGAATCTTACTCTTGCCCATTTATTAAATCCCAATATCACACCAAAATCTATACGATACTACAACAGCCCTAAGGGTCATATTCTTATTTTAGTAAGAATTTTTATCTCCAGAGAACATGTGTATACAAAAAGTATGTATTCGACAAATTAGTCCCCCTCTCTCTGTGATCAAACCAACAGGTACAGCACATAGATTAATGCTTGGTCTCATGGCAGCCTTTCGTAAACAGAACCTGCATTTTCTCGCTCCCGCCTTGGACTGGTATAATGACGGGACCTTTACACCTCTCTCGATATTGGAACAAGCAAACAGAATATCTCAATTACCACTTGCTTCCTGTGGCTCTGAAAGACCTCTCAGAGCTACATCCAGCATTCTCCCGCTCTCACCTAGCTGTAGTACAATGGCTGGCACACCCTGGCACCATGGATTTAATGGCAACATCAACAGGAAGTAGAAAGTTCTTCTACCCTACCCCTTTCTTTATAGCAATCCAAACAATAACCGTCACATATCTTGCCCTTATTCCCTCCTAACCTCACTATTCCATTCTGCTCTAAATTTCCTTTGTCAATGTGTGTAGTTATGTTATGTTAAAAATATTTGCTATAGCGCACGTCTCACCCGGGGGCATCTCGGCGCTGTTTCGGATCCTGGCAGGAGGAGCAGACCAAGGAAGGTTGGTATAAGTATGCTTTTAGTAGTTTCCTGAATTTGCTATATGTGGGAGTCTCTCGGAGGGTTATAGGTAATTTATTCCAGTACCCGGGTGCAATATTGGAAATGGCCTTTCCCCCACTGCGAGTGTGACGAATTTGAGGCACGCACAGAGGGGCTTGGGTACTAGATCTGAGATTGCGACTGGGAGCGTAAGTTGTCAGTTTGTTTTGGAGGTAGCGTGGGCCTTTGCCTCTTAGGGCATTGTACGTGAGTTGTTCTCCATTCCCATTAGCTACCTGATCTCCACAGTCAACTTCCTCTTCAAGGTTATTTGCTAAACATAGCCAGCCTAAGCTGTCAGCCATTCAATGTAAATAGCACCTCTAATGTAATAAAGAGACGTGGCTCCGACCAACAAACAGAAACGACCCTAAAATTCCCTTGCCCTTGAACCTTCTCACTTGCGCTGAGGTATCAAGTGAAATTGTTAAATGAACCCAATATAATGAGACACAAATCAGTGCCATCTTAACTTCAGGCACGTTTCCAGACTCACTAACAAAGTGCCACCAACAATCCTCCATTCCACGTATTTCAAACAGTCAAATGTATAAAAGTGCAATAAATTCAAAGAGGAATGAATAAGAAAAAAATGATGTGTGTGTTGTTTGATAATGCATGCAGAGTAACAGATAGCAGAGCTTTCTAAGCTGTCAGTAGGAGTGGGCCGGAAAATGGCCTCGATTTCCTTACACACAGTGTTAACAATATTGGGAAAATTGGTAACATTTTAGGTGGGAATAATTTGGCCATTATGATTTTGGTCCCAAGGATCCATTTAGAAATAAAGAACTATTGGTTGAAACTAGGATTTCCTTTGTCCATATCAACCAGTAATTTCAAATTTCCCCCTGAATTTTCACGCAGAGATTTTGGCTGATCCATGGGAACCCTGTGAATCTCATAATTCTAATGCCGCCAGTAACTGCTATAGCGGTCCCATTAGAATTAAGAGCAATTCATAATGAGGGCCTAAGTAGCAATGAGGAGCACATAATTCAACATTGTGTACAAGCAGAAATAGTGAAAAGATTTCAGGTAAAAGAAAATGTTACCGTTGGGGTGCTCCTCATTCCCTAACAAAAAGGCCATGTTTCTGACCTTTTCTTGCAATTTTGAGTTCTCTAATGGTGGAAGACTAAAATGTAAATCCGTTTTTATATAGCTTAGCTACTCACCCTTACGGGTCTCAAGGCGCTGGGGGCCATAGTGGAAATTAAGTGGAAATTAAGTGAGCTATTGCCCAGAGTCTCATGGTGCTGAGCTGCCGCCAGAGCCGGGGATCGAACCGTGAACCCTGTGTTCTGAAGTCAGCTGCCCTGGCCGCTGCACCACACCTCTCCACTAACGCTGACTTCTTAACTTGCCTTATGGAGAGTTGGCCTTGTGTAAAAGTGGTGGTGTGGCTTTTGTAGTTGGGAGCATGGGTCAGAACAAGCTTAACGTCCCTTATCAGTGGTGCATGAGATATCGATCGACCAAGCATCACTCAAAATGATTTAACTATCTCTTGCCAAGCCTGTTCATTAATTCCCAGTTTTATTGGCAGTTCTTATGGTGTGATGTGAGAATATTGTGCTAGAACACATTTCCCACAAGGAAAGCTATTTTTGTTTGAAACGTAACACAATACGCATTATATTTTACGCACAATTTTCCTTTTTTTTTTTTTTTTAATTCCTATGAATTAGGTGCAGTAGAACAATCTGATTTTTTCAAATAAAACTTGTTCTTTTACAGATCTTTATAGTCTGCCTGAGAGAAATATTGTTTCGATTTAGAAATAAAGTACAAAAATATGTTGCGTCCAAGCCTTTTAAATTTCCACTGGAATTTGACATTTAAATAGCAATAATAATTATTTCCTTGCTGAGGCACATTTATTTGGCACCGTTTTACTCTTACATTTCCCAACAATATTTAGAAGGGTTTTCAAACTGCGTCACAGTTTCCAGTGGGACAAAAAACTTGCAGTAAATTGATTATTTTGTAGCGATGAAGTTTTATTTCAACATTGAATCACTATTCACTTCCTTCTGTTTCCCACTCTCACTTTTCTTTGGCCCTGTATTTATTGAGAAATATCGATCCTCTAAAATTATGAAATTAAGCTTGAAAAAGCAGATAAGCAGAGTGAATATTTGCTGATAGGAAAAAGGGAAAGAATGCATCTGATGGAATTTAAAGGTTAAAAAAAGGGTCATACACCTAAATTACGGTGTGTCAAAATGACGAATGCTAGATAAGATGCTGGCACGCTCCAATTTCATGTTCCACACTTACAACCCCAAAGTGCGGTATGAGGTTTTGCCGTGAACAAATGGGGAAGAAGCGCTGTACAAGGACTCTTCTAATCATATCTGGACGAGAAATGAGGTGCAGACCGGTAAACATAACAACGATACCGCCCTTTTGGAAATGCTCCCCCTTGCGGTCTGAGGCCCAAAATAAGATAATTAAATCTAAGAAATGACATGTGAACAGTAATACGGCAATGGGGCTATTAGCAGTGCTCAGTACGAAAATTAATGAAGCAGCTTTGGGATTTTTTTCTATGCAAGAAGCACAGCGTAATTCTTAATAGTCATCCGAGTTCAATATAGCTTTTTTACACTAAATGACTAGATGCCACAATTACATTAAAAAAAAGCAAACTAACCTACCTCCACTGGAGTGTACAAAATGTACACCATACACTCTACACAGGTGATCAATTAATGGAAAACTAACACTGAATACCAATGTCGTCACACTGGAAGTGGCATGCATTAAAATGGACTGGAAAGTCTAGAAAATACCGATTTATCTATATTAAAATAGTTTACTGGGGTGAAGGCTTGGTCATTAGATTTAGGATTGTTCTTAATATGTCTGTAGAGAAATTGCCCATGTAAAAATCCCACTGGTCTGGTAGTGTCAGTGGGAGAGAGCGACTTAGGCCCTTACTACCAGTGACCTATAAATTCCAGTGGGGCCAGTAAGCCACTAGTCACATTGGAATAATGAGACCCTCAAGAACACCATGGATCGATCTTGTTACACCTATAGATTTTGGAAGAATTACCAGACCTGGATTTATCGATTCCCCCAGTAATTCCCCATTTCTAAGGGGACCCTCAAGGTCCTTTTGTAACCCCCATCCTCTAGAGTTACTGGTACCTAGTATCGGAACCCTAGCAGACAGAGATACTGAAAGGTCAAAGTTCCTCATCTTACCATGTCATCACATTTTGGTGAAGATTACTCACAGGTAGATTAGTGGTTAATGTTTTATATTCAGTGCTGTATGGAGCCGTCACACTTGCGCCTTTCCCTGCTTGCTTGTTCTTTATCTTCCAAAAAATAATACAAGTTGAGCCTGATCAAGAAGTGCCACCGCTAACGGCTCAATTGCTAGCGAGAAAAGTAAAGTCGATAGAGGACAGCCTTGTCTGGTTCACCTATACATGTTAATCGGAGCTGATATAAGAGGTCCCTTATTGACTTTGAGCAGCTGATGGATGTACAGCTGGCGTACCAGTCGGAGAAATCAGAGTCTGATTCCATAGTAAGGCAACACGTTTAAAAGTAGGACCACTCCAATGAGTCAAAGGCCTTTTCCAGATCCAAGATCATACAGCCAGTGCGTGGCCATTGTTGTCTAAAATAAGTCATGACACAAAAGAAAACAACTTCCAGGGTAGGTCGTAGAGGCAGCAATTGACTGCTGGCACAGCAAGGACGAAGACACCAGATTGTGGCCCTAGCGGGACAACACCTGTCATTTGCACGACTCGCAGGCCCCAAGCCATCACAGCAGGCCCCAGCAGTGGCTCGCAGGTTTCTGGTGCTCATGTTGCTGCCAGAGGGCGGGCGATCCCCACATTGCTCACAGACAGATACAGGGGAAGGAGAAGGCCAGAGTGGCAAAAATGATGAGAAGTTGACAGCAGTATAAAAGGAGGATAGGCGGTGATGGTACGGAGCTCGTTCAAGAAGCGTCTGCCATCATATCCGGACAAGCCATGCCCATTCTGCACTCTCTCTATGGGAATACTTCAGATGCAGTGCCCTCTTATTTTTCTAGGTGTCCAATAATTGTCAACTCGGTGGCTAAGTATCTTGAAACTGTTTTTAATAATTTTAGCACAAATTAATGCAGGAAAACATTACTAACAATTTACATTTTAAAGCCATATAGGGCTAGTTCAACAACTTGTTAACCAATGTACATAATGCACTTGCCTTCGTTATACACCTTTGTATTGTATTCGTATGAACTATATGATGTGCTGCAGGAATTCTCTTTCACTCACTGGACTGCTGATATGAAGTTAGATATAACTCTCCACACTGCTGACTGTTTCATGGAGAGCGGCTAGTGCTTACTCAAATAGTGTTCACATTTAGGCTGGAAAATCGCTGCTCTAAGTCTGGAGGGTGTTTGTCATCTCTTACCATCATTATAATCCCAGTAAGAATCAGAACACCAGCAGACTGGAAGGGTAGGTGCTATGTGATTCAGGGATGACTCCATGTGAATGGGTCTAACCTTCCTTGGCACTGTCTGTCACCAGTTCATCAGTGTGATTCCTACTCAGGCAGAATCCACTGCCAAACATCACTCACATTTGAGTGTTGGAAGGTACATTACAATTCAATACATATCAAGAAGCTAACTATCTTAATATTGGAGTTCTATAGGGGTAATCACAATATCCTTTCTCCACACGGGAAGTGCAAATTAGTGTCCATCCTTCAGGAATCCTTGCCTCTTTTTTCAGAGACTGACATTCCCATGGTGCCTCTTCACCCTTGTTACCTCAAACAGGTCTGCTGGGCACAGTGGTGTGTGGGCCTAACTTTCCCTAAAAGTTCTCTCCTAGTGTATGTTCTTCAGAAGTGCCGAATCACCAGTGAGGGTCCTGGAATAGTTAATGATATTTATTTCATCTGTTAAAGTCAAACTCCCTGGGATTTAAATTTATCGGGTGTGATCTGCCAAAATTTAACTAAAGTTGGGGACAGTATTGCACCCATTAATTACAAGGTGTAGCAAACTTCACACAGCTCGAAATTTCCACCCTTGAGCAAACAGGGATTTATGTAGTGGTTCGAAAACTCCATCCCACTCATAATCAGAGCCTGAGATTCGAAAGGGGGAGGGGACAGAGGTTCTCCAAAGGGATAGACACTGACCTCAAAAAGAATTACAGGACAACAGCCTCCGGTCCTGTATACAATTATAGTTAAACACAAACTGTTTTTTGAGGTCTTTAAGTTCAATGAGTGAGATCTAATGATCAGAGATTGATAAATAAATCAAAAAGGGTTTTATTTTTTATTCATTCAAGCTGTTTTTCATAGTTTTTAATCCAGTTCTACATTCTGTCAATTATTTAAGCATCTTTTCCCTGAATATGTCATTTTAACGACAGCAGCTATATAAATATAAAGTACACAAATAAATAAATTTTTATTTTTGATTTATTCATGCTGTTTCTTAATTATTTAATCATCCTACTGCATTCTATTCCATTGTTTTGTACCTCTTAAGAGAAGACCTGTGCTTTGCTTCTTACCAACAAATTGGCCATTGTATGATATTTTAAAAACCACTGTTAGATTTGTGTGTGACTTCCAAACAATTGATATGGACGGAAGGCTTATTTGGGACTAAACAATAATGAGAAAGGTACCCTTCTAACAAAAGGGATAGGGTTCAAAATTCATAAAGAATAATAAATCCCTCTCGTGAAAACACTCACGTATTGTCACATCAATAGGCTCATCTTTTTATAGGGAAACACTCATACATTTATCATCCATAACACTGTCTACATACTGAATCCTGTTTGATGCAAGAATGTCTATTTTTCTTACATTCAATGAATCCTCAATTCATAAAAATATACTCATTGCAATGATGTATCACAAAATAATCTACAATCACATCAGAGCGAATATTTTAAAACATTATTTACATTCTATATATAATCACATCACTTTAAGGCACATCCTTCTATAAAATTGCAATATATATTTTTCTCTGTTTATTGATAAGTTGTGATATTGTCTGCTTTGTACTGTCAGGGGACAATTAGGAATGTAATGCTTCTCTTTATGTGAATTATGACATTTTGCTAGTACACAAATATAGAAAAGAACTAATATTGTTCTGACACAATTATAGAAGGCTGTGCCTTAAAGTGATGTGATTATATATAGATTGTAAATAATGTTTTAAAATATTCGCTCTGATGTAATTTTAGATATTTTTGTGATACATCATTGTAATGAGTATATTTTTATGAATTGAGCATTTATTTAAAGTACTAAAAAGAGACATTCTTACATCAAACAGGATTCAGTGTGTAGACAGTGTAATGGATGATAAATGTATGAGTGTTTCCCTACAAAAAGATGAGCATATTGATGTGACAATACGTGAGTGTTTTCACAAGAGGGATTTATTATTATTTGGGACTAACCAAAGAAACTTTAAGGCCTCTCATTTGCTGAAGACCAACAAAATAACCATAATAAAAAAATTGGTAGTCATTGTACTGAACTCAAAAGAAGAAATAAAGGCTAGGTCAACGGCACCAGATGTGTTCAACTCTAAAAGTGATCTACTGGAACTTCAGAGACACTAACCTGCCAGGAAACCTCCCTCTTTCTTTACAGGCCAGTCTACCCAGGTTGACATTCTCAAAGTGTTTGCCTTCTGCCAACTACAGTATACTGAATAATGAGATACAAAGATTCCCTTGGAAAGAGGTTTAAGCCTAGACACTCCTGGCAACACAAAATAAATGCAGATAAAAAAACATGCATTCAGTTATACTAGTGCAAATATATTCTTTATATTATGGTACAATAATAGAACAACAGGTAGGTGCTCCAGATTGCGGCACAGTGCAAGTGAGTAGTGACAAAAGTGATAATTGATGCACATGTGACATAAGAACAAATAAACACTGTTGACTGATTGAAGGAATACTTTTGGCAACAAAATCTGTTATTGATTGTTCCGTTTTTTTGAATTCACAAAATGACATTCAACAGTGCAATATATTGACATTTCATCCCCTAAATCCACTTCACCGGGAGTCTTCATCAGGACAAACAAAATGGTAGCAACCCGGATACTGAATTCATGGGTTCTACAATGGATTTCTCAATGTCACAACTTCAAAGACTTTCACAGAAAATTACACTCATCATATATGGTGTAACCCAGGAAGTTGCAAATTCTCATTTCTGCTCATACCGATCCCATTCATCGGACCTGCTAGGGAGGAATTAATTGTCTCAAGCAACCATCATGAAGATCAACGTCGGAATCATTATTTCAATGCAGCGTGATCAATGTCCTGTGTGCTTAGTTCCCTTCAGTGCCAGGGACAACTAACTGTGCTTTTTGAGACAAAGAAAATATTTATACTTTTAGCCATTTTTAGGTCTCACCTTACAAAGCATGCTTGCATTGTTTCTTGTGAGTCAATTGTTCTTAAAATTAAAAAAACCTCAAAAAGAGCTTAGAGGCTGCCCGTTGCTTACCATTTGTTGGTTTCAACTTCACTCTCCTATCCTTACATGCCATTGGTCATCGCTTCCTAATTCCTCACTGTCTCACTTTGTCTTGTCCCTTTGGTGGAGCATGAAGTCCAACTCCCCCAACCCGCTCTTTGTCCTTGATTGCCCCATCCCCCTCCCACCCTTCGCTGCTGTCCTGATGTTGCTTGCACCTTCTCGCCCCTGTTGATGATTGAACCGTCCTTCTCCCACTGTCCATGGTGTTGCTTTCGCCCTCCCTACTCCTGCCATCCATGGTCTTGCTTGCCTCACCCTTGTGTTGCTTGCTCGTCCTACTCTCCTTCCATTAGGCCCTGGCCCCCTTTCTACCCCCTCCCCACTTCCCATCCCATGTTGCTGGCCCCTCCTGTCGTGCCACACCACAAACAAAAACAAAACTATTGGCACGGCCAAGTAGCTCTTGCATAGGCAAGAGCTGTTTGTTTTTCTAAATGCATTTTTTGCCATGTTGTACAGGGCTGAAAGTAAATAAAAGCACTATGACAAGGTCAATGTTGGGGAGTGCGGCGGCACTCTCCCCTCCTTTTCCCTCACGTCGGGGGCCCGGAGATGGGGTCCCGGGCCCGGGACAATCTTCACGGGTAGCGCGATGGCGCTCCCCGGCTTTGGGCTTCCTCGCGAGGGGGGTTGCTTGGCGGCGCACCCCCCTCCTCTCTGCTACCATCTTCGGGGCCCAGAGTTGGGAACCCGGGCCCCTCACGCCATGCCCAGGGGGGCGTGATGGCTCTCCCCTGTCTCCCGTTTCGACGGGGGCCAGGGTGGGCTCCTGGCACCCCACGAGCATTCTTCACGGGGACCGTGACGGCGCTCCCCGACTTATCTTCTGCTGGGGGCAGCCCCCAGGACCTGACCCACCCCGGGGGCATATCCTGGACCGGGGGTGGAGCCCCACGTGCTTCGTCGTCGGTCGGCCAGAGGTCAAAGGTTGCCTAACTTCTGAGGGGCATATCTCAGTCCCCAGGGGACCGATCTTCACGATTCTGGCCTCTTCTTGCTCCTTGCGGCGCACCCCAGCCACTGGGAGCACTTTCCTTCACCCTCCTGGTCTCACGGAGGGGGGTTTCAGCAGGGAGTGGTGTTCACTGGCTCCCTGCTCCAGCCTTTCGCCTGGCTCTCCTCCTGGGCCTCTCTTCTCCTTGCGCAGAGGCCCAGGCTTTTGGTCACTTGTCCTGGTCTCCCCTTTTGGCGCAAGTCAGGGTTCTGGGCCAGTCTGGAGGTTCTTCCTTCCAGCTGCCCATGGCGCCAGGCTCCAGCACCAGTCTTCCTCAGCAGACCACACCCCAGAGAGAGCTCCTCTTCCTGTGCAGACTCTTTTTAAAGAATGGGGAGGGGGCAGGCAGGAAGTCTCTGTTTGCCCTATCACACAGCAACACATCACCTCGATGCCCCTGCTCCCTCCTTCCTGCCCAGGCCTCTGGGTTTGTTCAAAATGGCGTCGTCCAGGGGTCTCATGCCACATGGTCTCTGAGAGCCCCTTCCCCCCTCGCTGCCTTCTTTCCAGAGCAGCTTGGTGCCTGGCACCAGGTGTCAGCTGCTGATGGATGAACCTGTAGCTCCACCCATCTTCTCTTCTAGGAGTGGAGGCCTTCGCCCTTGGAATGCTTGTTGTGCAGGGCTGGGCCTCTGATGCTACAGCTTGGGGAGGAAGTTCATTAATTCAGCCTGGCAGGGTCAGCCCCAGCCAGGCCCTGGTTATGAGCTGACTTAGAGAAATATTAAATTTCTGGATGACCCAAAAGCAGTACAAATATGACTTTGGACTCTGCAGAATCCTTCTTCTCACATAAGTTACAGTGAACTTTAGTGCGTGTCTGGAATTTGTAGGCCCTAGGAAAGTGAAACTAGCCCATGTGCTCCCCATCCTCATAGGAGAGTAATGGAGTGAAAACAGTAAAGCACACTGACTTTCCCTCAAATGTTTCTTCCCATTGTATAAAGCCTATTCCATGTCACCACCCAGCTCTGCATAAGTCCTGCCACACCATTCACTTTGTAGCTGCTCCTGGGCTGCGCATGCCAGGAATCTCCCCTGCGCAGCCCTTACACTTGTGCACACGCATGTACACACGTGTCTGCATGTAACCAGCCCAGTGCCCCTTACTCTGGCTGCAGCGCAGCGGCCTACTCGCGCCAGGGGGACACCGGTAAAATACCCATGCAGTCCCTTTCATCATGAGTTCACTGTGGGTGAGTCCCAACTTATGAGGCTCTCCCACAGTAAAAGCGCAACAATAGGTGTTCAAAAAGCAAAAAATCTGGGCGGCTCAGATGGTCAGAACCACCTTCTAACATTATACTTTTAGCCATTTTTAGGTCTCACCTTACAAAGCATGCTTGCATTGTTTCTTGTGAGTCAATTGTTCTTAAAATAAAAAAAAACTTAAAAAGAGCTTAGAGGCTGCCCGTTGCTTACCATTTGTTGGTTTCAACTTCACTCTCCTATCCTTACTTGCCATTGGTCATCGCTTCCTAATGCCTCACTGTCTCACTTTGTCTTGTCCCTTTGGTGGAGCATGAAGTCCAACTTCCCAACCCCTCTTTGTTCTTGATTGCCCCATCCCCCTCCCACCCTTCGCTGCTGTCCTGATGTTGCTTGTTCCTTCTCACCCCTGTCGATGATTGAACCGTCCCCATCCCACCCTCCTCCCACTGTCCATGGTGTTGCTTTCTCCCTCCCTAGTCCTGCCATCCATGGTCTTGCTTGCCTCCCACTCTCCTTCCATTAGGCCCTGGCCCCCTTTCTACCCCCTCCCCACTTCCCATCCCATGTTGCTGGCCCCTCCTGTCGTGCCACACCACAAACAAAAACAAAACTATTGACACGGCCAAGTAACTCTTGCATAGACAAGAGCTGTTTGTTTTTCTAAATGCATTTTTTGCCATGTTGTACATGGCTGAAAGTAAATAAAAGCACTATGACAAGGTCAATGTTGACTGCATCATAGCGCTTTATTTTTTGTACTTTTTTTTTGATTGTCACTATGCTTCGAAAGTAGGCAGTTGATATTTCCCAAACAGCCTGCAGGTAAATGGTTTCTGCTTAGACAGCTCCGTACTTGGCTAGCTCCACCTGCTCTTTGTCACTTTTACAAAACAGCCCCTGAAGCAAAACTAACCAGACAGTGTGGGTGTCTTGATCCGACTATCAGGCTTGCCCTCCACTCCAGTCTCTGTAAAGAATAGAACATACCCCCTTTTATTGTACACAGATGAACAGATCAGAAAAGAAGTGAGCAATTTACTTTTGTGTTTGCTCCTTTCCCTTGTAGTTTCCCAATTAGAGTGAGGGTTTCCGTTATTTTCTTCTCCAATTGTGTGTTTTTTAAATTTCATTTTGCATTTAATAACAACTGCAGCCTGAATGCAGGAATGTAAAAAATTATTGACCGGAGAGAAAAGAGATTCTTTTTTCTATTGAGTCTCTTCTTCCAGCCTAGCAATGTTAATAAAATAGGCACTGGCAAAGCTAACAGGTCTCGCCTATGCCAGAGCTATTTGCTTTGTCAATGTCTTTTGGCTGTGTTGTACAGCAGCATGGCTAGAAGTTAGAAAAAAAAAGTGCTATGACACGCCCAGTGCTTTTTTTTTTACTTTTGGCCATGCTGCTACAAAAAATTGACATAGCCAATAGCTCTTATATAGGCAAGACCTATCGACTTTGCCAACGCTTGTGTTTATATTAGAGAAAGTCCTGGAATCTTCCTCAATAGCAAGATTTTGAAAAAATCTTGACAAAACAAAGAGGCATTAATAAATCCCAAATCCCAGCACCAGACCTATTGGCTTGCCATTGCTTGCATCTGTCCAGAATCCTGAATCTCTATCAGAATTTAGGAATTGTGATTAGTTCAGAAACGTTTCTAATCGTCCTTAAATGGTTCTAGGTAGGCTCAGGTCCTACAAATATTGTATGAGGACCTAAAAGTCACCTCAAAGTCATGATTGAGCTATACAAATGTCAAAAAAGCTCTGTGGGAGATTCGCCAAGGACTACCAGTCGCTATAGATATTTTTTACAACTCAAAATAGATCTTAGTGAAGAATCTTTCTGGAGAAATTAGGGATATCAGCTTTCTTTAGCATTAATTTATTCATATATGTATATGAAATTAACAGTGGTGCTTTACATGTCAAGGAGAAGAGCCGGTGAAATGTTCAGGCTCTTGCTTTCTATCTCTCCATCAAAGCCTCAGTATTTCACTCTTATAAAAAATTATCTTCGCAAGCTAAATGAGACATTACATTCGCCTTTCTCTTTTAAATGATTTGTACTTATGAGCCATTTTATATATTGTCCTGTGGAAAGAAACACGAACCAATCATTGTATTTTTAAGACAATATAACACAACTAAAGTTTTGGAGATGCCAGAAAGGCAGTTTGATTTAAAAAAGTGAAATTTCTTGTTGTGGCAAAGGATGAATTTTGCTTGGCACCCTACCGTGCTTACCCTTTTACCTCCTGCTTCCCACTTGCCTCCTCAGTGTTGGCCCTTTAACTCTGAAAGACTTCAGGAACTGCAAGAAGAACTATTGCAATTCGGAACCATTTTTAGGTCGAGCCTGGGCAGCGCATGCGCTGCTCTGCAAAGCATGCTGTATTGGAGTATGAACTTGAAGCCCCGCCCATTCTCGGCCCATATTTGTCATTGGCTTGTGTCATTGTCCTTCGTAAATGCTGGCTTTTGATTCGTTAATAGGCTGGTTAGTCCCTCCTTAGTACCGCCTTGTCTTCATTTGTAACCTCCCATGAGGACGGGCCTTTTTACTTCGGTTGTCACACGGTACGTCTCATTTAGTCTGTAAGCACTATTTTCTTTAATGAGTTTCTCTTACTGCAGGCACGACATGCTTTCCTGCAACATTCAGCGCTCCATGCGCTCTTTCACGGGGCACTTTTACAAAAAAAAGCATTTGGTTGTCAACTTAACAAACAAATGCTTTTTTTGATAACAAGCGCCACATACCGCGCTTTCACTTTAATAGTGACAAGGACCTTTCTTTAGTCACAGCTCATCTAAAGAGAGGAGCATGGCCTCAATTAACATGAAAGCACAGCATGGGGCGCTTGTAAACAACAAGCATTTGCAGTGCAATAGGTCTAGCATTTTAGAAACTTTGACCTATTGGTACTGCAAATGAAAATGCCTTTTATTATTGCAGGTTTTTTAAACACATAAATAAAAGGCATTGTCACGTACAATGCCAATAGCTCAAAATCTCGCAAATGCAAGACCTATTGCTTTGCAAATGCTTGTTAAAGATCCCTTTAGCAGTGAATTGTGTGCAATAAATATATTGCAGGTATGCATAGTTTAATTTCTAACTCTCAAATGCTTTCTGCACTAGGGCAGTGTGCAACAATGATTACCTCAATCAATCAATCAGGGACTTATAGAGCGCAGCCACTCACCCGTGAGGGCCTGAAGGTACTGGGGGATGGGGGCTGCTGGTCGTACTGGGTGGAGGATCATTCGAAGAGCCGGGTCATGAGGTCCTTCCTGAATTGGGTCAGCCTGAGGTGCAGGGGCAGGGTGTTTCAGGTCTTGGCGGTGAGGTAGGAGAACGACCTTCCTCCGGTTCTGGTCTTGTGGATCCTGGGGACGGAGGCGAGAACGAGTTGGAAGGATCGGAGTTGTCTGGCGGGTATGTGAAATGTGAGGCAGTGGTTCAGGTATGCTGGTCCTTCATCATGTACAGCTTTGTAGGCATGAGTGAGGAGCTCAAAAGTAACTCTATTGTTGACTGGGAGCCAGTTGAGTTGTCGGAGGTGATGTGGCTGCGGCAGGGGATGTCGAGGACCAGTCTGGCTGCAGCTTTTTGGACGTTCTGTAGTTTCTTGAGCTGTTTCTGGGTGACGCCGGCATAGAGTGGGTTGCCGTAGTCGAGTCTGCTGGTGATGAGTGCGTGGGTTACCGTCTTTCTGGATTCTGTGGGGATTCATCTGAATGTCTTTCGAAGCAGGTGGAGCGTGTGGAAGCAGACTGAGGAAACTGCGTTGATTTGGCGGTTCATAGTGAGTGATGAGTCCAGTATGATGCTGAGGTTGCATGCGTGGTCTGTCGGGATAGGGGAGATCCCAGAGCGACTGACCACCAGGAGTCGTCCCAGGCTGAAGGAGGTGGGTCCCAGGATAAGTACTTCGGTCTTGTCCGATTTGAGCTTGAGGCAGCTGTCTTTCATCCAGGTAGCAACGGCCTTGATTCCGTTGTAGAAGTTCGTTCTGGTGGTTGTGGGTTCATTGATGAGGGAGAGGATCAGCTGGGTGTTGTCGGCATAGGAGACGATGTTGAGTCCGTGGCTTCTACGATGGCTGCGAGGGCGGTCGTGCAGAGGTTGAAGAGGGTGGAGCCCAGGGAGGAACCCTGGGGTACTCCACAGCTGATCTCTGTGGGTTCTGAGAGGAACGGTGGTAGTCCGACTCGCTGGGTCCGGCCTGTGAGGAATGAGTGGATCGAGTCCAAAGCCTTGTCGTGGATGCTGGCGTCATGGAGTCTTGTGATTAGGGTGCGGTGGGAGACAGTGTCGAAGGCGGCCAAGAGGTTTAGTAGGATGAGGGCTGTGGTCTCGCCCCGGTTGAGGAGGGAGCGGATGCCATCTGTGGCAGCGAGGAGTGCTGTCTCTGTGCTGTGGATGCTTCGGAAGCCAGATTGGGAGGTGTCCAGGACATGGTTCACTTCGATGAACTCGGAGAATTGGGTATTGATGGTCCTCTCTATGACCTTGGCTGGGAAGTGGAGGAGTGAGATTGGTCTGAAGTTCTCGAGGTCTGTCGGGTCTGAGAATGGCTTCTTCAGGAGGGGGTTGATCTTGACATGTTTCCAGTCTTCGGGAAGCTGGCAGTTTCAATGGAGTAGTTGATGGTGCGGCAAAACTGGGTGGCGATGGCGGCGGCTGCTCTGTGAAAGATGTGGTAAGGGCAGGGATCAGTCGGGGCACCTGAGCCGATGCTCTTCATGGTCTTGAGTGTGTACTCTGTTGTGAGCGGGGTCCAGCAGAGACGGTCTGTTGGGGTGCGGCTTGGTTGTGTGCAATGGTGGCGGGCGTGGTGGCCTGGTCTAGGGTGTCGAAGCTGTCGTAGATTTTCCTGATCTTGTGGTGGAAGAAGGTGCCAAGTTTGTTGCAAGGGGAGCATGTCTGTGGTCTCGCTGTTGGGCCTGATAAACTCCTTGATGATGGTGAAGAGTTCTTTGCTGTTGTGTGCGTTGGTGTTGATTCTGTCTTGGAGGGCCGTTTTCTTAGTGGTTTTCAGGAGGAGGTGGAGTGCGTTGACTGCGGATTTGAAGGTAGCGTGAGTTCCCGGGGTATTGTTGTGCCTCCATCTCTTCTCGAGACATCTTCAGGTGCATCTGGACTCGTGGAGGGCAGGAGTGAACCAGCTGGACTTCTTGGAGTGTTGTTTGCCTGGTGTTAGACCTGGCATCCTTGGCGTGGTTTCCCCTGACTTTTTGCCTCTACCTCTTGTATTTTTGATGCTGTGCTGGATTTCGTTTTTGCTGGCTTAGATGTTTTGGGCACTTTGCCACTGCTGATCAGTGTCAAAGTGCAAGTGCTCCCTGCGTAAATTATGAATGCAATTGGCTCTCCCTGATTGGCATATTTGATTTACTAGTAGGTCCCTAGTAAAGGGCACTAAGTGTGCCAGGGCTGGTAAATCAAATGCTACCAGTGGGCCTACAGCACTGATTGTGCCACCCACATGACTAGCCCTGAAAAAGTGTCTCAGGCCTGCCACCGCAGTGCCTGTGCGCAGTTTGTTAACTGCCATGTCGACTTGGCAAGTGCACCCCCTTGCCAGGCCCTAACCTTCCCTTTTCTTACATATCAGACACCCCTATGGAAGGCCCAAGGTACCCCCCCTGGGCAGGATGCAGTGTATGTGAAAGGTAGGACATGTACTGAGGTGTGTAACGTGTCCTGATAGTGAATTACTTCCAATTTTGTTTTTCACTGTTGCAAGGCTACCTATTCCCATAGGACAGAATGGGGAGGTTGTTTATAACATCTTATAAACATAACTGCCCCTGGGAACAAGGTAGGGATTTAAAGTTTAGTATGCCTGAGCTCAGAATGTTAAGATGCATCTTTTAGCCAAGGAGAAGAGCTGAAGAAACTGAGGAGAAGTACTGCCCTTGCTGTATGTCTGGGGTTGACCTGCAGTTGCTGTTTCTGCCAAGGAAAGAAGAACTTTGCTGTGTCCCCTGCTTGAAGAAGATTTCCAAGGGCCTGTGTGTGCTGGCCTCCTGTTCCGAAGTCTCAGGGACACAAAGACTTCACCCCCAGCTCCCCTGAGCTCTGCTGTTGTGAGTTCTGACCTGCCTAGAGGTGCCTGTACCAGTTTTGGGCCTCTGGAGGTTGTTGCTGCTGTTTGGGAGCTGGAAGAGAGAAGAAACGTGAAGAACTGCTAAAACCGTCGCATCGCTCTTCTTGCGGCTGTTTTCTTGACGCATCTCCACGGCGCAAGAAGAATTTCCAAGCATCGCTGTGCCGCTGCGAAAACCGTTGCATCGCCTGTCGCCGCTGCAAGAATCGACGCATCGAGGGATCACAGCTGAAGAGGACTGACATTGCCGCATCGATCGCCGACGCATCCCGAGGATCCACGCATCATACTTGTGTGGCACGCTTTCCCGACGCATCACCTGCGAACCGGAACCGGGACGAAGAATCGACGCATCACTCCCCATACAGACCGGAACCAACGCAACTCGTCCTCTGCGGACCGCAGAACTGTTGCATCACCTTCCTCAGGTCTCAGGGGTGTCGTATCTCTTTGTTTTCCGAATTTGCGGCTGTTTGGCTTGGGAACTTTTGACGCATCTACAGGTACTTTGGTGAAAAGTCATGCATCCATAGATTTCTATGGTACAAGTTCTTGAAACCTTTTGAAAGTCATGTTTTTAACTGTATGTTGCATTTTTGTCATTTTGGTCTTGTTAAGTTTAGATAACGATACTTTATTTTTCTAAACTGGTGTGGTGTCCATTTGTGGTGTTTTCACTGTGTTACTATGAGTGTTGGTACAAATACTTTACACATTGCCTTTCGGATAAGCCTGTCTGCTCGTGCCAAGCTACCAAGGGGGTGAGCAGGGGTAATCTAAAGTGTGTATCCCCCTTACCCTGACTAGAAGCAAGGGTCCCTATTTGGACAAAGGTACCTACCTCTGCCAACTAGAGACCCCCATTTCTAACACCTGGTCTTTTCTTGAGGGGTGCCAGGGTGTCGGCACAGTTGGAGATGCATCAGTGGAGGTTGCGTGCTGAGGTGTTGGAGTCCGTAGGCGGTGGTGGAGTGGTTGTGTTGAAAGAGTTGATGAGAAGTTCTTCTGTGGCCTTGATCCAGCTGCGACGGGGGGCGATGGTGATGGTGGTGTACGGTCCGCGTGGTGAAGGCGAGATGTACACAATGATGGTCAGTCCAGGAGAGTTTGGTGGTGTAGCTGTAGTTGATGTTCCCACTGGCGGAGAAGACGGGGTTGAGTGTGTATCCGGATGTGGGTCGGTGTGGTGGCTAGCTGCTTGAGTCTGATGTTGGCAAGGTTCTCCAGGAGGGAGGTGGTGTTCTGGTCACTGGGGTTGTCCAGGTGGAAGTTGAGGTCTCTGAGTAGGATGTAGTTGGTGGATGCGGGAGCCTGGGGTGCGATGAGGTCTATGATGGTATCGGTGAAGGGGGGTCAGGCCGGGGGCCTGTAGACGAGGGTGCCATGAAGGGTGGTGTTGGGGTTGGTCCGGATCTGGAAGTGGAGGTGTTCCATGGTTGCCGTTGGGTTGTTAGAGTGCGTGGTCAGTCGGAGTGTGCTTTTGTGGATGATGGCGATGCCTCCTCCTGGGCATTTGGAGTGGTCCTTGCGGGTGATTTTGTATCCCTCGGAAATGTTGATGGAGATGTTCGGTCTGGAGCAGGGGTTGGTCCAGGTTTCCGTGAAGAAGGCGATGTCAGGAGAGGTGGCATAGAGGAGGTCCCAGATTTCAGTGGCATGTTTGTGGAGGGACCGCACGTTGAGAAGGATGCAGTTGAGCTGGACGGGTGTGCTTTTGGTCGGCTGGGTGGCGAGAATAGCTGGTGTGTTGGCGTGGCAGAAGGTGTGGTTGCAGTTTCGGCAGGCGAAGGGTCCGAGTGTATTGTTTGGTGATGCTAGATGGCAGGTGGCGTGGTGTCCAAGGTTGAGGGTGAGGAGGTTGCTGGTGTCATAGCTGTAGAGTGTCCGAGAAGCAGGGTCCCTGGTGGTGGGCATGGTCCAGGCGCGAACGGGTGCAGACGGGCTTGCCTTTGGCACAGCCACCATTAAGTAGTGCTGTGGTGGGGCTGGACAGCTGGGAGGTGGGAAACATTGAAGCGGGAATAGACACTGGAGGTGGGCGGGGCCGCGGGGGATCACAGCGGCAACAAGGGAGAGGACAGGAAAAAAGGAGCTAAAAAGAATAAGAGCAAAGAAGCAAAGAATAAAAAACAAAGCCAAAGGCAGAGGCTGAAAAGCAAGAGGGACAGAAACAGCAGAAAGAGGGACAGGAGGGGAGTCAAGCAGCAGACTAGTGACGCTCTACTACTGGACCACCAGGGATGAGGTGCAGGCAGGAGCCTGCGGGTGAAGGAGGGCCTCGAACTCCTGACCTCCGGGTCAGTAGCACCAGCAGCAGCAGATGGGGACAGCAGCAGTAGCTACCAGACGGTGCTGCACTGTGGAAGGAGCAAGTCCAATAAGGGATAGTGAACTGCACTTTCACCGCGCAGTGGCCACCTTTAAGTAGTGCTGCGGGGGGCTGGACAGCTGGGAGGCGGTAAATGTGGGAGCGGGAATGGACACTGGAGGGGGGCGGGCCGCGGGGGATCACAGCAGCAACGAGGAAGAGGACAGGAAAAAAGGAGCTAAAAAGAATAAGAGCAAAGAAGGAAAGAATAAACAACAAAAAACAAAGCCAAAGACAGAGGCAGAAAAGCAAGAGGGACAGAAACAGGGACAGGAGGGCAGTCAGGCAGCAGAGCAGTGATGCTCTACCACTGTACCATCAGGGATGAGGCGAGGGCATGAGCCTGGAGGTGGAGGAGGGCCTCGAACTCCTGACCTCTGAGTCAGTAGCACCAGCAGCAGCAGATGGGGACAGCAGCATCAGCAGCTACCAGCCGGCGCTGCCCTGTGGAAGGAGCAAGTCCACTAAGGGACTAAAATCAAAATAATGTCTTCACATTTTTAATCTTTGCAAAGTAACATCGCACGTTTGTAATGTATTTTCTTATTTTACAATGTGATTTGCAGGTGCCCTAAAGGTCAGATCGCTCACATGGCAAAGATCAAAGGTCACGGGCGGTAAAGACAGAAATAGCGACTTTCACTAGTGAGCTGTCAGCATTCTCAAAGCATTCAATACAGATCATTTGTTGCAATGTATTCTGCAAAGGTACCAAGATGTTCACAGACAATATAGGAAAAACCTTTTTACGGTAATTTTGTACCGAAGGAATTGTTTTCAATATTACACATTTTGTGGAATGTAATGCAATATATGTAATGCACATGGTTAAAAAAAAACTGTACATATTTCATCTACAAGAGTGTAGTAGCCTGAAGGTCACTGCTTTGGCAGAGCCGATCAGAGAGGATGCAGAAGGTACAAGTGCATAACTCTGGCTTGCAGCATGGTTTTTACCCAGTTTTTAGGTTTGATGTGTACTGGAGCTAGTGTGATTCATGGCAACTATATAGTATTTTACACATAGTCCAGGGGGCTTTGGTACACCCTTCTTTAGCCATTTACTTTTTTGGTGTAGGATCCTTCGTTATTTGAGTTGAGACATTGCCATTCACATCTTCGCGCATCCCTGTGAGGTATTTTAGTCCCACCTTCTTTCTATTTACCGTTTTTGTGTATTCTTCCGCCCCTGCTGGAATGCATGAGGGAGTATTTTGCATCCACTAAGTTCCTTTTGTCATCACGCATTTAATTCTTTATCTCATCAATGCTTTGTATTTTCAAACAATCCTTTTTTAATTATTTTGCAGTGCAATAGGCATTTTGTGTTTTTCTTTTGTCAGCGTTTGATTGCGATCATCAAACCCACGGGCATTATCAATGCTCGTTTTTAATAGCTAGTAAGTTACCACGGTCCAATGAACGTTGACTAACCAAAAATGCCCATTATTGTCTATGGGCCACAGCTATAACAGGTCTCCATGCAACAACCACCAGAAAGAACTGAGCAGCTCCAAGAGCTGTTCCAAAAATGCTGTGGATTGCCTTTCCGGCTCTTTTGTTTAGCATTCCACATCAGGCATGAATTAAGTAGGAAGTACAACTGTCGTACCTCCTCTTCAAAGTTGTCACTATTGGCTGGAGTGAAATAAACGTAATAAGAGTATTTGCAGAGATCATCCTGACTTTATCCTCCTCTGAAGAACAAAATGTTGGGTGTAACCACCATGATTCAGACCTGTGGCCATGAGGTCTCAACAGATCCCTCCAGTGGTTGGGTAGGTCCACAGAGCTGCGAGACATTTGAACCTATTGAACTCCTTCAATTCAGTCCAAAATCCAGAGTCAACTCAATCTCAAGCTTTCCGTCCATAGCTAATATTGCTCTAGGCATTAGGGTGGGACAATCATAAAGTCAGAATAAAATGTCATGTTTCTCCTGTAAACATGATGGACCGGTTCATAAAAGCAAGATTTAAGTAACCTGTTAAGCGATGTGTGTGGTAGGCTGGTTGACTTAATTTCAAGCCTTTACTGGGATACTCATTCAACCAGCAATAACCTGCTTTTGTATATGGAGTTTAACTAGGTGAGAGACATAAGCCTAAGGACATCTAACTCAGTCCAGTTTGGAGATAAAATTAGCAACAACTGTTTGTTCGGTGCTTAATTTGTAAAAGAATAGGTTTGGGGCCCAAAGTTTTTATTCAGAAGCCCGCATCCAATGCTATCGAAGGACAGGGTGTCGCATACCAAGGCTTCGTAGTCTTAATTCCTCATCATGTCCCCTTAATCCACCACCAGACACTCCCTGCCTCTTTATTTCACTCTTGCAGGTTCTTTTTCATCAATACTTTTTCCCTTATTACTGTTTTTCCGTCTTTCTCTTCCTCCTACTTCTCCCCTTTTGTGTTTGCCATTCTCATACTCTCGATCAAAGTCAGTTGAAGAAAAATAAGTGCCGGTCCCATAAATGAGTGCCCGTGGATGCCACCTGTAGCCACAGCTCAAATTAAGTACTCATTTCATTGCCAACCATTAAAATGCTTCACTTATTTTGAAGATAGAGGAAACACTAACCTAAAATTTACATTATAGTGGTCAGAACATTTAAAGTAATATACCAATATACTGGGGAAAATTCTCTAATTGCCATTGCTAAAATTAGCAGTAGTGAATACTGAACAGGTGGCACTGCAATAACATTGACCTCTGGCGCTAAAAAGTAGGCATTATGCAAATGAGACAGCTGAATAAAACAACATTTAACAGTATACTGGACTCCCAGGATTCATCATATGAAAACGTTTGCACACCGTGACAGGTCGTTTTCCTACTATTAATGAATCTACTTATGAATGTCATGGGATTATTCAGTGTACAATTTGTTTAAAAAATAGTGTAGGGGCCAAAGATTTTTCTTAGGAGCCCGCCAAAGATTCTGCCGGATGCCAGCATTTCACTGGATACCAAGGCTGTCTGGTCTCCATTCCACATCATATCTCTTTCTTCCACCACCCTACACTTCCTGTCTTCATCTCACTCTTGCTCAATCAATATGATGACCTGCTTTCTCCATTTGTCTCTGTTTTCCTATCTTTCTTTTCTTCCTTTCTCCGTTTTCTGCCTTCCTATCTCTTGCGATGGTGAAAGTCTGATATTGAAAAATAATTCCCGGTCCCCAAAAAAAGAGTGCCGGTGCCTACCAGTTGCAACTATCACCACAAATTAAGTAGTGGGTATATTGAATTTTTGCATCAATCCCAGGCGAGGTTTTGGGATGTGCCTTACAATGAAAATATGTTGACATGAGGGATATGTATAAATATAAGAGAGGGCGTAGACGTGTATTGAAGCAACACTGTGCACACAATGTGATTCGTTAAAGAGTTAAATGCCACTGAGGAAGAACGGTTATGCGGAATAGATACTCTGGCATGGCACAACAGTTGATTGTACTAACTACATCTGAATAAACCCACTCATTCATCTACATATAAACTTTCATCAATTATAGGTTGTTGTTGCCGTCCATCTAACTCATTTCCTCTATATGTGTATCATGGTATCTGTTTTTGCTATGCCTAATTGTTCTTCTTGTAAGTATTACTGTTCTCTGATTACATGCCTGTCTGTTCGTCTACATCTTTTTAAACGCTTGCCTTTTTATGTTTAAGTTTAATTGTCCTCCTATTGATCACTAACTGTGTCAATCTATACATAACTGTGCTTCTCCTTGTAACTTACTGCTTCCGAGCAGCTGGCCAGCTGCCTGTCACATCATCTTATCCCAATATCTGTCTATCTCCTCTTCTCTTTTTAGACCAGTCATTTATCGTCTTTCGGTATTTGTTCCTGTCTTTTAGTATAGGATTGGTATCTCTGTCTTTGCTCGTCTGCTTATTTGTCACAATATCATTTTCTGTGTCTTCCTGCTCACGATGCCCATGCTTTGTTTCTATCCCTGTCTTCATGCTTCTGCTTCCCTTATGTCTTTCTGTTTTTGGTGTTTTGTCTTTACCTCAGATGTTGTTTGCTAATCTGTTCATGTCTATGATTCTGGGTGTGTTTGTTTCTTTGTTTATTTCATTCCCCTTCTTTTCACGACATCTACATCAATATCTAAGGTTTTCTGTCTCCTCTCTCTGTGTTTCTTTATCTTTATTTCTCCACTTATCTTTCTTCTGATGTCTTCTTAATTCAACATATCGTCCCTACTGTTCCTAATTGCTAAGCTTTTCACACTTTTCCCTTTATTCCTTCTCGACCTTTTCCTGTGTTTTGCACTTTGTCATTTGTCTCTGTCTGTTTGCCTCCTGTATGGTACATTATGTTAGTCTCTCGTTAAAAGCATGGCACTTTTCAAATATTTCTCTTTCTTCGTTTTCTCTCTCCCTCCTTTCTATGTCTCAATATATTCTTGAACCGGGTTTCTTTTGATCTCTCTTTTTATTGCCATTCTGCACTTACTTTTGTGTTTTTCTCTATTTCCCTGTCTGTTTAGGGACCCCTCTATAGAGCCATTAATTAAATAAAGCAAACATCGAAGCTTGACACAAATGTCATTGATTCCGGACTTTCTTTATCTCAAAACTACTTCAAAATAAAAATTCACATTTGGTGTGAGCCTCGTGTTTAGGCGAATGCAAATAGATATTTAAGAACAAATAAAAAGGAAACGCATAAAATCGCATGGTGTTGGCCGTACTCAGTAGTACGTTTATTTTGTATATCATTGGGAGATGTTAGTCAAATATGGACACCACTTAAGGTATTTTCAAAGGCACGCTCAGTACAGAAAATCAGAAACAGGTGTAAATTTCTTAGTTACGAGCTTGTCGAATAAATATAACATTTTGGACACTTAAATCAATGACTATTTTGTATTCTCTTATATCAAGTGCCCTATGTTCTGCAAGGCAATAAAGGACAACTAATGAAAGCAGACATTTTTGAAACAGGTTTCCAAATACAGAATGCACATGGATTGAAAGGATACCAAAAAAACACAATCAGCACGATGTATGTAATCTGGCCTATGCCAGGTGGTTTAAAATAAATTACATCACCACTTTCACAACATTGGTGATGATGCCAATTTTTAATCGCTGGCACACTTGTGACAGACAGACTTTTCTCCACTGTGAAGGCAGGTGTAACATTGTGCTGGGCAGTGTACACCTAAAACACAACTGAGCCCTGGATATGGCCCAAAAATTGCCCTGGTGTGTGAGATTCCTTGTGTCTCAACAATACGCACATGGCCCAATCCTGTGGAAACTGCTGCCAAACGAAGTTTTGCAAATGTGGAACCCAGTGCTCAAAGCATTTTTTTAAAACTGCACAGTTTAAATTGTGCATTATTGTTCTATAGCGTGTTATGTTGTTGGTAACATTGATCCATGCAAGAAATTGACTGGTGTGCAAACAGTGCACATATAAAATGCATACAAATATGAACATAATTGAGTTGTATATACATTACTGTAAAAACTGCATAATTTGCTCAGCCGGGATCCTATAGTCTGCATCTTAAAGAGAAGCTTAACCATTAGGTCATTTAGGTGTGCGCACACCACCTACTGAATTGCCTCTTTAGGACTCAGTGATAACGTGTTTCATATATATTGCTTCATGCCACAGTGATGCTGTTGCTAAGCGCTGGAAATAGCAGGAGTTAATACTACACAATGTGATGGTACCCAATTTTCTCATTTTGGAAGAATGAAGCCAAAGTTGACTTTACTAGGATTCAAACTCTATATCTGGAAATCACATCTGATGTCTGGGGTGAACGTTAAATCACAAAGCACTCTTGCCAGCAGCAACAGTCTTGTCATTCCCCAACTAGTGCCACTAAACATTAAAAGGATGACAGACTAAGACAGCCCAGTGGTTCTCTAGTCTATGGTCTTTGGGCTGTAAATTTGTCTCTCAAGGTATTGATTGCTCAGCCTGCCAAGCTATCCTACCTGCTCCGCGTGCCCTTCTCATTCGAGTGAGCAATGTTTTGATTGCACATCAGATCTGCAAAAACCCACATGGAATTTCAGCCGTCAAAGCGCAGAGACATGCTCTGCGGAAGGACAGCTCCATCCCATGGGCGACAAGACGACTGAAACGAGTACGGTGATGTTGGGAACTGTACCCTAAATTAGATAATTAAAAGGGCATACGTTTTTTTTTCTGTAGAAATACATTTTGTCAGCGCGGTGTTCCCAGCTCAGTGTTTTCATCATTTGCATTTTACTAGTCACCAGCACGTAAAACACTAGGCTGTCAATCAGAGTGCTATGCCTATTAAAGTGTCTGTCACGCGTTTACTTGAACATGTAGGCTAAATCATTACACCCTGTCAAACACTGACAAAAACCGAACAGGGGGATGGGCGAATGGGGTATGCAGCCCCAGGTCATACAGTTGTCATTAAATACAGTGCATTAATGTATGATCAGATATAGCGTGTGTATGCGTGTCTGTGTGTGTGCATGTGTGAGGGAGCGAAAGAGTGTGCGCGCGCCAGTGTGTGAGGGAGAGAGTGCGTGCGTACGTGTGGGAGGGAGCGCGTGTCTCTTATTCTATCCCGGGTAAGTCCAGAGGAGCCTCCTTTGGCCGAGAACGAGCCGCCCTGCCGCGCTCTAGCTGCAGAGAGGCACGCTGGCCTCGAATAGCAGCGCAGAATCATTAGCGGTTGTTGGTTATTTACCAGACATATTGCCTGTGCCATACGTGATCCCCATCCTTAAACGCGCGCGGCTCTGCGGTGAGATCAGCACGCCGACATCGTGCAGATCTCACCGGTGTAGACGAGAGATACGATACGAATCCATCATCTCATCCTTGCAATTATTAGCAGCCTGTACGTCGTGTACGTTACGTTATAGGATTTCGCATCCAATAATATTCCCATAGTAACCGATAATGCGGCACACCTCAATGTACACCACTGCAAAATATTCAGTATTGTGGCTATAGACACCATGACAATATTGGCGCATAAACACTTTGCTCAGCCTATATAAACAATGCTCTTTATAAATGCATTTTAGATTTTACACAAAAAAAGTGACTTACCATTGCAGTCGGAGGCTGTACTCGGCGTGGCTTCCCAGCGAGGTATACACGCTCCGAGGCGTCCTAGCGCAGAGCAGCAGCACGCGCTCAAGTCCCGTTCGAGCCGATGCTTCAAAGAGCTGCCTGGAGAACACCCGCTGAGAGGGGGCCGAGTTGGAGCGGCCCCACAGAAGCCCTTTACCTCCCTCTAGAATGAGCTCGGTGGCAAGGAGGTGTGCACAGGGGGCGACCACTTCACATAGCTGACTTCAGACACACACTGTATTCTCCCGACCGCCTAAGCAAAGAGGACTGCAGATGGAATAGCTTTTCATTGAAGGAATGTGACTGCACCAGCGATGGAAACCGCACCCGGAAGCCCCCAAACTTTTGTTTGGAATGTACAATGTGCGCGTCAGAATGAAAAGCTGCCAGGGCTCGTTATTATCGTCCAGACGAAGGTCAAATGCTATAGCTGTTTTACTCCTGGGAAATAATTCTCCCCTTCCGTATGTTCCTGACAAGACAATATACTGCAAAATGAACTGGTGCCGCTGAGCAGCAATATCTCCCCTCCCCCTCCGCTCCCTTGCTCCCTCCCCCTTTTCCTTTATAGCGTGACGGACGGGAGGTCTGAGCCAACCCCCCTCATCCTAGGCTCCTCATGAATATGCAGCACATTGCAACATCCAATTGTAACGTGGAGTACGATGGCTGATTCTAAAACCGACAACCTGGAGCCCCCACTTTCTGCTGTCACTCACGTCTTGTAGCACCAGAAAATGCATTGCCAATGTTGATGGCGTGGTGGCTGGTTGCAGTGATTGAAGGAATAGGCAGCAGGATCTCTGGTAATGCACTTGCATATAGTAAATCAAGGACAAATTAATTTTATTGTTTATTTATTAATGCAGTTTTATAGGGGCACAAAATGTTAGGCAGATTTCTAGAGCGCACTATACCTGGGAGGGTATCCTGGCGCTGAGCTGGTTTGAATCAAAGCCAAACATGGGATTTAGTTAGGGCTACTCAAAAAGCCTGTTCTTGCTTCTTCTTACTTAACTCCAGAAGTTCGGAGGAGGCTTTTATGTCTAGTGGCAAGCCGTTCCATGCTTTAGGAGCGATGTAGGAGAAGGTTTGCCAGCCGGATCTGCATTTCCGTATGTGTGGAATGTGTGCAAGTGGGACTCTGGGTGAGTGGAGGTGTATGGAATGTTTGTGAAAGCAGATGCAATTGTTGAGGCATGCTGGGCCAGTGTTATGTGGTGCCTTGAAAGCGTGGGTGTGGAGTCTGAATTTTGCTTGATTGTGTAAGGGGAGTCAGTAGAGTTCTTTCAGGTGTAGTGGGATGTGAGTGCGGCATTGTAAGTTGAGAGTGATTCTGGCCACCAAGTTCTGAATGGTTTGCAGCCTTCTGATGAGTTTTTTGTTGATCCTGGAATAGAGGGTGTTCTCGTACTCCAGCTTGCTTGTGACCAGGGCATGTGTGTCAGTTTTCCAGGTGCTGATTGGGAACCATTTGAAAATCTTCGTCAGCATCTTCAGGATATGGAAGCATGAGCCGGTGATGGTGTTGACTTGTGCAGTCATGTCGAGTTTGCTGTTGATGGTGATCCTAAGATTCTTGGCTTGGGTGGTGGGTGTGTGTGTCGGTCTTAGCTCTGTTGCCCACTAGGTGGAGTCCCACGGTGAAGTGCTCTTCTCGAAAATCATGATTTCAGTCTTGTTGGTGTTCAGCTTTAGACAGTTTGGCTCTGTCCAGAGGGCGATTTCAGTCATGCAGGCATTGAACTTCCTCTGGGTACTACGTGTCTTGTCCATGAGGGAGAGAATGAGTTCCGTGTCATCAGCATAGGCGAGGACATTGATGTCATGAGAGCGGATAATGCGGGCTCGAGGGATCATGCATGCCTTGAAGAGGGTTGGGCTCAGGGAGGATCCCTAAGAAACTCCACAAAAAGAGGCTGCGGGCATCTGAAGTGTACGGTGCCAAGCTGACTGGTTGGGTTCTTCGAGTCAGGAAGGAGCAGATCCATCTAAGTGTGTTCTTGGATTACTATGTTGTGTAGGCATGGCCAAAAGGTATTAGAACAATTTACAATTAAAACCATACAGAGGTAACAATATTACAAAATAAAATATAAGTTAACAATATGATGAGGGGGCGTTAGGACCCTGAGGGAGGCTAGCAGTTACAAACCCACACTGGACAAGTGACCAGTGAAAAATTGTCCAACGGAGAAAGGGCTGGAAGGGTGGAGTTTAGAGAGGAGAAAATGGGTTTTCAGGTAGAGGAGGTGGACAAGAGAAGATTGGGGTGGTCTGCTTCTCATGATTCCACATTACCTATAAACGTCGATAACAGAATAATGAACATTCAGCACAACTACCTGCCTCTGCGTTTTCCTAACAGTGTGTGACAAGGACAACCACTAGGACTCAACACTGTACAGTGACAGATAGGAGATAACAGTATCCTGTCAAAGTAAGGAGCAACCAATATGTGACATAGTAGAAAATAAAGCCTTGAACACGGTTCAGAAGGGGACTGGCACATAAAACAGTATACGCTAGTCACAGCATCAGGAAAATAGAGGGCAAAAGTAGAGCAAAGTAGGACATGTCTTTAAAGTGTCTTTGAAATGGGAGACCTTTCAGTTCCCTTTTTAATGCCAATTGTAGGAAGCTGGCTCTCTTTATAGTGTACTAAAATGAGGTACGCTATGCAGAGAGTCCAGTCGATCCCGAATAGATGTGCAGAGGTAAAAGCAGATAATTCTAATGCTCTTTTTGTGGTAGTGTCGGCGAGCAGTTAGGCTTATCAGAGGGTAGTGCTAAGCATTTGTTGTCAAACAACACTAACAAATTCCCCTTTCACTTATTCAATAAACTAACCATAAGAGATATTATTTACGAAACGGTAGTGAAAAGAACCAACCTGTAGTCTGGAACCCACGGTTCTGTGAGTTCCAAAAAAGGACCAATTTTATGATAAAACCAATAAAAAGCAATAAAAACAAGTGAACATACAATTACAGTAATTCTAAATCATAGCAATGAAAAACCAGTTATCACATGAAAGAGTTGATTGTATATATATAGATATTTTATTCTTTAGCAACAATTAAAATTCCTTATTACATTAAAAACTGGATATGACATCACAATTGCATTCTGTCAAAAATAGATTACAAAAAGTGCTTCTGCATATATTTTTAAAATCTTATACATAAAGTAACTATTCTACAGAACCCTATATATGAATTCTCATATCCTTCATGTTACAATAAAAACAATAAAATTGTCTCCAATTAATTAAAAAGACATAACATATCAAAAACTGTTATTCTGAAAAAATCCTTAGGAACTATCTATATCCAAAACTGTCAAAACTGTCACAGTTTTAACCAAATGCAGTTCAAGACATAAATGCTTATGGGTTTTAAGCAACAGAAGTCACTACCGTCAGGCCAACACATTTACCGTCGCGGTCGCTGGAAGCAACAGTCCGCCATGGAGATTTGGGTTAAAACAGTCACCCAGAGTTCAGAGGAAGTTCTACTCTAGGGGAGTCAGAGTTTTGGAAGTCCCTGGGCTTGGGCACAGCAGGCAGTTCTGGGTTACCTGGATCGGAGGTGTCGGAGGTCTTGGGATGCAGAATTTGTTTTTCACAGGCAGCATTCAGCTACAGATGCGGTGAGGGCAGTCCATTGCAGTCAGCGCGGTCGTGCCCAAGTTGCTGATTTCATGCAATTGACGCCACCAGAAAGCGGATACAGGCTCACAGGAGTGGGGCTGTTTCCAGCGTCGGTCACAGGTACTGTGAGGATCCCTCGGGCTGGTGGATGCATTGAAGGGGTCAGTTACTGTACTGGTGACCAACGAGCCTTGGCTGCTGCAACTTTTGGTTGACGAGGTGAATTGCGTCGACAAGGTCCATGCTGGTCTTCACCTTGTGATAGTCTTTACCAGCGATGTGCAGGGGACTAGTATCAATGGTCCACAGGGAGGTCCCAGGCAATTGGCGAAGGCTATCAGGGCTCCGGGTTTCTTGGAGGCTGCACAGGTTTCAGGTAGGGACGGCAGACCACAGTTGTCTAGTCTTTTTGCCGATGGCAGGGTTTGGCATTGGTTTCTTCTGCAGAAGGGCTCAGTTACTGGATCAGCAGCACGTCTTCTTCTTTTGTCTTCTTTAGGTCCGTGGAATCTGATGTCAAGGTCTCGGGGAGCCACCTAAATACTAAATTTAGGGGGCGTTGAGGGGGAGCCAGGTAGTGGCCAATGGGCTGCTTACCTGTAGGGTGACTACACCCTCTATATGCTTACCCCGCGTGGGGGGTGGGCATATCCCTTACCCTGATAGGCTATTTTCCCCATCTTCAAGATAGTGGAAAGTTAAAAGTGGGGTCCACCTCGCCTGCCCCACCTTAGGGGCGGTGAAGGCTGAAGGTGGGCGCACCTCATAGTCTTACTAGTTTTCCCGCCTTTCCTCTCACCAAAAGTGGAGCAGGAAAGGGGGGTTTTGGCCTCCCCCAGTATCTGGTGGAGGTTCCTGGGTTGGATTTCAAAGGTGGCATGGCCTTGGAGGCTTCCCGCCCAGGAAGGCCAACCTGTCCTGGAGGAGGTGTGCAGCACCTCCGCCCAGAGCAGGCTTTGTCTCTGTCCTCTCGAGAGTACTGGCTTTCACCCCATGAGGTCAGAAAGATGTCCGATGGTGGCAGACTGTCGAAAACCAGTCAGGAACCACACCAAGGCTTGGTAGGTTTTTAGGGGACCCTCTAAAAGGGTCTCCTCTGTGAATTTACTAAGAAATCTATCACTGGCATCAGTGAGGATTTATTAAGACAAGAAGTTTGGTACCAAACACCTTAGAAATAATTGAAGCCATCATGGAGCTAGGAAACTCATGTTGACAAGTATCCAGCCCTTGTACTCTTTATGGCTTTCCTGTTCACTTACAACATCACAGAATAGACTGGATATTGTAGGGGCCTATCTTCTTATGCAGATATGCCCACACATAGGATATAGTGCACCCTGCCTTAGGGCTGAAGGCCTGCAGTAGGGGTGGCTTATATATATCTTATGCAGTGCATGGGAGGCATGGCACATAGAGCTGTGTGCCATGTAGACTCCTCTGATTTTCCTGCATCAAGACACGCAGCCTGCAGTGGCAGAGTGCATAGCCTTGGTGAATGGGCACTGGGGTGGCACAATCAGTGCTGTAGCCCCAAAGGACCCTCCTTAGTACCCTTGCCCTAGCTACCAGGGGTACCATTTACTAGGGACTTATAGGGGTAACTAAAGTTCTGCCAATCGTGGTACCGTTTTGGGGAAAGAGATCAGGCACTGGGAACCTGGTTAGCAAGGACCCAGTGAACTTACAGTTCAAAATCACATCAGGCAAAAAGTGGAGGCTAACCATGCAAAAAGAGGCCCTTTCCTACACCAATAGGTAAAAGATAGTGTGCAGTAGATGTGAAGTGAGATCCAAAGTTTCATTACACTGCCAGATAAAGATGGAGACATTGGGCCTCATGTACTAAGAGACGGGTCACAAAAAATGACCATGACCACGATGTGCACACCAACTTTTTTGTGTCCTGTCCCTGGTTTGTGTTGTGACCTGTGTACACAGGGTTGCTGAATGAGCTGCCTAATTTAATTTATTTAGGCAGGTTACTATTTATGACCCCCTGTGAATGCCTACAAACACAGGGATGGTGGCTTGCAAAAAACAGCATACCATCTTCCCAGTGTTTCCATTCTCAAATGGGAATCTTTTTTTTAAAGCAGATTGTGATTCTTAAAGGTGAATCATTTACAGCCCCCTGTAAAATATTGGTAACTGATCAAATCATTGAAACAAACCATTGCGACTTACATTTAGAAGGGGATGGATGGCCCTTTCCTTTTTTTTCCCTAATTGTGATAGGGAATTGGTCACAAAATCCATTTTGCAAGATGGGAATCCTTTTACGAATTAAAAAATGAGTTTGGTAAATAGAAGAAAGCAATTTATGGTTGTAAACCCTATAATTTTACCAATTAACAACCAGGTCATTGACAATAATATGTTGCGACAGCTGAGAAGAGGCACAACTTTTTTTTTACACCTTTTTAGAAAGGGTAGACTTAGATGTTTGGGAGCAGGAGACAATCCAGAAAAGGCAGAACTGACTAGCACCCCGGACCACAAAACCATATTGGAGTGACTGTTGGCACTTGTATGGGCTGAGCTAGGGCTGAATAGGCTGGCTAATGTAGCCAAGCTTTGCTACTACAGGTTTGTGCTGCCTAAAGGCCTACGCCATATGCCTCAGATTTTGTGAGCAGTTCCAGATTTTGGGGACGTAGCGGGGACGTACGATAGACAACCGTGGATTGAAGCAAAGTGACTAGACCCATGGATATGTATGACCAGCGTAGTCTCAACACTTTCCAGGATAAATATGGAGTAGGGCATGGTCCTTTTTCAGAGATTAATGTGCTGACGTGTTTAGCCCGTATCACATGAGGGCAAGATGAACCTGTAAATGGGACAATTCTGCAATGCTTACTGGAGAAGGGAGAAAAGCGGTGTTGGAGTTGTAAACTGCCTTACACAAGCAGTTGTAACACCATGGCCCAGGGGTCGAAACTAGATGGACTACCTGTATGAATTTGTAAGTGTCAGAGAAGCAAGGAATAGCAATCAAGGAATTTGCCCCAAATGTGTCCCATAACCCAGACTGAAATTAACAGAGTTTAATTGCCCACATCAAGCTTAGCTTACCCCAAAGCATATATGGCGCATGTTTTGGAGGCATCTACTCAAACAGGAGACCCATTTTTTCACATGGTCTGGGAGTTCTGAGTTATATCACAAACATTGGAAGAAGTTCTTAAAGAGATGTCAGACGTAATTGGGAGAGAGCTGAGCAAGGATCCACAACTTTGCATACTTGGGTTAATGCCTAGGTAAAAAAAAAACAAGCTTGAGCACCAATTTACAGACCTGGCTTTCATACTATACAAATGCCACATTGCAGTTGGGTGGAAATCTGTGACAGCCCTTCGGGTGGGTGTATAGCTTTATGACTTGGTGAAATTGGCAGTGGCTGAGCTGACTGTGATTATTGCCATAGCTAGACACAGGGTAGGACGTCTGTGGAATTTGTGTGGGGTACATATATTGTGAAATTAGAAGCAAAATCAGATGTGAGTCCCCGAGCTGAGGCTCTTAACCAGTAGGCAGGGGCTTATCAGTGCATTGCAGCTTTGGTTGATAAGTATCGTTGAGGGGGTAGATACTGTAGCAGCAATGAGATAGGAAAAGCCTGCTCAGTGGCGGTGAATGACTATTGAAGAAATGCTTGGTTCGATTGTATTTGTCAGATTTAGAGGCATGGAGTAATGGTAGAGTGCTGATGGCAGGGTCCAATACTTTGGGAGGTAGGAGCGGGCCCCAAGTAACACGTGACATGTTGTACACCACCCTGATCAGGTCAAAGAAAAGGTACATCTTGAAGGTCTCATGGTTTGCCTAGTTTTGAGTTTATGTTATTATATAAGTTTTACATATACCATTATAATATGTCTAGGGCTGTGTACCTAGTAGAATTTAAATGTGATGACACACTAGTATCATGATTACTGTAGTGAGGGTTGTTGGGTTCTCTCATGTTGTATATTTTTCCAATTGGTCTGGTGCCAGTAGGAGTGTTTGTAAACAACAACAACTGAATAAAGATGTATTAAAACAATAAAGAGGACAAAAATGATTGAGATCATTAGCATGCATCGAAGATTTCTTCAGAAGGTGTGATCCCTGGCTGATTTTGAGGCAATGAGGGAATGTACCTTGTCAGAGAGATGAATTGATTAACAAGGTCCAGTAGGGTAAAATCAGACAGGACTTTTCCTTAGTGTTGCTGCTAGACTCTGCATCAATGAAGTGGTGTATAGTTTTCATGCTCGCAATTGTGCTGGGAAGAACATTTTCAGAGACTTCTGTAAAGCTGGACCATTTCCACTGAGCTTTAGAGATGATGTTTAATGCAAAGGTAGCAGCTGAAGTTGTAGGAAGGGAACACTAAGTAGACTTTACTTTGTCATCAAAGATGCGCACAAAGTTTTCACATTTCAATTTTTGGTAGTTGAATGTGAAAGTTGGTGAAGGATTATTATGTCATTTAACAATATCAAAGAGGAGTTTTGAACGGTTATTGGCATTATCTAACAGAGATTTGAAATGTGAGGACTTTGCTGTTGTTTCTTGTAGTTTCCCCTGGCTGTCCTGAACTGTATTAGATTAAAGATTGAGGGTGGTGTCGCCATCTGTTTTCTATTCCTCTGTATACGTTTTGGGAGAACCATGGTGCAGATGATTTCGGCCTCTTCTTTTTCTGTTTAAGAGGTGCTAGTTGGTCAAAAAAACCGTTCATACAAGTGTAATTATTTGCAGAGTGTCTGACATCTTGGTTAGGGCAGATTGGAGGAAAAGGGTTTATAACCCTAGAGGTCATGAAGTCAATGATAATAATTTTCATGTCACAAAAACACATAACCTCCTTTTTTTGATCAGCCAAATTTTTGCAATGAGACATATGATTCATGAATGGAATCAAGAGGTGATCGGCCTGTGCATGTTAATAGGTTTATTAGTTATCACTAGTGCAACCTTAGAGATGAAAAGATCCAGAATGGTGCCATTATTATGAGTGGGTTTGCACTAATGTCATAGAAGATTGTTGAACAGCAGGGAGATGGAGAGTAAATTGACTGATGCATCCTTGTTATCAACCCAGTAGGGATTAAGGTTCCACAGGAAGATGATATACTCAGAAACTAGAAGCTGATTAGTAAAGTAGTCAAGACCGTACACCAAGAATAAGTGGTAGGTGGTGTATATTCTAATCGTGGGAGCTTTATCTCAAGATATTTCTTAAAGCAGGAACTATAGGTAAGGATACTGATCCATGCAAATCATTTTACGCTCAATCGAGCTTTTGAGAATAATAGTGATTGTGTCCATATGCCTGTCTTCACCATCATGTCTAACAATGGAGTAATATGGCTGGAGAAAGAAATCCAGAAGGTTCTTTGAAGTTTAATTTCAGTCAAAACAAAGAGCTCAAGATTCGAAAAGATGATGGTATCAGTCACTACCAATCTGTGTGTAAAAGCTAACTGATAATTATGCAGGATTCAATTTGGAGAAAGGAAAAGCTAGTGGTTGAGTAGGGATTATGAAAAGATTTCAGGGATCTGCTTTCTTAGGAAAATGTTTGAGGCAAATAGGTCAGTGAACCATGAGCGTGGGAACAGGTTAAATGGGAGGGTGCATAGTCAAAATATCGAGTTTTAAATATCGACCTACATTAATATCGAGTTTTAAATATCGTAGGGACAGAATATCGACATCAAGAATATCGGTGACCAGAATATCGACCTGAAGGTAAGAAATATCGTTTTTGTTAATATCGAAGTTGTTAATATCGATAGTAAAAATATCGATGTTAATAATATCGATGTTTATGTTAGTGTTATGTATTTTAGTATGTATTTTATATGTATGTGTTCCACATGTTTTGTTATGTTTTGTATTATTTTTTAAATATATGTATTAATTGTTTAGAAGTTAGTAATTTTTTTAAAGTAAATTTTGTGTTTTAGTACCGTAGCGGGTTGTGGGTTTATAGGGGAATAGGGTGGGAAGTAATTTAATTATAGTAAATTAATTCATAATTTTTAGAAATTATTAATTATTTTTAATAAAATTTTGCATTTTAGTTCTGTAGCGGGTTGTGGGTTTATAGGGGAATAGGGTGGGAAGTAATTTAATTGTAATTAAGTAATTATTAATTTTTATTTATTGTTATTGATATTTAATTTATTGTTAATTAATTATTAATTGGTAATTAATTTTTATTAATTGATAATTATATTAATTGTATACATTTTTAGTGGAGCGGGTTGTGGGATTATAGGGGAATAGGGTGGGAAGTAAATTAATTATAATAAAGTAATTAATAATTATTATTTTTGGTATTGATAATTAATTTATTGTTTATTCATTATTACTTGGTAATTAATATTAATTAATTAATTAATTGATAAATATATTAATTGTGTTAATTCAGTTTAGGAGTGCGTTGTGTGTTTATAGGGGAATAGGGTGGGAAGTAATGTATTATAATGAAGTAATTATTTATTAATACTTATTGGTATTGATAATTAATTTACCGTTCATTAATTATTAATTGTTAATTAATTTTTATTAATTATTATTTATTGGTATTGCTAATTATTTAATTATTAATTAATTATTAATTGTTAATTAATTTTTATTAATTGATTAATTGATTGATAATTATATTAATTGTGTTGAATTTTATGTGGAGTGGGTAATGTGTTTATTGGGGAATAGGGTGGGAAGAAATTTAATGTTATTAAAGTAATTATTAATTTTCATTCATTGGTATTTATAAATAATTTATTGTTAATTTATTAATAAATTATTATTTAATTAAAACAATTATTTAATTGATAAGTATGTTATTTTTAACCCCTACGCTATCCAACACTTTCCCTACTGTTGCACTCTCTGAAGTGGAAATAGTAATTTTTACCCCTACGCTATCCAACACTTTCCCTACTGTTGCACTCTCTGGAGTTGGAATAGTAATTTTTACCCCTACGCTATCCAACACTTTCCCTACTGTTGCACTCTCTGGAGTTGGAATAGTAATTTTTACCCCTACTCTATCCAACACTTTCCCTACTGTTGCACTCTCTGGAGTTGGAATAGTAATTTTTACCCCTACGCTATCCAACACTTTCCCTACTGTTGCACTCTCTGGAGTGGGAATAGTAATTTTTACCTCTATGCTATCCAACACTTTCCCTACTGTTGCACTCACTGGAGTGGGAATAGTAATTTTTACCCCTACGCTATCCAACACTTTCCCTACTGTTGCAATTACTGGAGTGGGAATAGTAATTTTAACCCTTTCGCTATCCAACACTTTCCCTACTGTTGCACTCTCTGGAGTGGGAATAGTAATTTTTACCCCTACGCTATCCAACACTTTCCCTACTGTTGCACTCTTTGGAGTGGGAATAGTAATTTTTTTCCCTCCGCTATCCAATATTTTTCTGTATTGTTTTACTTAATGTTGTGTATAATTTATTTTACAAAAATTAAAAATATTGTAAGTTTTTTAATTTGTTAAATATATTTTTTAAAATTGTAATAATAATATTTTTGTATATGTATGTCTGTATTCATAATTTATAAAATATTTTTAACAGTTTATAAGTTATTAAAATAATTATTTATGAATATTATTAAGTAAGTATATATATTATATTTTATATGTATATGTTTAATTTATTTTAACATTATATGTATCAGTTTTTATTTGTAAACATTTTTAAATCATTTTAACTATGTTTCTTTTAATTATATGTATTATTTACATTTTTTTAGATTATTTTTTAACATTTAAAAAAACGATATTTTTTACAACGATATTTTTGACATCGATATTTAATTTTCGATATTTTTGTACTTACCATGATGTAGATAGGATGTCGATATTCTTCACTTCGATATTTAGGCTCCGATATTTTTGTCGTCGATATTTCTGTAGTCGATATTTTGTCAGTGATTCAAATGGGAGGCTCTTGGTCCAGACAGACTGTAGGTATGATGTCATAACTTTCATGTAATTCACAAATATCAACCTCAGAGAGGGAGGACCTCGGTCTAACTGGGCGAGAGTCTTGCTTATTCGTAGGTCACATTGCCAACCTACATCCCATACTAGAATCACACATTTTTAAATTGTGGTTAGATGGGGGCAGATATTGAGACTGAGACTGGTGATGGTGTGGGCTAGCTGAATTATCTTCTTGGTTAGAACATCACCACCCAAAGATAAAAAGATAGACTCAGAGAGGATTGCAGTAGGAAACAACTATAAATTCAGGCTATGATCAAGAGAAGGAGATTTTGCCTCAGCAGAACTCAAATGAAAGATATAAGAGCGAAAGGATAATCCTCAGTAGCAATCAAGCATTATTCTGGTTCACTCTCCCAGAACTAGATGAGCAATATGCAGCTGGGTTGTGAACTGAAATCCATAGGAGAAGATTAGGATAGGTTAGTGAATGTGGTAGGAGGAAAAGGTTTGCAGTGAAGAAAAGAAAGATGAATGAAGATCAGGAGAAGGAGATCAACAAACCTTCAGTTAAGGGGTAAGCATCTAAAAGAAAGGAAGTTAAAAGGCTGAAGAAGGAAAAGGGAGAGATTTTGGGGTGTGGGAAAAGAAAGAAAGAACTGGAGAAGGAATTCAGAGTGATCTCAACTTAGTCAGACAGAGAAAATAAAGGTCACAATGTGGGCTTCGAGAGAAGGGGACACAGAGGTGCAAGGTGTGCATATGGTAGGTTATTCCTAAGGGAAACAGTATGATAGTGGGTATGATTCTGTCATAAGGGGGTGAGTGGTATGAGCAGTTGAGAGGAAGAAGGAGCAATATATAACATTTAAACCATTCTCAAATGAGAGCTTTCAGGGGTGGAAAGAATAGTGGAGGACAAAGTGACCCTGTCAGCAATAAAAAGATTTTAGTCACTTCTAGGTTTCTACTCACCTCATAAAGGGTATTATGTAGGGTGGACAGATGATAAAAAGAGCATAAGCAGAGAAACCATAGATTGAAGATTGAGGGGATTGATTTATTAGAGAGGTAGCGATGAGCTTAAGGTCGTATTAGGTACAGAAGAGGGAATGAAATTGAGAGTCAAATGTGGCAAGGTTCTCATTGGATGATTGAACCATTATTGTACCATTGTTAATGATAGAGGGTGCCAGATTTTATCTAAAAAGAGGGGGGGGAAGAAGTTATATTTCATCCGTAGGAGATGTTGGATTGCAGGTCATTATTGAGGGTTTCCACCGATAAGTCAGTGCCATGTGTGAGAAAAGTCACTTTTAAGGCTCCCTTTATGGGAACGATAATGTTGGTCAATAATAAATGTTCACAATAACTCTCTCAAGATCCTATGTTTATAATTTTTGGCTGCATATTTAATACGTTGGGGAGGAGGTCATTTTGAAGGAATTAAGGTTTCCCTTTGATAATTGTTTGAGGAAAGGTAAGTGGATGGGTATGTGGAGGATAAAGTATGAGAGAAATATGGGAGAAGGGGGCTGTGAGAATGGGCGATTTCATAGAGAAACAGTAAGTAGCTAAAGGTGTGTAGTACTCAAGTATCTGTAACAGACACCCACAGCTAGGATAGAGAGAGCTAGACTACAAGTAAACCATAAAAGTGCCTTGACTAATGAGTAGTGGAATATCTACTACTAAGGGGTCGATTCCGATCCCGGTCGGAAGCGCACCTAATACCATTCGGCCGGGAAAAAAGCCAGGCGAATACCTGTTTCCCGACCGATTCGCACATACGTCCGAACGAGCAAGTACAATGCGCACAACTGCCCAAATCCCGACCCAGTCGTACTCACCCAATACAGGTCCTGTTCTCCGACCGAGGCGGATCCGGAAACGTAGAATTGAGTCGCACGGAAGCCAAAATGCAGCCCCGTCCGGCCGGACAAGTACGATGCGCTTTCCGTACGCGCCGAACCCATCGCTACGCACGGCACGTCAAAGCATCCGGGATAGGCGCACATAAGCTCCGATTCACGCCACAAGACGATCCACGGCTACGAGACGAACACGCCAGCGACGAGGACGAGGCGCAGCAAAGAGAAAGACGAACGAGACGAACCAACCATGAATCCCATCGTGCCGATCCTACCAATATTCTACATCTATTACCGAAACAGGCACGGACGCGTACGGCGCAGAAGGTAAGTCAGACACCAACAACAAAAACAAACTACACGTACCCGACATATCACACACACACAGAGGGATGCAGAAATTACTTACACCAGCAACAGCAGCACCATAGGGGCGGGATGGCCATCACCAATGCCACATATACACATAGGGGCCTGGATGCCCACCACCACTACCCCCTACTCAGGGGTGCCAGATGCCTACCACTACTACCACCTCTACCCATGGGGGCTGGATGCCTGTCACTACTACCACCTCTACCCATGGGGGGCTGGATGCCCACCACCACTACCACCCCTACTCAGGGGGTGCCAGATGCCTACCACTACTACCACCTCTACCCATGGGGGGCTGGATGCCTGTCACTACTACCACCTCTACCCATGGGGGGCTGGATGCCCACCACCACTACCACCCCTACTCAGGGGTGCCAGATGCCTACCACTACTACCACCTCTACCCATGGGGGCTGGATGCCTACCACCACTACCACCCCTACTCAGGGGTGCCAGATGCCTACTACTACTACCACCTCTACCCATGGGGGCTGGATGCCTGTCACTACTACCACCTCTACCCATGGGGGGCTGGATGCCCACCACCACTACCACCCCTACTCAGGGGTGCCAGATGCCTACCACTACTACCACCTCTACCCATGGGGGGCTGGATGCCTGTCACTACTACCACCTCTACCCATGGGGGGCTGGATGCCCACCACCACTACCACCCCTACTCAGGGGGTGCCAGATGCCTACCACTACTACCACCTCTACCCATGGGGGGCTGGATGCCTGTCACTACTACCACCTCTACCCATGGGGGCTGGATGCCTACCACCACTACCACCTCTACCCATGGGGGGCTGGATGCCTGTCACTACTACCACATCTACCCATGGGGGCTGGATGCTTACCACCACTACCACCTCTACCCATGGGGGGCTGGATGCCTGTCACTACTACCACCTCTACCCTTGGGGGCCTGGATGCCCACCACCACTACCACCCCTACTCAGGGGGTGCCAGATGCCTACCACTACTACCACCTCTACCCATGGGGGGCTGGATGCCTACCACCACTACCACCCCTACTCAGGGGTGCCAGATGCCTACCACTACTACCACCTCTACCCATGGGGGGCTGGATGCCTGTCACTACTACCACCTCTACCCATGGGGGCTGGATGCCTACCACCACTACCACCTCTACCCATGGGGGCTGGATGCCCACCACCACTACCACCCCTACTCAGGGGGTGCCAGATGCCTACCACTACTACCACCTCTACCCATGGGGGGCTGGATGCCTGTCACTACAACCACCTCTACCCATGGGGGCTGGATGCCCACCACCACTACCACCCCTACTCAGGGGTGCCAGATGCCTACCACTACTACCACCTTTACCCATGGGGGGCTGGATGCCTGTCACTACTACCACCTCTACCCATGGGGGGCCAGATGCCCACCACCACTACCACCCCTACTCAGGGGTGCCAGATGCCTACCACTACTACCACCTCTACCCATGGGGGCTGGATGCCTACCACCACTACCACCCCTACTCAGGAGGTGCCAGATGCCTACCACTACTACCACCTCTACCCATGGGGGGCTGGATGCCTGTCACTACTACCACCTCTACCCATGGGGGCTGGATGTCCACCACCACTACCACCCCTACTCAGGGGTGCCAGATGCCTACCACTACCACCACCTCTACCCATGGGGGCTGGATGCCTGTCACTACTACCACCTCTACCCATGGGGGGCTGGATGCCCACCACCACTACCACCCCTAATCAGGGGTGCCAGATGCCTACCACTACTACCACCTCTACCCATGGGGGGCTGGATACCTACCACCACTACCACCCCTACTCAGGGGGTGCCAGATGCCTATCACTACTACCACCTCTACCCATGGGGGCTGGATGCCTATCACTACTACCACCTCTACCCATGGGGGCTGGATGCCTACCACCACTACCACCTCTACCCATGGGGGGCTGGATGCCTGTCACTACTACCACCTCTACCCATGGGGGCTGGATGCCTACCACCACTACCACCTCTACCCATGGGGGGCTGGATGCCTGTCACTACTACCACCTCTACCCATGGGGGCCTGGATGCCCACCACCACTACCACCCCTACTTCAGGGGGTGCCAGATGCCTACCACTACTACCACCTCTACCCATGGGGGGCTGGATGCCTGTCACTACTACCACCTCTACCCATGGGGGGCTGGATGCCTACCACCACTACCACCTCTACCCATGGGGGGCTGGATGCCTGTCACTACTACCACCTCTACCCATGGGGGGCTGGATGCCTACCACCACTACCACCTCTACCCATGGGGGGCTGGATGCCTGTCACTACTACCACCTCTACCCATGGGGGCCTGGATGCCCACCACCACTACCACCCCTACTCAGGGGGTGCCAGATGCCTACCACTACTACCACCTCTATCCATGGGGGGCTGGATGCCTGTCACTACTACCACCTCTACCCATGGGGGGCTGGATGCCTGTCACCACTACCACCCCTACTCAGGGGGTGCCAGATGCCTACCACTACCCCTACCCATGGGGGGCTGGATGCCTGTCACTACTACCACCTCTACCCATGGGGGGCTGGATGCCTATCACTACTACCATCCCCACTCATGGGGGGCTGGATGCCTATCACTACTACCATCCCCACTCATGGGGGGCTGGATGCCTATCACTACTACCATCCCCACTCATGGGGGCCTGGATGCCTGCCACTACTACCATCCCCACTCATGGGGGGCTGGATGCCTATCACTACTACCATCCCCACTCATGGGGGGCTGGATGCCTATCACTACTACCATCCCCACTCATGGGGGCCTGGATGCCTGCCACAACTACCATCCCCACTCATGGGGGGCTGGATGCCTATCACTACTACCATCCCCACTCATGGGGTGCTGGATGCCTATCACTACTACCATCCCCACTTATGGGGGCTGGATGCCTGCCACTACCACCACCCCTACTCATAGGACGGGTAATGCATGACACAACCAGCATACTCCCACATAAGGAATCACAGAAAATTACATCCACCCAAACAACATGACAAGCGTGTGTAGTCCATGTCAAATGGCAACAACACAAAACATGACAATGAACATACAATGTGACCCACTATCACATGTGTGACACATAAAAGTGTGTGGCCTCCACAATACAAGCCGACCATGGCCACTGTGGCAATGGGGCCCAAAGCCCCATCACCACAGTCACCAAAAGGTAAGTGTGGGTCCATGGCTGATGCACCTTTTGATCAGTGTGGCAATGGGGCCTAAAGCACCATCACCACAGTCACCAAAAGGTAAGTGTGGGGTCCAAGTCTGATGCACCTTTTGATCAGTGTGGCAATGGGGCCCAAAACCCCATCACCACAGTCACCAAAATGTAAGTGTGGGGTCCAAGGCTGATGCACCTTTTGATCAGTGTGGCCTAAAGCACCATCACCACAGTCACCAAAAGGTAAGTGTGGGGTCCAAGGCTGATGCACCTTTTGATCAGTGTGGCAATGGGGCCCAAAGCCCCATCACCACAGTCACCAAAATGTAAGTGTGGGGTCCAAGGCTGATGCACCTTTTGATCAGTGTGGCAATGGGGCCTAAAGCACCATCACCACAGTCACCAAAAGGTAAGTGTGGGGTCCAAGGCTGATGCACCTTTTGATCAGTGTGGCAATGGGGCCTAAAGCACCATCACCACAGTCACCAAAAGGTAAGTGTGGGGTCCAAGGCTGATGCACCTTTTGATCAGTGTGGCAATGGGGCCCAAAGCCCCATCACCACAGTCACCAAAATGTAAGTGTGGGGTCCAAGGCTGATGCACCTTTTGATCAGTGTGGCAATGGGGCCTAAAGCACCATCACCACAGTCACCAAAAGGTAAGTGTGGGGTCCAAGGCTGATGCACCTTTTGATCAGTGTGGCAATGGGGCCCAAAGCCCCATCACCACAGTCACCAAAATGTAAGTGTGGGGTCCAAGGCTGATGCACCTTTTGATCAGTGTGGCAATGGGGCCTAAAGCACCATCACCACAGTCACCAAAAGGTAAGTGTGGGGTCCAAGGCTGATGCACCTTTTGATCAGTGTGGCAATGGGGCCCAAAGCACCATCACCACGGTGATCATAAGGTAAGTGTAGGCATGGTAAAAGCTGCCAAAGACAAACTGTATGGATGAATCCTGGTCACACAACAACTAAAACATCTGTGGCATAGTAGTGCTTGTGTCTCATTTCAACATAGATTGGGCGAGGCTAACAGTGCAGTGACACAGAAACATCGTTTTGGCCATGTGCATACAAACATCACACATGGGGGACCACATTGCCAACAATCAGCCAATTACACAATGACAGAAGTGACCATCATGATGCTGATCCACATATCTGCACCTATGGACACACAAATGTATATAACCTGTGGAGACTGTCGATGTCAGGTGAACAAATACCATACCATGGCAGCAATGGGACATACAAACCATGATCATTGTGCTGACTGATGACCCAGGAGTCCCAGGGAGAGCAGGGGAAAATCACCAAACAACATACAGCCAATGGCACACTACAGAAATGCCAATGCAGTGATGCAAATGCACTAACACAAACAGGCAGACTCACACTGCATATCAAACACAACAGGTGATGGGGGTGTGTGCCAGTGTCCCCAGGCAACCACACAACACATGAGGAGGCCTGAATCCCAATTACACAGATGTGTATACAGTGCCACACACAAGTAACTCATGGATTGGATTCCCCTATGTGGGCAATCTGGCATTGTTAGATGAGAGGGAGCCCAAATTACACATGTCACACAAGCTTGTAGGAACAGCAACTAACACAGCAAGAGACACACCCACCACAGCACTACCCCCAGGGACCCCACATTGTGCAGACACTAGCCTGCATGACAATTCCACTGTGATGACAAAGGTAGATGTTGATCACACTGTGAACCACAGCCATGTGTCCTCAGCTACAAACTACCATCACACCTACACAAGCTCCAATCAATCAGCAGGGCCTGCCAGCCAAGGCCAATATGGAGGTAGTGGTCTAACCGTGAAACAACTCACATTTGCACACTCAACACCACACACCCTGATCTCCACCAATGTGCAGCAGTGAAGCTCACATGGACTGGTGACATTGCACATGCACCCATGACAATCCCAGGGGTGGTGGGGGGAACTAGGGTGCAGAAACCCATCACACATGCCCACTCAACATGACTCGTCTATGTATGACACACAGCACAGTACTCCGTACATGCGCATGATGTGAAATCCACCACAAACAATGGGATCCTGGCCATAGTCACACACCAACGAAGAAGCCAAGGTGAGACACAAAGAACACACGTACACAATTTTCAACATTGCAGCTCTGACCCTGAGGAGTGGCATCAGTCACACACACAACGCATCACAATCACTGAAAGCTACCACAAACTCAAAATCACATTACTTGTGTAAACAACAAGTGCCAAGGGGAATCCTGAATGTGTCCCATCAGCGTTTGCCCACATCCCCAGCCCTGACAACAAAGACAACCTGGGATGACAACCTCATGAACATCAGTTTGCCATGCACCCACATCACGGAGAAACCAGGTCCAAGATGCTGGATGAACACATACCAACTCTGCAAGCATCACAAACAGGAACATCCCTAGGGACACAGCCTGTGTATGAAAAGGGAAGGGAACATGCACAGACATGCTCACACAACACACAACACGGGCACACGCAATGCCACCAGATCACACAGAGCCATGAGGGCACTCCACTCCTGTGGAAGGTCCACTGTGCCAAACCTTGTCTGTGCATGACTCAAACATATCAGCAGGACACTCCGTCAGTGAGTCAACAACTACAACACACAGAAGCCTCTGCTCACATCAGCCTGGGTACGGGAGTGTCACGTCAGTCATCTGCATACACCCAAAACACGTGGCAATCCAGTTGTACTGTATACACAGATGAGTCCTCCAAAATTGATCTGCAAAACTGCATGTCCAGTGGAGACGGGCACACAGTCAGGGTACTAGGAACATTGGACAGTGGTAAGCCCAACAGATGTGCAACAGTGTAGGACAAAGATGGTAATCTACAAATGCTAAACGTACATCCCTGTGTCAAATGCTGAACATTACACCCTCAGACTGCAGCAAGGGAAGCTATAGATCCAGACTAGATTAGGACACATATCCCATGGATCACATGGAGCCCATCACAGCAAAACTTCATTTACCTGATCTGAACACAATTACAACAGCAAATGCATGATTCTACACATCTACATCATGTACCACCAAAGATTAACCACAAGTAAACAAAAAGAGGCTTTATTCAGCAAGTGTGCAACTGAAATCAAAAGTCCAAAATTAACTACGGCCAATGTCCAGTCCAAATACACAGTCCCAACAGGGTGATGTGTGACAACTTGTCACCAATTGCTTGCCTGCACAGGTACCGACAGGGGACATCCCCCTTGGAGGGGCATACGAGGGCAGGCCAGGCACCGCAGGGACAGGATCAGGGGATGCCAGAAGGAGGCAGGGAAGGTGAGGTGGGTGCAGGAGTGTCACCGGCAACTGCAGTGGAGGTGTCTGACTCAGGGGGGCCGGCACCACCGCAGGGCCCAAGTCCGATGGTGTTGGTGCTGCAACCACTGCAGTGGGCTGGTCAAATGGAGTGGACTGGGTCCCCAATGCAGTGCCCGAGTCAGACGGGGTTGTTGTGGACTCCACCGCAGTGCATGACTCCAAGGGAGTGGAAGGGGGGCAGAAGAGCTGGGCAGGACAGAGGGGGGACACGGTCTCCACACCAGTGGCACATACAGGCAGAGCGTCTGGTTTGGGGGTGGAAGAGCAAGTGGCAGGGGGGGAGGGCCTGAGCAGTTTGGGAATGCGGTATCAGTGTGTGGGGGAACCAGGGGCAGGGTGTGGCGGTGGAACCTGTGGAGTGGTGGCCTGGGGGATGGAGGTGAGAGACTGGGTGGGTGACTTGCAGGGCGGTGGCGGGGTCTTGCTCTTCTGGGTCCGGGGGGACTTGTGGGTGGGGGGCTCACTCTGCCTGCACCTGGGGGAGGGTGTCCAGGGGCGAGGGGCACTCCCCTCTCTGTGTGTGGACTTCCTCTTCCCCCGGTATGCTGGATCAGCGGGATTGGAGGGGAAGAGGCCGAGGTCAGAGAGGAAGAACTGCTGTGTATGTGGGGTTGCAGGTGAGGCAAGGGAAGGGGTCCTGGAGGGAGAGGATCTTGAGGATTGCGGAGTGACTGTGGTTGCCTGTGTGTGTGTCAGTTCCCCATCCCCTGTGTGTGTGGAATCAGTCCCCTGAAGATGTTTGTGTGCACGTCTTGCCTTGGTTTTGGGTGTGTGTGTGCTGCTCGTGTCTGTGTGTTTGGGTGATTGTGCAGGTGTGCATGTGCTTTGGACAGGTAGGGTGGTAGGAAGTGTGGATGGGGCAGAGGTGGGAGGGGTGAGGGACTGTTGGAGGAGGGACACTGCTGCCATCAGGGAGGAGTCCATGGACCTATTGCTCCTCTGTAGGGCAGACATACCCGTTGAGATGCCCTCCATGAACGACACCAGCTGTGTCAACAGAGTGGTGTGTGCATGGAGGACAGTCAGCATTGCTGTCTGCCCTACATGGAGCTGCCAAAGGAGGTACACAGACTCCTCACTCAGGGCAGCAGGGAAACAGGGGCAGTGGGTGCGGTGCCTGGCTTAAAGGAGACACGCTCCCAAGCACGGGAGCCTCCACGGACCTCAGGAATGGGAGCCAATGGGAGGGCGGTGGTGGTGGTGGTGGCGGGGTCAGACAGACTAGCTGGGGTGTTGTGGCTGCTGACACCCGCATCCACAAGGGAGTCATCCTCAGAGCTGCTGTGGTCCCCAGCTGAGGTGGATGGTGCTGAGGACTCCTCGGTGTGGCTCCCCTCGCCCTCCGTGCCACTGGGTCCCTCTGACCACTCGTCGGACGCTGACCCAGTCTGGCTCCGCTGCTCCTCCTGGTCCGTGGAGCTGTCCCCTCCTGTGGCTGTGGATGTATCTGCAAACAATTAGGGAAACAGACAAACATCAGTCACCTGCACTGACCGCACACACCACAGTAAGTACAGCACATCACAGAGCAAGCCCTGGCATCTCTAGTAGAACATTGCCAAAAGTCATCACACAGATTAGGAGAAGCCAATTGTCAGTCTGATGGTCAACCATGGAACAGACACCCCTCCTGCCCTTGCACCCATCTGTCTGGTGCCTGTCTGATGGTAAGACCCCAGTGTGGACACATGCACCACCTACACAGTAGTTGGACATTGCTGAGAACACAGTGAAGTATGTGAACATGCCCACGTCACATCTCTTGCCACTGAGTCAGTGCAGGTGTCTGTATAAATGGACGGCCAGAGTCTCAATAGAAATGCATGTGATGCATACCAGCACCAGACCCCATGAAGCACCCATGTCCGGATAGTCAATGCCACAATGGGGTGCATGTTGCACATGTAACTCCCCTGCAGGATCACTCTTAGGAAGTTTAATGCCATGACACAGGCATGCCTGCAAAGTCATACATCACTGTCCCCAGTCACATGGCCATGGCAGCCGGCCAACAACAGTCTGCACTGTGTCACAATCCTAGGACATGGGGAAGGCAAGTAATGTAACTGACAAGTGCACATGTCCATCCCCCAAAAACCACATCATCTGAACTACTATTTGTCCACGTCATACCAATTGGACATATGGGGGACATGAAACACAACTCTCTGAACATGAGCACCTCACAGTGTGCTGAGAGTGAAAAACAGCTGCCTGAAAGTCACAGTGGCATACACCTGTCTGCACAGTCATGTGATCAAACACCTATAAGTCACAGAAGTCATGTCTCACATGGTCCAATAGCAGATGGCATGCTGACCCCTAACCGATAACCATCACAGGAGTCCCGACAACGTAGTCACAACACAACGACACAGAGGCAGACACCTGAGGGAACATTTCACTGAGCACAGCATGTCAGCTGATACACGGGAGTGGGAGTACAGAGTGTATTGTATGCCCTGGAGTAGGCATGACTGTCCAGCTCCACCTGCAAGATGGATGAGCCCTGGTCAGTAGGCAGGTGGCTAGGCATGTGTGACACACTTGACATACATACTCCTGAAGCCCAAACATTTTACCCACCCGCAGCATGGGGGTGTGGCAAATACCCCAGGGACATGTGGTGATTCTGATCTGCAAGTGGATCACATATCAAAGTTACACCCAGACTACATTGCACGACTCAGGCATTGTGTGAGCAATTGACCCACCCATGAAGGCTAACACAATATCACGGGAACAAAAGCTGTCACCCACCTTGAGCAAAGCAAAATGCAAGGACCCTGTACCCGAGTGACACAATTATCCTGAGCGTAAGGAGCACACCGGCCTATCAGATGGGTAGTGGCCATGCCACAATAGAGGGACATGGGTACTGGACAACAAGACTGATGTACTGGGGAAGTTTAACCACGCCACAGGAGGGCACATAGAATGTCAGACAGAGTTCACAGTGCAGTCTTTGACTCACCCCCACCTTGCTGCTGTCTGCCCTTCAGCTGCCCATCCAGCTCCGGGAAGACCACCAGCAGGATCTGGAGCATGTGGGGGGTCAGGGTCCGGTGTCCGCCCCTCCTGCAAGGAGGCGACAGCTTCAGCTGGACCCTTGCAATCCTCCGGGTCCAGCCCCGAAGGTCCTGCCACCTCTTCTGGCAGTTGCGGATCCGGTGCTTGTAGACCCCCACGGATCTGACTGCCCGGACGATGGCCAGCCAGATATCCTGCTTCTGATGGGCATCAACCTGTGAGGATGACAAAGTGAAAAGGCCATTACTACACATGCAACACATCCGTGCATCACACAGTTGGAAATACATGTCTCAATCACAGGGGCATATGATGTACACAGGCAGTGCAACGAGGGCTATGGACAGTTTGCCAGCAGTTACTACATGGTATCATTGCATGGGAAGTGAACCTTGTTTGAATGCACTGTTACTCCACTGTACCTGTTCAGTGCATGTGACTACACACTTTGGGGGTGAGTACTACTCAGTGAGCATGCTAGCCAGTGGTGTGCACACTGTAAATCCTGCTAGTCAGGCAACATGCACAATTAGTAAGGCAGTGGACAGCTCACTCACCTGCTCCCCTGGTGTCCCATACAGCTTGCTGTACTGTGGAAGGAGGTTGTCCAGCAGGGCCTGGTTCTCCTCATGGGTGAAGGCTGGGGCTCTCTCCACAGTACGTGCCATTGCAGTAGCCAGAGGATGCAGAGACAGCAGCAGTGTAGTGGCAGATGTCGTCATGGAGCATGTAGTGCAGGCAAGTGAGCCCTCAGGGGAACAGCCAGCATTATATGTGTGCTGCAGAGGCAGATACTGTGCCATGTGTCCAAAGTGATAGGTCCAAGTCGTATGCATCTTATGAATCTGACCAATCCATGGAATTGCAGCACCAAGACACGCCCACATCATCCTTCAAAAATTTCAACTTCATGACACCCATGAATTTGCAACATTGTTGTGGCTGGCCAACTGAATTCACTGGATCAGACTCGTTGAAGCTTCAAAAACGCGTCCGTTGCCATGTCAGGCCCCAGCCAATGCGTGCGCACCGATCGGACCATTGCTGTACAACGCGTACCCGCTCACATTCAATGCAATGGTCCGTGCGGGCACACCGATCGGACCATTGCTGTACAACGCGTACCCGCTCACATTCAATGCAATGGTCCGTTCGGGCACACCGATCGGACCATTGCTGTACAACGCGTACCCGCTCACATTCAATGCAATGGTCCGTGCGGGCACACCGATCGGACCATTGCTGGGCAACACGTACCAGGCATACAACGCGTACCCGCTCACATTCAATGCAATGGTCTGTGCGGGCACACCGATCGGACCATTGCTGTACAATGCATACCCGCTCACATTCAATGCAATGGTCCGTGCATGCACACCGATCGGACCATTGCTGTACAACGCGTACCCGCTCACATTCAATGCAATGGTCCGTGCGGGCACACCGATCGGACCATTGCTGTGCAACGCGTACCAGGCATACAACGCGTACCCGCTCACATTCAATGCAATGGTCCGTGCGGGCACACCGATCGGACCATTGCTGTGCAACGCGTACCAGGCATACAACGCGTAGCCGCTCACATTCAATGCAATGGGCCGGCCGGGCACACCGATCGGTCCATTGCTCTACAACGCGTACCAGGCATACAACGCGTACCCGCTCACATTCAATGCAATGGTCCGTGCGGGCACACCGATCGGACCATTGCTGTGCAACGCGTACCAGGCATACAACGCGTACCCGCTCACATTCAATGCAATGGTCCGTGCGGGCACACCGATCGGACCATTGCTGTGCAACGCGTACCAGGCATACAACGCGTACCCGCTCACATTCAATGCAATGGTCCGTGCGGGCACACCGATCGGACCATTGCTCTACAACGCGTACCAGGCATACAACGCGTACCCGCTCACATTCAATGCAATGGTCCGTGCGGGCACACCGATCGGACCATTGCTGTGCAACGCGTACCAGGACAGGTCACACGCATATGTCACCATGCTGGTCACTGGTGAAACTATGCCAGCCACATTTACTTTCCAGGGACTCAGGGGCACACCTACAACACCACACCCAGTCCACACTGTCTATGAGGCATGTGTGGCAGCATAACCTTATCTGTGTATGGGGGTGAACATGTGGATTTTGGGGTGGCACTTGGGGGCAGACACACCCAGGCTGTGCACGTGTTAATGGGGACAGGGTCCTTTGTGTGTTGTGCACATGACCACTGTGGTGTGCAACTTTTCATTTCTGAGCATGTGTCATGGTCACATTTCCAGGTTGTGTATGTGTATGACATGTCACATACCCCCAGGCTCACATGTGGGAAGGCATGTACGTCACAGGGTGGCCCATTCCAACAATAGTGATGTCCCTCCACAGTCTGTGTGCATGTTGTGTATCACATGTCTCTGACTCCATGTGCACAATGGGAGACAGTCTCCACATCCACGTGGTTTGTGCATGAACTTTGATGGTGTGTGTGTGTGTCACAGACATCCATGTCTGTCCTGCAGAGGCTACAGGGGCCACCACCTGTGGGTGTCATGTTTGTTTTTCTGACGTGTACATGATACGCCATGTCATGCCAGTGTCCATGTGGCAAGACAGGCTCCCTGGGAATCTACCTGTCAATGAGCTGTGATGCCTGTGGAGCATCTGTCCAGACATGTCACTGTGGTATGTGTGTGGAACGTGAGAGCAGTTAATGTGTACTGTGACACAGCCTAATGGTGTCCCATAGCACACCCTGGAACCAGTTGTCAACACTTGTTGAACAGAGAGATGTTAGATGATGTCCATGTAGGTGCCATATATGTCCAAACGGGACGACACACACATCAAGTACTTGTGTATGTTGATGATGTGTCATGTGAAATTGAGTATGGTGAACGGCACATTGGTGGGGTGACTGACAATCTTGCTTTCTTCACCTATGCACTGCAGGGCTCCTGCTGTCCATCGACCATTCCCAGACCTGGCAACGATGGTGGAACGTGACAGCATCCGACGGTACCGCTTCACCAGGCAGCTGATTGAGGATTTGGCAGTGCGGTTGGCCCCACATTTGCAGCCTGGCCGGCCGTATCCTACAGCGCTGACCCCCAAGGTGAAGGTGATGGCAGCCCTACACTTCTTTGCCACCGGTACCTTTCAACACACTGTGGCAACTACTGGTGGGATGTCACAGACTATGTTCAGCCGTGTGCTACGCGATGTTTTGGGTGCAATGTTGAGATACCTCAACCAGTACAGCTATTTCCCAACACGTCAACGACTCACTGACGTCAAGAGTGACTTCTATGCCCTGGGGAGGATGCCACATGTAATTGGCTCCATTGATGGGACACATGTGTCTTTGATACCACCACAGGCACATGAGCAGGCATACCGCAACCGTAAACATTACCATTCGATCAATGCTCTGGTGGTATGTCTTGCAGATATGACCATCACACATGTGTGTGCCCGTTTCCCCGGTTCGGCACAAGATGCCTACGTGATGAGGAGTAGTCGCATCCAGAGGATGATGTCACAGATGCCGGACCAGCGTGCCTGGCTTGTTGGTGTGTACTGACTTTGTACCATTGTGTGTGTTCTGCTATGTTGTTTTCCGCACACATTTTCAAATCGGCTAATGTGCAATTGTCTATCTGTAGGTGACTCGGGATACCCCAACATGCCGTGGTTGCTGACACCCCTCAGGAACCCTGTGACACCAGCCCAGATGCGCTACAATGAGGCACATGGTCGGACGAGGAGGGTGATTGAGCGGACCTTTAGTCTCCTGAAGAGCCGCTTCCGCTGCCTGGACAAGACAGGAGGGGCCCTCCCATATGCCCCAGCAAAGGTGTGCAAGATTGTCATCGTCTGCTGCATGCTACACAACCTGGCAGTGCGGAAGGAGTTGCCTCTCATCCTGGATGACGATGACCAACGTCCGCCACCTGTGGAAGATCCTGGCCTGGGTCACGATGCCAGTGAAGATGATGATGATGATGATGGTGATGTCCGCACACAGCTCATCACCAACTTCTTCAGCTGAATGTGAGTCTCCAGAGGGTTGTAATGTCAATGATTTGAGTTTGCATGATATGTGTGTGTGGTGCTCTGGTGCTGTTTGAGTGTGGCCATGTGCTACTTGACTGGATGCGTGCAGCGATGTGTCCTTGCAGGTGGTCTGTACTGCCCAACAGTGTTGACATGCTAACTTGGTTTTGTGTAGTTATCTCGTGACATGTATTAGACATGAGTATTGACGTTCTGTGCTGTTCTTCAGTGGTTTTGACTCTGTGTCATGTCTGTCCTTCACAGGGTGCTGCTGGAGTTGTCTGATCAACTTGGATCCCCCAAATTCATGATTCAACTTCCAAGGTGGAAGCAGTCGTTTCCCTACAGGTGATGTGCCACACACCCCTGGACTTTCTATCTTCTGCACTTTTTGACTTTGTGGCCACAGCCAGGTTGGATTAGCTTGCATTTGTATTGGAAACTACATGTTGGAAATGTGTAATAAACCTGTGCTTGACTTTGGGATGTGCGTTGTCTGTAGTCACACATCTGACTGACATTTGCTTACTGCACCTGTTGTCTAGTTGACAGTGACTGTGAATAGGTGGCGTGTCTGTACATTCCACTGTACTTCGTTGCAACATCAGTATAGGTGATGAGTCTGATGGCCCTGGTGTGTATGTGTTTTGTGGCCCTAGTGGTGTGTCTCCCTCATATGTGTCACGTCGCCATGACTGACATGACAGTGTTGGACTTGCTGTAGCAGTTAGCATGCACAGTGTAATTTAGAAGATCAACATCTACATGACAAAAACCACGTTGGAATCACAACAGAGGCAGATATGGTGTATTGGTGAGTTTATTTACATACAGGTGTGAGGATGGTGCACAGGATGGTGGGTGCTGTACATAGAAATTTGGATCCAAAGTTCCCATGTGAATTGGAAGTCTTGGTAGCTGAAAAGTCCAGAGTAAAGTCCACAGTCATCTGATACATTTGGTCAACTAGAGCTCCCCATGTCATGTGGGAGAGTTGGCTTGGCTTCAACAGGGCGTGCAGTATGCACACAGAGGAAAAGTTCCAGAACAGGTGTTGGCTTCCTGGGGGATGTAGATGGCCATCGGCCTCTCAGTTTGGCCTCCTCGGACGGCCCCTCTTCTTGGGGGGGACCCTCAGGTGCAGGCTGCGGCGGTGCAGGGGACTCTCTGCCAGAGTCCTCCTCCCTCCCTGTGGCATTTGCAGTTGTTTCAGCAGCAGATGTTGTGGGCACACAGGGAGGTGAGGCCATGTTGGTGCTGATCTGGCAGAGGCATGTCAGTATGTCCCTATGCACCGCTGTCTGTTGTTCCAATGTGTCCCACTTGGACTCCATGCCACACATGTGTGTCTCGACACGTGACATGTGTGTGTCGACACGGGACATGTGGAAGTCCAAGCGGGCATGATGGGCAGCCTGCTGCTGTTGTATGACCTTGAGGATCCCCACTACCTGGCTGACCTCTCCGGTGCTAGTCTGGTACGCATCCGCGATGCGTGCCAGTTGTGGGTCATCATACAGTCCAGACCCCTCTGCAAGGAGAGACCTATGTCTCCCACCCCTCACACCACCCCTGGCGACACATGCAGGACCTGCAGTGGCACGCACAGGTGACCGTGGGCCCACTTGGGTGTTGTTCCTGGGCTCGTTGTCAGCAGCTCCAGTTTGGGCCTGGGTCCGTGTGCTGTTGTCATCTGTGGTCCTTGGTGTATCCGTGTTGGCAGGGGTGGCCTGTGTGTTGGCAGTTGTTGGAGGGGTGGGTGCAGGGGGTGCAGATGTTGGTCCTGCTGGTGCTGCATGATGACTCACACCGGAGGGTCCAGCTGGTTCTTCACCATCCGAGGAGTGCAGAGGCTGATCCACACCAGTGAGCTCAGTGTTCCCCGGAGCCTGGGACAGGGAGTCCTCCTGGTCTGCTGCTGTGTCCCCATCATCTCCTGTTTTGGGGCGAAACACAGATTGTATGTTATGTTTCTACTGGCATCAATTGTTCAAACACCTGACAGTTGTGACTGTACCTCTGGATGTGGGCCAGGACATTGCATTCTCCTAAATAGTGACAGTCAGTGAGTGATATTGGTGTAGCACATTGTCCTGCCAACCTGTGGCATGTCAATGTGAATGTTGAGGTGTGTGCATGACCAGCATTGGTGGTATTTGGTTACCATCCAGGCCTCCTTCTCCCCCAGCCCAGTTATCCCACCATGCAACGTGCTTGCATTGCAGGGAGTGCAAGTTGCCTTTCAGGATGTCAGGCAGTGGTGTCCTGCTGTTTGTTGTTGCACAGTTCCCAGCAGGGCCTTGTGCTCCCCACAGCAGTACCCAGTGTCAGCCATCTTGTGAGTCCTTATCCACTCCCTGTGATGTGAGCATGGTTGAGAGTAGTGTTGATGGGCCAATTGTGCGGGTGAGCAATATCTGTGCCTACAACTCCCATCATGCTATTGCCTCCACCCCCTTCCCAGCATGGCCATCCTTCCTTCCTTTTGACTCTGCTTCCCTGTGGGGTGGGGTGCCTGTGCTGACAGGATGGCTGGGAGTGTTGTCCTGGCAGTTGTTTGGCTACAAGTCCCAAGAGTGTCCCTGTGCTTCACACAGCATAACCCAGGGTGGTGGTTCTTTGTGGGATCTTCAGTTAGGCTGTGAGGCATTGCATTCTCCCAGGTGGGTTATGTGGAGTTAGTGTTGAGGGGTGTGTGAGGAGAGCTGCTTGTAACTATGGTCAGTGCTGTGAGTCCTCCTTCCCACCCAGCCAGATATCCCACCATGCAACGTGCTTGCATTGCAGGGAGTGCAAGTTGGCTTTCAGGATGTCAGGCAGTGGTGTTGTGCTGTTTGTTGTTGCACAGTTCCCAGCAGGGCCTTGTGCTCCCCACAGCAGTACCCAGTGTCAGCCATCTTGTGAGTCCTTATCCACTCCCTGTGATGTGAGCATGGTTGAGAGTGGTGATGATGGGCCAATTGTGGGTGTGACCAATATCTGTGACTACCACTCCCATCATGCTATTGGCTACACTGACTTGACCAGCATACACAGGATTCCTTCCTTTGAGTGAGCTTCCCTGTGAGGTGGTGTTCTAGTGGTGGGTAAATATCTGTGAGTGTTTGTTGGTTCTATTTGTGCCACTGCCTTGCTGTATTTGTTGTTAGGTTTGTAGATGTCATGACACAGTTACATGTCACTATGAGATGGCAGGTATTGTGTTTGTCTGACTAGCATTCACATCTTGGGATGAATATCTTTTGGTTGCTGTGTATTTGCTAAGTGTGCATGGCTTGCCTATCCCCTTGACTGTGATGTGTGTGTGTTGTCACACCATATTGTATATATTAGTTGTGTACTCACCAGGCTCTGGGATGTCTGTTAGTCCGTATACGCTCACTGGTGGTAGGATGGCCCGCACCTTCTCCTCCCAGGGCCTGAGGTATACTGGTTTTGCAGGAGGGCCACTGCCGGTGTGCTGGCTGAGGAGGTAGTCCTTTTGAGTAGGTCCCGGACCCTCCTGCGCACATCATACCACCTGTTCTGGATGTCTTCCTTTGTGCGCAAACATGGTGATTGTGCGTTCACCCTGTCGACAATCCTCGCCCACATCTTGGTTTTCTGCGACATGGGGGTCTGTTGTACCAATGTACCAAACAACTGTGGCTCTACCCTGATTATCTCGTCTACCAGGACTTCCAATTCACAATCTAGGAACTTATGGTTCTTCTTTGGGGGCATGGTGATGGGTGGTGGTGGTGATTGATGTGTGTATGTGTGCAGGTGGGGGGGTGTGAGTGTAGGTTTAGCTGGGTGTGTGTGAGGGTGCTATTTGTAGGTGTGGTAATGGTGTGTGGTTTGTGTGATGTATGAGCTGTGAGTATGTCTGTGGTTGCTGTGTGATGGTGTTGTGTGCTGGCAGGTCAGTGGAATTTGCAAAGGATCATGGTAGGGATTTGTGGCCTTTATGTAGGTGGAGTTGGAGGTGTGTCCTTGTTCCATTTTTTTTCCCTCCCTGTATTTATTGGCTTAGTGGTTGCTTGTTTGGCCCTTTTTTTCCTAATTTTTCCTTGGTGTTTTTGGTGCATGTACGAGTCGTTCTTGTGTCCGAGTAGGACGCTGCAGTTGTCTGGTGCGATCTTGTCCGACTCGTTCCCGCTGTGTGTCAGCTAGGTTTCATATGCGGCGTACGTGTCGGTCGCGTAGTATTGGGTTGCTTCGGCTGGGTTTTGTATGCGTGTCGGTCACACGGCTTGTGCTCCGGGCAAGTCAGTCGTGTTTTGCACGCACAGCATCGTACTACGTGGGTCGGAGTTCACGGGTACGTTTCGTTCGGGTTCAATCTGAGTGCATGTCGGTCGGTTCATTTCGCGTGATTTCCCGGCCGGATGGCTTGTTTCCGTCCGGCTCGGTCGGTCGTTTTTTTATTCCGTCGGATTTCACATTCATTTCATCGTACTACCCGGGTCGTGCGGCGCTGGTCCGAGTCGGTCAGACTAAATTCCCGTACCGAGTCGGTCGGTACGTTTTCCGGCCCGAATCGGAATCGGCCCCATAGTCTAGATTTATGGGAGCAAACGAACATAAAATAGCAAAAAAACCATGAAACAGACATTAGTTAAACAGAGTTAACCAAAATAAATGAGTTCAAAATGGGCCAAGTACATTCTTGAAAAGGATGTGTGAATTGTTTAAGAAGAAAATTCATTCTTTCGTTAAGAAAGGATAGTATGAAGCAACGCAAGGGTCATTTTATGATTCTTCTTGGGTCAGCCTTGCAAGGAGTGCCATTCAATAAAAACAAAAACAATATCATAGGTCATCTACTATCTTTATTATTGAGCAGATGTCCCATGAATGTTGGCCTTGTTTCAGGTGAAGGAATCCCTACTTCAGTTACTATGATAAGGGCTCACCACAAGGACAGAGCATTTCATCGAATCAAAATGGTCACCTTCATGTTGTAATATTGATGGTGATTATAGGTTGGTGACTGCAACAGCTGCACAATATGAAATAAAGGAGAAGTGACAGCAGCATCAGTCTCACAATGACTTCAGTTCAAATTGCAGACTTCCATCAGAGGGGCTAACCCACAGAAAAGGAAGAAGTCAGCAGGAGGACCCAAACTCCAAGACCAGAGCTCCAGAGTTCCAGTGGTGCCGGGACACAAAACATCACCAGGTCAATACCCTTCCAACCCAGTCAGACTCAAGGTGAAATGCAAATTCCCACCTGTTCACAGCAGCAGACAAACAGAGCTCTTGAATTCCTTGGCTGTGGCTCTACAGAGGAAGACTAAGTGGCCTCAGCCCCAGCCCCAGGAATCGAGCCATGATCCACTCTACCAAGGTCAACAGCACAGGAGACTGAGTCAGGCAAGCAGGAGCCACTATACCATTACAACAGTCAAAGCGTGGGGCATAGCAAGGCTTATACATTTGAAAGGATCTAGCCACTGCATCTCATGAAGCCTGTAATAGTTTTGCATTGAGATGATATAAAAACAGGATAACATTTTTCTTCCATAATAGTATATGTCATGAAACTGTAATTGTGCAGTACAGTGAATGGACAAAATGTACCCTAGAGCTCACCGTTATGTTGGGGGAGATAGAGGTAGGTGCGGGTCTGATACCCCATGGCGATAGACATCAACCATGCTGCACAAATGAAATGTTCTTCACCAGCCCATTATGCCACTACTTCCTTAGTCCTGGCATATCTCATGACTGACATAGTCTTAATGTTAAAGTGCTAATATTCCATCAAAGGCTGATATTTCAGCTCAGGGACACTATTTGCACACCTCAAAATAGATGACATGTTCACAATGGGAGAGTAACAGTTTTTTACAGAATTGCTTTCATACTAGTAAAATGCAGAGGGGAAGCTGTTGGCAGCCATGGAAGCTGTTTCCACGCCAGAGACCCTCATACTTGCAGAAATTATACTGCTTTCCCGAGAGGCCCCACGACCAGTGGATGGTCACATTTCCCTATTTTCTGGGCAACCCAAGGATTCCCTCGTCCCTGCAGCAGAAGGCACTCACTCTTATAACACCCCATCTGGCATGCCTGCTCCCAGTAGGCACTCTTGATTGCACCCTTTCCTCCAAGCATTGGTTTTTACCCTCTCTCTATGGCCATCTGAGATGCTCTCATCTGCCCCTCCCTCCTCTAATGGTGGTAATTCTTGAAAACGTGTGGGCAATCCATGGCACAATGCCCATTACCCACCCTTGATAAAATGCAGGCTCTTGCATAATGGTGGTAATCTTCAGTAACTTTCTAGCATTCATAGGATGATGCCCATATCCCACCTCTGGGAAAATGAGGTACTTTCATAGTGGTAGCATTTTCTTGCACCTTGCGGGCATGCATTACATTGTGCCCATTGTCTACCTCTGGTAAAACTCTGGCCTTGACATAATGGTGGTTTCTCTTGGCAACATGTGGGCATCAATGGCATGATGTCCCCATTGGTAAAATGCTGGGCCTGACACACTAATGGTATTTATTGGCAACATGTGAATTTCCTTGGCATGATGCCATCCATAGTATGATGGTGATTATCTCTTACATAATGCTGATTGTAACAAATTGGAGTATTAGTTGAGGAGAGCAAGAACCCACATCAAATAATAATCTCAGTCCTTGTCAGGGTGAGATACAAAAGTCACAAAATAAAACTGTGCCTAACCCTTTGGTAGCCTGGCACACAGGCACTCAGTCTTAACTTAGAGGCAAAGTGTAAACTATTTATGCAGTACTATTACAGTAATAAAGTGAAACACAAAACAAAAAAATCCAAAACCAATTCAGACAAATTAAGAATATTGTAATAAATGAAAAATGACAACAAACAAAACAAATTGAATAAGTAAAATCAAAGTTATTAATATTTAAAGTTCAAAATAGTGCAAAAAATTGTTAAGCGTTTCTGTAGTCATATGGTTGCACTTGACCGAGACAAAGTCAAAAGTTAAGGGCGACCATGATGAAGCACAAGTCAAACACAGGGGCCAGGCTCATCCCCATGAAAAGTTTTACCTTCGGACATAGTCCCTCGAATGAAAGTCCAAAATCTTCATAGGGGCAAGGCAGAAGGCTGTGGCCAAAGAGGGCTCCACGTCGTCGAATAGCTGCTGGACCAAGTCTTGGTGAAGCTGTTAACTTTTGGCAGGAAAGCTCTGAGTGGGAGAAATATGAAGATTTCCACTTTCGGACTTAGTCACTTTTTTGGAGCTCATATTCTTCCAGTGGGTCAAGGCTGCAGGCTTTAGCTGGAGAGGTCTCCACGGGGCCGGACACCTTCTCCACAAAGTTCTGCTGGACTGGACTTGCTGCTGTAGAGAAGAACATAGTGGGAGAAACCTGAATCTTTGGCCCAGTGGCGATGCACCTTCATTGGATTGCCAGGATGGTCCTGTGTCTCTCATTGGTTCTCAGAGCAAAACGTTAGCAAATTGTTTCTAAGTCCCAGGTCTCAGGAATCTTTACATGGAGTACACTTTGATCCCAGTCAAGGGTCCAAGACCTTGGAGACAGAACTTGGGGGTCAAGACTCATTCCACCAGAGGCAAACAGCAGGTCCAGTTGGAGCTGCTCAGTTGAGCAGTTGGAGGAAAAGCCTCTGGAAGCTTGTTATGTCCCTGCCGCTCAAACAGACAGTCAGCCAACTGACCCTTGGAGTCACTTCTGGGGTTCTGGGTTCAATGCAAGCAGGTCTAGTCTTCCTTCGGGTTCTTCAGACAGCAGGGCTATTCCTTTTCTGGTTCTTCACAGGTCCAGCAGTGTTCTGAGAGGGGCACTGGAGGTGACACTTTTATGCCCAGGGCTGCCCTGTGCGGTGAAGGGTACTCCTGGCAACTCCATAAAATATGGGGCAAAAGTTCTCAGGGGTGACCCTACCAATTTTTGCTGCACTTCCTGTGGGCTGTAATGTAAACTATTTTATGCTAATCCACAGGGACCTTCTGTTCCAAAACCCAACATGGCACAACCCTTTTGGGGGCTCCTTGTGCCCACCCAGATGTAGCTATAATAATCATCAAATCCTCCTGTGTGGCTACTCCAAACGAGTTCTGGGGCAGCGCCCCCCTCCAACTGGGTTTGGAGCCAAGCTGACTTGGAAGACAAAGGGAGGAGGGCCTAGGTGTGATCTACATCTGCCAGTGACACGGTAGGTAGCCTTTGAGGCTTGCGAAGGATCTTGGCACAACCCCAGGCCATGTCAAGGAAGAAAAACACCTCTCCACATGCAAGCCTTTTTTCTGCTGCCTGGGAGAAATCCACACCTTTCAAAATGGGAGTCAGTTGGAACTGTACAGTGGCAGAAGGACACATTTGGCTTAGGCAGGAACATCACAACTTTGTAAAAGAGTTAATTTCAAAATAGTCATATAAAATCTGACTTTGCCATTAAGTTGGATTATAAATTATTATTAAAATGAGCCCTTGAATCATTTTTCTAGCTGTCCCCAGACTAAAATGAAGCGTCAAAAGATTGTTATAATGTAACCCAGTGTTTTCCTATGGGAGAGTCAGCCTATCGTGAAAAACGTCTTTGTTTTTTTTTTTTACTGCTAGGACATGTAAAACATTAAATATACATGTCCTACTTTTTAAATACCATGAACCCAGCCTACCTTAGGTGTCATGTATAAGTACTAAAAAGGAAGCATTAGGCCTGGCAAGAGTTTTCTTTTGCTAGGTCGAAATGGCAGTTCAAAACTGCACATACAGGCTGCAAGGGCTGGCTTGGAGTCATGTTTTACAGTGCTACTTTAACAGATGACACAATTAGTGCTGCACCCCATTTGTAGCATTTAATTTACAGGACCTAGGTACATGTAGAATCATATACTAGGGACTTACAAGTAAATTATCAGTGCCAATCAGACCAATTTTAACATGTTTAGAGAGGAGAGCACAAGCACTTAACCACTTGTTAATGGTGGTAAAGTGCGCAGAGTGGTATGGCCAATGAAAAAATGGTTCACAACAGAAGTAAAAATTCTGGGGTATCCTGCAGAAATGGCAAATTTCTGACACTGATCCTGACTCTATAGTGGTAATTATTGGCATATGGACATCCATTTCAAAATTGTGGTAATGCTCAACATATGGTGAGCAGTCACTGCACCCAAACCTACTCTAATGCTAGCCTCTGCATCAAGGTGCTAATTCATGACATATTGCAGAAATGCATGACATTATAGTGCCTGCCCTAGCACAATGTTCACCAAGGCTTAATTTGGGTAATTCCTGACATTGTGTGGGTAGACATGGTGTGATAATTCTAAGGCATGATAGTAACTAATTCGAATTACATTAATGTTCAATTAACTCAGAGAAGAGAGGAGCCAGTTTAAGAGAACATATATAACATGTACGATAGTGTCCTTGCTTAGCCAACCCTCTCCCTAAAAATCAGGCCAGATGCGTATTTGTCACTGCCCACAGTATTGACAGAGGGTTCAACAAGGGAAACCTTTTACATTTGTAAACACTTGAATATTCCATGCAGACACTGCATTAAAATCTGTTTTGCTAAAAGTATCACAATTTCTAACCATACCGTCAACTGTATAAAATTGTTAGAAATTCGGTTCCTGGTTGACCGGGGTATAAGCCCTGGTCAAGCAGTAACTTCCAATCCTAGTCAGGGTAAGGCACAAGCACACCCTAAATTAACCTGTGCTCACCCTCTGGTAGCTTGGCACAGAGCAGTAAAGCTTAAGTTGATAGACAATGTTTAAAGTATTAATGCAACACTTCAAACACACAGATTCCACACCAGGTTATAAAAACAGAGCTCAGTTTTGTAAATAAAAGAAGACCAATACGACAAAAATCCAATAAGTAGAACTTGAGATATTGAATTTTAACGCTTATAGTACAAAGTAGTGCTTAAAAGCAAAAAGCGATATTTCTGATATCTCAGGCTGACCACGATGGAGCACGAGCCGGCTACAGGGATGCAGTGAGGCTCACTGAATCAAAGTATCTTAATCCTGGTTGCGGAGCGCTTGCGTGGATCCACGAAGAAGATGCGTCGCATGCATAGGCAATGCGTTGGTTCCGAAATGCGATGAGGCTGCGGTGCGAGGTCCTGATGCACTGGCATTGAGAATCCTGTTGATGGGGCTTGCGATGCGAAGGCCTGTGTCGAGGATGCGAGGCACAGAGGAGACAATGCGCCAGTTCCGAAGAGCAGTGTAGCTTCAATGTTAAGGTTTGGTGTCATGGTCGAGGTTCCTGTCACCGAAAGATGCGAGGAGTTGGTGGCAGGAAAAGTATTGTGCAGTGTTGGTTCCGAAGGCGATGTGTCGGTCTTAGATGTGGGTTGCAGCAGCAATGCGAGTCTTTTGCAATGGGTCCAATTCATGCAACAGCTGCAATGTGTCAGTGCTGCTCGAAGATGCACTGCTCAGCAGAGCAGGTGCATCAGTTCTGCTCAGGGATGCATCACTCAGCAGAGGATGCATCCGTTCTGATGCTCTGCTGGAGAAAAACCTTAGAACCACTTCCAAGGGTCCAGGACTGGGGTGGCACAATTTGGCAGGGTAGACTCACAGATGGCAGAGTCTTAGGTACAGAACCAGGAGTGTTGGAAGTCTTTTATGTCTCTGAGACTTCAGATCAGGAGGCCAGCCAACGAGCCCTTGGAGTCACTCATGGTTCAAGTGATGCAGTCCCCTCACCCAGGCAAGAGGGCAGCAGGTCAGCACAGCAAGGCAGGAGTACAGCAAAGCAGCAGTCCAGCAGAGTTGCAGCCATTTCAGCAGCACAGCAGTCCTTCCTGGCAGAATCTTCACAGATCCAGAAGTCTACTGAAGTGGTGGTGTCAGGTCCAGTACTCATACAGAGTTGTGCCTTTGAAGTGCGGGCGACTTCAAAGATATGCCTTTGAAGTGCACAGAGGTCCTCCCTTCCTGCCCAGGCTCCAGATTCACTACGGGGAGTATGCAGCCTTTTTATTGAGACACGACACAGCATATTTAGGTGTAAGTGAGGCTGGGTCCAGCTCCTCCCTCCCATCCTGCCAGAATGGCTCATCAAGTCACGCCTAAGCTCCCATTGTGTGTGGCTGTCTAAGCCCAACTGTCACCCACCCCAGACATGTGATCAGAGACAGGCAGTAGGCACCAAATGGCTAAAGTAGGAAAACACCAACTTTCTAAAAGTGACATCCTCAGAATGATAAATTAAAATCCAAATTCAAAATGTCAGAATTTTAAATTAGGATTCCAGAGACAGCAGACTTGGGGGGTCTTATATCTTCCCATTTGGAATTAACACTTACAAAATGTAATAAGGTAATCTCAATGTTATCCTATGGGAGAGATGGGCCTTGCTGTAGTGAAAAATGACTTTAGGAGTTGTTGACTACCAGGGCATTTAAAATTTAAAAATACATGTGCTGCATTTTAAATACATTTCACCCTGCCCTCTGGGTTGTCCAGGGCCTATCTTAGGGGTGACGAACATGTTTAAAAAGGTAAGGTTCGTGCCTGGCAAAATGTTTATTTTGCCAGGTTGACATGGCAGTTTAAAACTGCACACACAGGTTCTGCAGTGAAAGGCCTGGCCCATGGCTAAAGGTCTACTTAAGTGGGTGGCACAATCAGGGCTGCATGCCCACTAATAGCATTTAATTTACAGCCCCTGGGTACAAGGGGTACCACTTTACTGGGGACTTATAAGCAAATTAAATATGCCAATTGGGGGATGAATAAATGTTAAATGTTTTGGGGAGAAAGCACAAGCACTTTAGCACTGGGCAGCAGGGGTAAAGTGCACAACATCCTGATACCAGCAAAAATTAGGTTAGAAAAACAGACCCCAGGAAGCTTGCTGTGGAGGCGGTCCTTTGAGTTACCACCAAGGTGTCCAAGAAGGTATCGAGGGGACTTCCACAAAGGTGGTCAGGGATCGAACCAGAGGGTAGAGGGGGGGAAGGGGCTTAAAAATAAGGAGTTCTCTAAGGGCCCCAAAATAATTCCCAAGAGAATAGTGGTAACGTGTCCCAGTCTGATCCTAAGAAGAAGTTGTTCTTTGATCACAAGACAGGGAGGTTTGTACCCCAATATATTGAGTGTTACAAGTATGGGCACTCCAAAGGCAACTCCAAATGTCCCAAGAGGGCACAGCCTCTCCCGGTGGACAGACACCTGGGTTGATGAATGTCGCGCTTGGAGAGGAGGTAGTCCCAGTTAGCTTTGGGGAGCAGACAGAGGTGAAACTATTTTCCATGGGGGATAAGGAGAAGGTGCCAAAAGTACACATGCCAGTTAATACTTCCAAGTATAATCAGTGGGTCCCCATCAATGGACAACGGGTGGAGCCTCTGATGGACAAAGGAACTAGTATGACTATTGTCAAGTCAGCTGGTGTCCTCAGAGCAGGTCATTTCAAACACATTCTAGTCATAGTCGCCGACAATCGTGAGAGCCATCTAGCAGTGGCTCTAGTTCCCTTTGAGTGGGGGGGTCTCAGGTTCTCTGAAAGTAGCTGGAAGTCCTGCCATGGCTATAGATTGTCTGTTAGGCAATGACCTGGAGCACACTGCCTGGAGGGAGGTAGAGCCAGTGGCGTCCGGTGACATTTGAAATTGGTGAGCGTAAATGTTGGGCATGACTTTTATATAGCATGCGATGTGAACAAGTTCAATGGACAAACCTGGGGTCCACGGTGAGTCCTTCTCCCAAGAAAGAAATGAAAAAAAGATTGGCAATCAGTGCATTTTAAAGCAAATGAATGTCGCGATAAAGCAAGGCTTATAAAGCAGTGGGAACGTATAGTCTTGAAATATTAAACACATTAAAAACTGCCCCATATCTTCCTGCATTAATATGTTCAACAGTTACTGCTATGTGTAAATTGTACATCATGACAACTTTAGCCCTTTAAAATGTATGCTTGCCCAGTGTCTTGCACTGCATACAGCAATAACTTTGGAAAAATATGCCGTAACCAGACTTCGAGAAGCACTCACAGCTGCTGGCTGCAACCAGTCAAAAAGAAATATGTGCAGGCAGGTCTTTAAGTGGGATGAAAAAAGTGGGGGCTCTCTATAGAGGAACATGTTAAATAAATTTCTGTGATTCCCATAGTGTGCCACCTGACTAGTATTTTGGTTTCTCTCTGAGAAGTAATTGTATCCAGATAAATGGCACAGCAACTGACGTACATTAAAGGCTGTCAGTATGATTGGCTTTGTCAATGGGTGTTAGCTGTTTAAGATAAATGAGTAACAACAATTTGTTATAAATAATTAACATTGGAAATGTTTCAATTCTGAAAATGTGAGTCTGTGAATTAAATATCACTGAGGCCTGTGGAAGGAGTTTTGGCCTTCAGTTATGTGTGCTTTATGTTATATATGTATCCTCTTTTTTTCTGCATACGTTGTCCATCTGCACATCTTCAACCACCTCTCTTTCCTCTTCAGCATCCTCTTTTCACTCTTCCCCGAATGCACTTCCTCGTATCTCTGTCACTTCACCACCCCCAACATGCAATGCACTCCCTTAAATTCAAGCATTTTAATTTCTCTTACTTTTGCCTTGCAAATATGTTGACATCTGTGCACCCCTTTCACACAAATATCCACAGAATTTCAGTTGCAAATGGAATACATAAACATTGTTCTGTGTGCTATGCAGAGAGGCCAACCCACTGACACGCACTTTGTTTGGCTTCAGCCTTAGCGCCTGCGTGCTCAATCAAAGCCCCTTATAAACACCTGGCATGGCTCAAGCCTCAAAGTATGCACAGAAAAAAACACAGATAAACAACAAAATTATAAAATAACTAACTCTTGGGGAATGCAAGATTAAGTAAAGCATGTGAAATAAGAGAGGAACTAAATCTCCAAAATGCATTCCCTTAACTTTTTTAACATTCATTGCTTGCAAGTCAATCCATGTTTTTGGCATCAGTGTTAACTTAGGGACATGAAGACACAGTCAGTTTTAATGTCATATATCAGAGAACTGTCCACTGTAAGTACATATTTCTTGCCTTGATTGACTCAGATATTTGGATCAACTTCGCAAGGGAACAAGAACCCTGCTCGTTATTTGGATCCATTTTGCGGCAGAACAAATACAGCAGCTCCACTTCTAAAGGAGCGAGTGATCTGCAAAGAGGGCCTTGGGTGTCACAGTGTGGGAGGTTAGCGTGATGAGGGGTCTCAGCACAATATACACAACACAACATTAGCTTGCAAACACTTACCATTACCGAGAACAAGGCACCAGATCAGACGTGCTTGCATCACACGTATGATGCTTGCTCACACGTATGATGAACGGGTGGGATCTATGCCTTTGAATGACGGACGTCTGAAATAATGCAGGGATGAAGTCACAGACGCCCGAAACCGTGACGCTGATTGCGTCACTGGCCTACAGAGTGCACACAACCATAGACCACAATGGCAATGAAGGGTTTAAAACAGAAAGCCCTGCGTCCTGCATCACAGTTCCGAAAGTTGATTCACTGCAGTGCCTGGCTTCCGTCTCTTGCTTCAGAGCGAGGCGGGCAGGCAGAATAAAACTGACAGCCCAGCCCAGACTTAAATACATTGATTTATTTAGAGATACGATCGTATCTCTAAATAAACCGATCTATTTCATATGTTTTTATGTAAATGTGTAGGAATTTCAGAGGGGTGTAGCCCCTGAGCCCTAATGGAGAAACCGCCCCTGGGTAGATCTAATGTCTCACTTGGAGATGTTGGGATTGCCTGAGTGGGTCTGTATGACCACACGGTCCATGGCTGCTCACCAAGGGAGTCAAGGGTGTCTAGAGCCTGGAACAATGGCCCAGTTGAACTGCCAAGAAAGAGAGGGGCAAGGGGCATGGGAAATCAGCCCCTGAAGTTCCCATGGTCGAGGTTGATGGTGTCCCTGAGGAGGAAGCCCCCAAGCCAACCGGGGAGGACATTGCCACTCTAGGCGACTTGACTGAGCTTACTGACTCACAAGGTGAGGGTGGGCCCACCAGGGAGCACTTCTGCTGGATGCAGAAAGAGTGTTCCACTCTAGAGGGCCTGACGTGGTAAGCCCAAGCCCAGCCAGCAGATTAAACCTCTGAGGATCACCTAATCTACTGCGAGAATGATCTCTTATATAGTGAACCCAAAGGCTGTTCGTTCTGGGGCAGGACGTGTGCTGGTGGTCCCCAAGTGATCCTGGGTTTGGCTCATGACATACCCCTGGTAGGACATTTAGGGAAAGACAAGATCCACGCCAGGTTTGCCTTCCACTTCTATTGGCCCAGAATGTAGACAGCCTCAGATGCATTCTGTAGGTCCTGTCCCACCTCTCAGGTCAGTGGGAAATTAGGGAAGAAGCAAAAAGCTCCCCTGATCCCATTACCAGTCGTTGGCACCCCCTTTGAAAGGGTGGACATCAACATCATTTGAACTTTGGACCCAAAGACAGCCTTAGGCAACATATTTGTCCCAGTCTTGGTGGACCATGCCCGTACAATTGCTGTGGTGGTTGATAGTGATTTTCTATCACACAACTTTGTTTCTGGGATCATTTGTGCCACAAATGACACAAGCGTTTGGCTTCTTCGTCTCAGAGGCGGCTCATATTGTAATTGATTGAGCGCAGCAACTGCATGCCTGGGGTGCTTTTTGCTTTCCCAGTTGTAGGACCAGTATTTGCCCTGAATGTATGATTTATTCAGCATTCCATCCATCATTTGTTTGCGTAGCACTTTTCGCCCTAAGTGGGATGGGTATGCCCAGACGTGAGTCCCTTGCTCACTGTGCCACTGGATTCAATCTACCCAGGCTGATGAGGGGTAATACCCCCAAACGTGTCCTAGGATGCTTGTTTCCGGTCCAGGGAGGACCTGGCTTAGCAGTTCGGGCTGGACTGTTCACACGAGGAATAGGGTGAATACTGATTTGAATATGACAAGAACAACTGTACCTCGGCACTCTTAAAATTTATAAGTCACTATTTTAAATAGTGTAAGCGTTTGCAATTAATCGACAATTAGGCTACTCACAGGAAAACAATTAAAAAAATAGCTTATTTGCAAAATTCCATTTAATAGCAGCTAAATATTTCAATCATAAAACCCAATATAAAAGGTGCAATTCAAAAGCAAGGACATATCATTTTTACAAAAATGTTATTTTCACTAATAGTCCCACGGAGGTCCTGTTCATACAGCCTCCCTGTTGTAAATGGTGGGACCAGCCTGATGAAAACAGCCACAGCCTGATGAAAACAGCCGACACGTGTTTCGTTACACAAGTAACTTTCTCAAGGCTCTTGTACGTCTGAAGTAGTTGTTCCAAGTGATTATGGATTGTCCGAAGTGCGGAAAAAACCCTATTATAATCTTTAATCCAAAAAGGGGGACCATATATTTCGCAGTAGTCACCGATCAATCAAATGGTCGATAGTATTTAGTGGAGAATGAAAGTAGTCTGTTCTCTGTCAGTGTCACACATGTAGAAAAGCGAGGGCTGTGATAAACCCCTCTAATCCCGGCGCAATGGCCGTGTTCATACGGTGATGTCCCCTATCCGACACGCAATTGAATATGGCTGGGTCCAAACTGGGGTGGTGTAGTAAGCAAAAGAACGATGGATTTAACCCAGATCTCTTGACTGGGGGTGAATGTATGATTTATTCGGCATTCCATCCATCATTTGTTTGCATAGCACCCATAGAAAGGATGGCACTAGGTATAAATATGGCATCTTCAGAACCTCTGATCAGAACACTCTTGGACCTATGGAAGAATCAGAAGAAGGACTGCCCTACTCTCTGAAGAAGGAAGACTGGATGTGCTTGCCTTGTACTCGGGATCTACAGAAGTGACTCCAAGGGTCAGTTGGCTGACCTCCTGTTTGAACTCCAAGGACACAACCAGCTTCTAGAGGCCTTCCCTCCAACTGCCTAGTTGACCAGCACCAACGTCACCTGATTGAGCCCTGCTGCTTGCTTCTGCTGGAGTAAGACCTGATCCCTAATTGGTGCCCCCTTGGTACTGGACCCTTGGCTTTCATCTGAGTGTACTCTTCCTGTCTCAAATGCAAGCTACAGGTGAAAATCCAGTAGGTTGGGGCTCTTTACACCACAAGCAGGCTCCTCTTGTCAAAAACAGTAACCACATCTCCCGCCAATGCAAAGTTCTGAGGGCGACTGGTCCTCGGACCGACAACGATCTCCTTGCGGCCCCCACCAACATGAAGCTCCAGTTGAGGCTCCTCACATGGACTTGGACTCTGAGAAGGTAAACTTTACACCAGGACAAGCCTGGTCCATGTATCCTACCTTTGCTCCATCGTGGTCTGCCTGAACTTGTGACTTTGACCCGGTCCAGATCGACCGGATAACAGCACATTGGCACATTGTGCTTCTTGGTACCATTTTTAACTGAAACTTTAAAAATTCATAACTCTGTTTCTACTTAATTGACTTTTTTTGTTTTGTGTCATTTTATTAATTAAATATTACTAACATTTTCTAAATTGGTTGGGAATTTTTCTTGTGCTGTATTTTCACTTCATTACTGTTTGAGTGGGGCATACATGCTTTACACTTTGCCTATAAGTTAAGTGTTGGAAATGGCCCTTTTTGCAGGGTTATCCCCAAACTTTTTGCTTATACCTCCTATTGTTCCTGACCTGCTTTTGTTGACTTTAGGACTCTGGGCACTTTACCACTGCTAATCAGTGCTAAAGTGCATATGCTCCGTGTGTAATTTGTTATTATGATTGGTTATCCATGATTGCCATATTTGATTTACTGATAAGCCTCTAGTAAAGTGCACTAAGTGTGCCCGGGGCTTGTAAATCAAATGCTACTATTGGGCCTGCAGCACTGATTGTGCCACCCACATGAGTAGCCATGAAAAAGTATCTCAGACCTGCCACTGCAGTGTCTGCATGCAGTTTTTACCTGCCATGTCCCCCTGGCAAGTGCACCCACTTGCAGGCCATAACCTTCCCTTTTTCTTACATGTAAGGCACCCCTCAGATAGGCCCGAGGTACCCCCATGGGCAGGGTGCTGTGTATGTGAAAGGTAGGACATGTACTGGTGTGTGTGACATGTCCTGATAGTGAAATACAGTCAATTTCGTTTTTTCAACATTGAAAGGCAATATGCCCCACAGACAAATATGGGAGATACTTTGTAACATCTTACAAGTATAACTTCCCATTGGGACCAGATAAAGAAATGGAGATTAGGCTCACTGAACTCAGAATTTAATAACACATCTTTTAGTAAAGATGCTTTTTAAATTGTGTGTTTAAAAATGCCACTTTAAGAAAGTAGGCATTTTCTTGTTTAAACATTCTGTATGCCTCTCCCTGCTTGTGGATTACCTGTCTGGCTTTGGAGTGACAGGGGCTGGAGTAGTGCATTCACTGCAGACAGCCACTGGGGGGGGTTGAGGTGTGCCTGGCTCTTCCTGGATGACTCAGAGCTGAGCTGAATAGACCTTTGCTGCATTTAGAGTAGTGGGAGGAGTTTTCCTTCCACTGAATAGGGCCTGTCTCCCTTGCACAATGCTGTCTCCACCCCCTGTGATCAGACTGCACCAGTAAGGACAGAATGGTTTGCACTGGGCTCAGAGACCCTGGCACAAAGAAGAAAGAAGAGAAAATGGGGTATAAGTAGTGGACCTTAAACTCCAGAACTTTAGATCACTTCTGGACTCAAGAGGAACCTTTGCCAAGGAGAAGAGCTGGAGAGCTGTGAGGAGGGGCACTGCCCCATTTTCTGTGTGGTGTGTGGGGCTGGCTTGCAGTTGCTGCTTCTGCCGAGGAAAGGACAAAGACTGGAACCTTGCTGAAATACCTGTTTGAAGAAGAATCTCCAAGGGCTTGTGTGTGCTGGCCTCCTGTTCTGAAATCTCAGGGACACACAGGCTGCACCTCAGCTCCCCTGAACTCTACTGCTGAGAGTTCTGACTTGCCAGGAGGTGCCTGTTCCAGTATTAGGCCTCTGGAGGTTGTTCCTGCTGTTAGGAGCTGGAAGAAACCTAAGAGAAGCAAGAAAAACAATCTCTGACGCCGTCAGAGACGCCACTGTGACGCCGTGACCTGGACCGAGGCCAGGGGCATCACTCGTGAAGTGCACAACGCACCACCCGGCCTGTACCGCAGCTCCGATGCTTGCCAACGCCTGCAGTTATCGGCCTCCCCAACGACAGCACTCACACCGACTCGGTCACTGCCAGCACTTGCGTCCAGTTATCGTGGCGCTGATAACCGTCGAGGGTGACTCCACGAACTTGCCGACTTTGCATCGCTTCATCGGAACGGACGCCTCACCACCGTTGAAACTGACTTCCCCTGTCCTGGATTCGACACGTGGCCTCCTCGCGGACACAACGCCTCCCCTCCCCCGTGGCAGCCAGAGAGCCGGCCTCGGCCTCAGCACCGACGCCTCACCTCCACGACGCCATGCATCATCATAGACTTTGTTTTCCAATGTTCTGTTTGTTTGGGGGTCTGTGTGACTCTATGCCCGACGCCGCGCACCTTGCAGTCGGCGCCGTACTTTGGCGTTTATTGCTGTCACGACATCGTAATAGCCCCAGGTGGAGCTATTTCTTTTCTACAAGCTTTATTTTGGAAATAACTGTTTTTAAGTGCTATTTTACTACATGTCTGGTGGATGTTTGTCATTTTGGTCTTGTTGAGTTTAGATGAAGATACTTTATTTTTCTAAACTGATGTGGTGTCCATTTGTGGTGTTTTCACTAAAATACTGTGTGTTTTGAGTACAAATACTTTACACATTGCCTTTGGGATAAGCCTGTCTGCTCATGCCAAGCTACCAAGGGGGTGAGCTGGGGTTATCTAGAGTGTGTATCCCCCTTACCCTGACTAGAAGCAAGGGTCCCTACTTGGAATTTTGGTGCATACCTCTGCCAACTAGAGACCCCCAGTTCCTACATTAAACCTGAATGCTTTTGTGCCAAGCTACCAGAGGTGTAAGGAAGGTTTATTTAGTGACCTTTGTGATTCACCTTGACATGTATTGTGTTTATTATTTGAATGGGGTTCTCACCCCTCTCAACTAATAACTTGGGGTGGGCGTAACTGGCATAAATCTCTCTAGCTTAACTACTCATAATTACTGCAAAATTACTCAATTATGCTTAACTACACAAGAAGCATAATCCTGCATTTACTGCTATTTCCTTAGTGCAAAATGCACCCTTACGTTCAAAATGGGCCCAAGGATGCATTTTACAAAAAAAGCACTAAAAGCTACAGGACATGAACAGCAGTAGCCAGCAGCTGCAAACTCTCTCCTAATTTGTTGTTCCTGTGTTTCTGCAGTAGGATGTTTGCTCCAAACTACTTTTAATTACTCAAGCTGGTGTAATTACATAATTTTGGTAATTTCTCATGACAAGAGTAATGCGTAATTACTGAATATACTCTGATTGCTCTGGCATAAATACAACTTTGCCCAGGCCTACTAATAATCCAATTTCGCACAGTTAGCATAACTAAAATAAAATGTAATGAATTAAAAATTTAAATTAATTTGGCTTAATTAATTCTTCTCTACTTCATATTCTTTTCTAATATTTTATGTTTAATGCCTTCACCAAAGTCATTAGTTTAATTAATCTAATTTCCCCCTCCTCCAATCACCCGGCAGATAGGATGCAGCCCTCTTGCCCCTGGTTTAATGAGGATCTAAGGTAGGCTGAGAAAACTAAAAAAGAAAGCAGAAAGCGCTTGGTACTGCCACTGTAGCCTAGAGTGCAAAAAGAAAAACAAGTTTGCTTTCAAAAACGATATTAATTGAATTAATCTGACCAAGAAGAACGTTTATGAGGACAAGATTGAAAAGACAGAGAATAAATCCATTGAAATTTCAAAGATTGTCAAAAACTATCTTGACTCCATTGCATGCATTCAAAATGTAGATTCATCGTCCATAAGATGTGAGCAATTGGCCTCCTTTTTCAAAAACAAAATAGCAGAACTTCAAAGCAATCTTGGAGCACTGAGTTCGACTGACCTCCGTCTTCCCCCTTCTGTTGATATCAGCTGTGCTTTTTCCTTCTTTGGCCCCATTCTATTAGAGGAGTCAAAACTCGCGATACTCAACATGAGATCGGGATCTCCTGCTGACCCTTGTCCTCCATCTGTGCTAGCGAAGGGAGTGGATGTCATTAACCCAATGTTAAACTCTCTTATTAATAGATCTTTGGTATCTGGGATTGTTCCTTCTATTTGGAAGCAGGCTATGATTCTGCCACTTCTGAAAAAGTCCAACACTGATCCTAACATCCTGAGCAATTACAAACCAATCTCTCCGTTATCAGCTCATCAAAAATTGCTGAGAAGTTTAGGAATCGGTAGCTCTCCAGTTACTTAGGGCCTGATTACGAGTTTGGCGCAATCGCGCCGGCTCTGCTGCATCAAACCCGCGCAAGGACTGCCGACCGTATCACAAGTTGAACTCGTGTCACACGAGTTCAACTCATGATATGGCCGGCGGTCCTTTCCCATGGCAGTGCCTGGAAAACAGGCGCCGCAATTGGAACAGCAAAAAAAGTTCCAGCATGGCATGGACGTGGGCGGGGGCCCATGGGGACCCTGTAGGACTCCCTTTGTTCCTCCACCACCAGCCTTTTCATGGCGGGGCTCCCGCCATGAAATGCTGGCGGTGGACGAACTCGTAATATGCTGAGCGGGTCTGCGCTTGTTCCCGCTCAGCATATTGCATTGCGGCGCAGCTGCACCACCACGAGGGAATGACTGTTCCCTGGCGCAGCCAGCAGTCCACCATCTATATGACTTTAACAGTTGTGATACGGTAGACGGTGGACATCCAGCGCGAGTCTGGCGGTCGCAAGACCACCAGACTCGTAATGAGGCCCTTAGAGTCCAAAGAGCTCCCTCATCCCAGCCAGTCTGGGTTTAGATGTACATTTTGCACTGAAACTGCCCTTCCAGAGGTGTCTGAGGAGATCAGGCATACACTAAATGCAGGGGGCAAGGCAGTCCTGGTCTTGTTAGTTCTTTTGACCCTCCTTTGATACAGTGCTGTATTCCAGGCTGCTTGCCTGCTTCGGTGAGATTGATATCAGTGTTTCAGTGCTAAACTGGCTAAAATCATTTTTGGAGGATAGATATCAAGAGCTCTGGATGACTCCTTTTTTCTCTAGCAAGAGTATTGTCTCGGTGGGAGTACCCCAAGGCTTGGTCCTTAGCCCTACGATGTTTAACATCTACATGGCCCCTTCATGGCCCCTTTGGCCATTTTGGTTGAGTCCTTTGGGCTCAAAAGAGTGTGCTACTTTGATGACACTCAGTTACTCTTCTCATTTAAAAACAAAAATGAGACACTGGTCAAGATGCTATCAAGCCCTGCCAATCTGCGGTCTTTCAGTGGATGAGTCTTAATCAACTTAAGTGTAACCCTGATAAGTACAATGGGAGGTCGATTTGTCTTTTTCCTCTCAAATTCAACAAGTAACATCTTCCTGTTTTGGAAAATTGAGGTACATGAGGACATTTTTACACCTGCTTCCAGAAAATTGCCGTCGAACCGTAGTTCATGCAACTGTGACGTCCAGGCTGGACTATGCGAATGGCCTTTACTTGGGCCTACCTGCCTATATGGTGAAGAGACTGCAATTGGTTCAAAACGCGGCAGCACGATTGATTAGACGCGTACCTATGCGACAGCATATCTCTCCACATATCAAGGAACTTCACTGGCTACTGGTGGCCAACAGAATTAAATTTAAGGCCTTAACTTTGGCTTTTCGGTCGTTCCATGGTCTTTGTCCCAGATATTTGAAACAACGACTATCTGCCTACAAACAAACCCGCCTATTGCGGTCCAACAATCTGAATCTGCTGGCTACCCCACGAGTTAGGAAAGAGCGCTGGGGCGGCAGATCCTTTGTGGCAAGAGTGGATAAACTTTGGAATTCCTTGCCGCCTGCCATGCGGCAAATTGTTTCAGAATGTCTATTCAGGAAAGCAATTAAGACATGGCTTTTTAACATGGATTAATTCCGTAGATTGGCTGATGTCTGACCTTTTATGCTGCTGTCACTTGTTGTTATAGCGCCGGGACACCTCCTTTGGGAGGAAGCTGTTTTGCGCTCTATAAATGGTCGTATTATTATTATTATTATAAGCCCGAGGTTCTTAGCTTTGGCTATACTTTTACCTTGAATATACAGGCACATTGGCTGGATGGGACGCCTCCACCTAAGGTCCAAGCTGAAGTAGTAAAGAACTTGGGTGTCAAGATTGACAAGCAGCTGACCTTCCAAGCTCAGATTAACACAGTTGTTGGCATATGCTTTGGTCTGATATGTATGGCCCAAAAAATCTTACAATTCCTCTCTTTACCTGTCAGGACCACTGTGCTTTTGGCCCTGGTAGTGTCCAGATTGGATTATACCAATTTTCTGTATGCAGGCCTTCCTCAATACCTGCAGAAATTGCAGATGGTTCAGAATGCAGTGGCCTGTCTGGTACTCCATCTTCCCAGATGTGTGTCGATGACGACCCATCTGATCAATTTACACTGGTTACCTGTTAGGAAAAGTACCCTGTTTAAAACCTTGACACTGATACACAGAGCTCTCCATCAGTCTGGGCCAGAGTACTTGTCCAATAGGGTTCAAATTTATTCTTCCCTTAGAACTCTACGGTCATCTTCCGGTCATCTTGCTAAGGTCCCCAGAGTTAGGGGAGCAAAAAATAGAGGCAGATCCTCTATACAGGCTGAGCTACTGTTAGTAGCAAGTGAACGGTCTTTTAAAATACAGCTGACGACTTGGCTTTTTACTCCTTGATTGTTCCCTTTTGCTTCTGCACTTGCTTGTTCTTTAGCGCCGGGACACTCCTGGGAGTAGCCGTGCGCTCTACAAGTCCCACAATTCATTCATTCATGAATATGATCGCCACTTCCATATAAACATGAGTTCACCATTACCGTCCATGTAAAGTAACTTTAGGGCAACATCTCTTAAATGCCATTCGGATAGTGTGATTACAAAAATGATATACACCATGTTTCTCTTTGTACAAGTCCCTTTTTTAATGTCACCCCCAGTTGTATGTTTTACAGAACTTCACTTATTTTAAATCTTGTAAGTCCTGAATCATTTCCCATCTCAATAAAACGTCTTGCAACACTGATTTTATGTTGTTCATTCTTATATTCACATTTGGTGTTTCTCAGGTGCCATAACGTTTAAAAATGCTCCCTATCCATTGTGAGATGTTGTATACAATCTCCCTTTTTTATGTTGTGACATTGAGTACGTTTTAGGCAAGGAAAAGTTGCTTTGGATTTAGATGTCAGTTAACTTTACATGACGTGTTTGGATGTGTCTGCTCCTATTAGCATTTTTTGCAAATTTCTTTTGCATAGTGTGAACTATCATTGGTCTCCTGTTTACTAAATCTCTTAAGGAATCATCATTTACAATAATATCTCTAAGTTTCTGTATAATTGTAATGATCCTATTGCTCAGTCTTGAATACGATATACTCATTTTCCTCCTGTCTTCTTTTCTATCTCTCGGTCTACTTCTCAAAGCATTCATTCTGCCATCACTCATGATTTAGCTTGCTCCACCACTGTTTTCTGGTACCCCCTTCTTAAAAAATGCTACACATTTCTAATCCAAGAAATTCAGATAGTATCTTCAATGGTTATTATTGTTTTCAATTTCAATAACTGACTGGAAGGACGGTTTGAATATGTTGTTTCAGGTGACAATTCGCTGCATATAGGATGCTATTCTTGTCTTTTTTAAGATGTAGGTCTGTCATAAACTTTATGGCTTTAATTCTTATGTTAGTATCCAAAAGGTGATGTCTGATTGTCCACTGCTTAAAATAAACTTATTGATACTGTGACAAGAATTCAAATATTCACCGTTTCTTAATTCTTCTTCAGTTACTCTCCAAATTCAAATATGCAAAATATTTCTTTCTCAATTTTAAGCACAAAGATATTTGCATAAGCTTATTGCCATGTTGATGCCCTTTGAAACACATACTGTCTGTAAGTAAAAGTATTTTCAAATTTAAAATAAGAATGATAAAGTATCAAATGCAACAAGGGGGGCGTGGCCTGACACGGATGCAGTGAGCAGCTCATCCTGAAGCTCCTCGCGGTGAGCCTGATCCAGCAACATCCTGACCCCCTCCACAGAGCTGTGGGGGCTCCAATTGGGGGCTGATCATTGCTTAAGGGGGCACGAGTGATCGTAAGGTGCTCATCCCGCTCCGTAGCCTGGAATCCACCCCACCAAACCGACCCGCTTGTAGCCCCGGGTCTAAAGATGGTGGAGCCCCGGAGACCCAACAGAGCCTAGCGGAGGGAGCCAGAGCACCGTGGGGAACAAAGGCGGGGCTGAAGCAAGGCCAAGAACTGACATGACCTGAAGGCGCAGTGCAGTGCCGAGACCGTGGCAGCAGCGGAGAGAGGTTACCTGGACCGACTTCACCCCAGCGCAATAGAGAAGGTGGGCCGCGGCACTGAAGCGGCCTTCCTATACAGCGAGACACTGCTGCTGGGGCGGGCCGCCAGGAGAGGTCACCTGCGCTGGCCTTGGCCTTACGAAGATCGAGCACGGCAGAGACAACGAGTAGCGGCCCTGGGCTGCTGCGGGCCGAGTTGAAGCACCTGTGAACTTATGGGGCCCCGGAGAGTGGCAGACAGCCTGCGGTCGCCTACAGGGGACACGCGCGGATACCAGATAATTCTCGGCGTGAGGACCCAGAAGAGGACAAGGATCAGCAGTCAGCACCGGTCCTACACTGGAATTCTGACTGCGACGCGGGCAGGTAGGAGCGCAGAGGGCCGACCATGAGGGGCAGCTTTCTGAGCAGCAGCAGATTGCAGCGCGAAGAGAGGAGGTCCCTACCTGGACAGAAGTCCCGAGGCTGCCTCACGTGGAGGAGGCCTGGCTGTGGGGAGGAGCTGTGCCGTACACAACTACGCCACACTGCCCGGACTGGAGTTGAGAGTGGTATAGCCGCGGAGCAGAGTGGGGGACCTGTCTGTATGAGGAGGAAAACAGGGCCTTCCAGACCTGCACAAGAAACTGAGGCCCCTGCTTGACTGCTGGCCTGGTGGAGGGGAACTGGGATGTGGACTGCCTGCAGAACCGGCCCGCCTGGTGACGTGACTGACGGCGGCCTGACCCAGAAACTGGGAGGAGGGCCGGCAGAGATGCAACCACACTGCCCTGGAAGATCCACTATTGAGCCCAACATTAACTAAAGGAGCAGGAATAAACCCTTCTGCGCGGGAACAGAACGAGTACCTGACCAAGAGTTGGCCTACGTAGATAGACTGTACTACCCGGCTGGGGAGCGCTGAGACTACCTGGCTGTTGCCCTGAAAGAGGGAAAGAACAGAGAGCTGGGCTACCCCTGGCCCGTGAGAGTCAGAGAATTGGAGGGCAAAGGAAACAAGGTAAAATGTCGTCCTTGCCAGCTGCATGGTCGTGGGGTGCCCTGGCAGGATAAAAGTAGCAGCTAGCCATAGGGTCCCACAACTGACCGGCAGCTACAGGAGTGGACCCGAGGAAAACCCGGCGAGCAGCACGAGAAGCGGAGGTGGACAACATTGCCCATGTAAAGCAGTGCAGGCCCTGCATCGAGACGCCCAGCGCAGAACTAGTCCCCAGGAAGTATTTGTCGGCAAAAGGCCTGGTGCTCGGCATGACCGACTCCTACCAGAGTACCTACCTGAAGCTGAACCCTCAGAAACAATGGCAAGCTCACCAAACGGAAAGACTTAGACCAGCCTGAGACAACGACACCTGCGACATTGGGAACAACTGCGCCGATAACCACGGAGGCTGGTGTCGCACCCACACTCCAAGATATACTTCAAGCTATCACGGCCTCTAGAGAGGCTCTGGAATGCAAAATCGATACAATCTGCACGGACCTCAATTTGCTGAAGGATGACCACAGAAAGCTGGCAGAGAAGGTGACCGGCAACGAGCGCGCACTAGCAGATCTCTCTCCAGTTATGGCCGCAATGAAGAAGCAGCTGCAGATCATAGAGGCTAAGGTGCAGACACTTGAGACGAGAGCAGAAGATGCCGAAAACTGCTCCCGCCGCAATAATATTCGGATCATAGGCCTCCCGGAGAAAATCAAAGGAGCAAATGCAGTGCAATAGCTGGAGCAGTGGTTGCGCACCAATGTGGCCCCTGAGGGCCTCTCGACTTTCTTCGCCCTTGAAAGAGCACATAGAGTCCTGGCCAGCCCTCCACCTCCAGGGGCTTCCCCGCGACCCAGGATTGCGCTGCTCCTGCATTATAGGGATCGGGATCCATTCTAGCAATGGCGCACAAGACAGGGGAGCTGAAGGTATCTAACGTAACGGTGTGGGTTTTTTCCAGGACTTCTCGAAAGAGGTCCAACAACAGAGGGCATCCTACCAAGAGGTTAAAAGGAAATTGCGGCAGGTGGATCTCCAGTACTCCATGCTTTTCCCGGCGAAGCTGAGAGTGGTGTCCCCAGACAGGGTGCGGTTCTTTCAGACTCCACAAGAAGCGTGGGACTGACTATAACTCCAGGGTGAACCAAGACCCAGCACGGAGGACCGTGAGCGAGAGCGCCCATGCAGAAATCCCAGACGTGTGCATCGCCGGCAACAAGCAACACTGCAGTCTCAGGTTGAGGCTAGACTGGGACAGCAAAAAGCGATGGAGGTAGTGGCTCAAAGAAGCGGGGGCCAGCCAGAGCAGGATGCATCAGAGAAAGAGCTGCTCCCTCAGGGTTCTGAGTCGGATCCAGAATCTCATACTTCCAGGACATCGAGCTTGAAGATGCCCAAGGTCACACCACACACTGCAGATGATATAATTTAAATCATATACCCTCATGCTGGCTTAATGAGCTGATCTGCAGCCCGGGTCGCTGCTGCCCTTCCGCCCGCAGAGCCCGAGATGCTATTCAACTACGTACTTTAAGAGAAGGCTCCACAGTAATTCCCAATTGTGCTGGATCGGGGTTTAGCTGCCTGGAGAAGAAGCGTGGCACCCCCTCACATCGCAGAGCGCTTTAGAGGCTCTGCTTCGAATGTTAATGAACACTAATACGGTTTGGGCGGATGGCCTGTTGCTGCTGGCCATGAGGAAGGGGAGTTGGGGTTGTTGGCTGATGCCGTTGCAGTTGGGGCTTATCGAGTCGCACATAAGATACACACGAACCAGGTGGGCACACAATGGGAAGGGTGAGCAGAACCGCAGCTATGGAGCGAGAGAAGGCTTCACTCCACACAGACACTGCACATGGCTAATGACCTAAGATATAAATGTATGACATGGAATGTCAGGGGAATGCATACCATGGCGAAAAGGTACAAAGTGTTCTCTTATATACATAGAAGGGAAAAGCACATCGTGCTCCTATAGGAGACGCATCTCACCGCTAAAGAAGGCCAGGTGCTGAAAAAGCGATGGCGAGGCCAAGTGTACTTTACCACATACTCGGCATATGCCAGAGGAACAATCGTATGGATAAAAGCAGGGGTCCCCTTCCAACTCACAGACACCATGATCGATACTGAGGGTAGGTATGTGGCCATAAAGGGCCGGCTAGATGGCAGCGAGGTAACACTGGTGAGCATATATGCTCCCAATACAGACCAGGCTGCCTTTTTTGATCATCTGTCTCGGTGCCTGGGTACATGGTTAACAACAATGACACTCATAGGGAGCGATTTTATTTGCGTATCAAACAACATGCTAGATCGCTCGCAACTCCCACTGCGGGACTCCCAGACGACCCGCATGCCCAAAGTATTCTCTGACTGGCAACAGCAATGGGGCCTGGTGAACTCCTGGAGACGCCGACACCCGCTGGGTTGAGATTATTCCTATTTTTCAAGTCTTCACGAACTACATGTCCGCTTAGACGTATTTCTCTCTACCCCTGATGTCCATAGCTTAATTAATGAGATAGAATACCTGTCCCGCACTATTTCAGACCATAACCCGGTACTACTCCGACTGCAGTGGGCATGCCCCAAACCTTCCATCCCTACATGGAAACTTAAGCCTGAATCACTGGAGGACGAGGTCTTCCGCAAGACGATTAGGACCAGAATTACTCACTACTGGTTCTGCGGCCAGCCCCCAAATTGAATGGGACGCCTTTAAAGTTATGCTGAGGGGGCATTGTATTGCTAAGTCCAAAGGGATCCGACAATCTCTCTTAAAAGATATAGAGGGTGCTGATGCTTGCCTACACGACATCGAAACCAGGTGACCGGAAGCTCCTGAACTTCAGTGCAAACTGGTGGCAGCAAAGAAGAGGTGGCAATGCAAGTAGAGAAGCTCCAATGTTTCAATTACTGGATGTACACTAACAAGACCCACGCCGAGCGAGATAAATCGGGTGAGCTACTAGCATGGCTGGCCAACCCTGACAAGCGCGGCTCCCCTGTTCTAGAACTCGAGGACAGAGAGAGCACCAGAGTATATGCCCCAGAGAAGATTAACAACATATTTGCAGGCTATTACTCAGCCCTTTACGCGAGCCCCATTGCCAGCCACCAGCAGGAAGCACACGCTTGGCTGACCGGCCTCCAAATCTCGTGGATAACGGAGGAAGAAGCAGATGCTCTAGGAGGAGATATAACTTCCCAAGAGGTGGTAGGCACTATCAAACAGATGGCGCGGAATAAAACACCAGGTATGGACGGGTTCCCGGTGGAGTTTTACTGTTCTAAAACCATATAAACCGGCCCATGACAAAGCGGCATACCGCCCGCTGTCAATGCTAAACATAGATTATAAAATCCTAAGCCGAATACTCGCTACCTGTCTCTTGCCTTTTATGACCACTCAGGTGCATAAGGACCAGGCTGGATTAATTCCTTCCAACAATACGGCAGGGAATATACAATGTCTCTTATCTGTCTTAGAGGTGAACAGGGAAGCCCCAGAAATGGCAGCTGTCCTAGCGGTGGACATAGAAAAACCTTCGATAGCCTGGAATGGCCCTACTTGTATGAAGTTATGGCGCGCATGGGGCTGGTGGAGGAATTTATCAAATGGACCAAAATCCTATATACTAGGCCTACAGCTCGAGTGTGAACTGGGAGAATTATATCTCAAAGGTCGGCAGTAGAGCGCAGCACCAGACATGGCTGCCCGCTCTCCCCTTTGCTTTTCACCCTGGTTGCGGAACCACTTGCAATTGCAGCAAGAACAGGACAGTTCTACAGAGGGCTGCAAGTCCGAAATACATACTACGCAGATGACCTGTTGCTGTTCCTAGAGGGGAGGGAGGAGGATTTGACGGGAGCCCGCACACTGCTAGAGAGGTTTGGCTCCATATCAGGACTAAAAGTGAGTTGGGGAAAGTCTCGGCTTTTCCCAGTGACCCCTACAGGATGCCCTCCGGGGGACATGGCGAGATTACATTGGGAGTCTAACTGCCTACCATACCTAGGAGTCCATATATACCATACCTGGCCAGATATCTATGAAGGCAACACAGGGAGAGCCCTACGAGGGCTGAGAGCATCCATGGACTTCTGCGAATGCTGCCGCTCTCGGTGGCTAGAAGGATTGCTCTTCTTAAAATGATAGCGCTCCCTCGCCTGCTGTATTATTTTAACACACTCCTACTATGGATATCTACGGCCTTTTTTAGCGATCTTAATTCCCAAATCTGGGCCTTCATCTGGAACTCGGGACAATGTAGGATCGCTCTCATGACATTGCAGCGCCCGATAATAGAGGGCGGTCTGGTGGCTCCGGACTTTGAGGCCTATTATATAGCAGCCCAGCTGCAGTGGCTAGTGCTGGACGTGGCCCTGGGGCGCTAACGAGCAGAGGCCCCAGAACTGACCGTGCCTTCGGTAGGCGACTTGACCCGAGGGTTCCTTAGAGTACGCAGACAGTCCTGAACTGACTCCCAAGAACTCAAAGTGCAGACGAAATGCTGGTGCCGGGGACTGCAGAGAATGGGGGTGAGGGTAACGTACTTGCCAGACATCCAAATGGATAGTCTAAAAGCCCTCCCACATGGAGGCAACTGGTGGGATCTAGAGGTGTGGATGGAGGCCGGGGCGACCAAAATGGGCGACCTGTACAGGGACAATGAATTGTTGCGGTTCGAAGAGTTCCGAACAGAGTTCGATCTACCTCGGGGACATTTTTTGTAACAGAGCGCTGTCGCGGCAGCCATCCATAAACACTGGAGGATGGGATCCACAGTGCCCCCGCCGCAACAGAGCTGTTACTATATGGCCCTGGTGGCGGGAGTCATCAAGGCAATATCCTGCCTTTACAGAGCGCTTCGGGCAGACGGGTTACGTCGTCTGGAGGCACTTCGCCTCCAGTGGGAAGAGGACTTAGACACCCCAATCCCTGAGAACGACTGGAAAATATCTTAGCCGGAATACCCAAGATATACAGAAACGCATGTGTCAAACTGATAAACTACTATGTCTTCACCTGAGCGCATACATCGATACTTCCAGGTAGAGAAGGCGGCCTCTCCGTGATGCGGCGAACCGCGAGCCCATATTATGCACATGTTTTGGTCCTGCTCCCACCTGAGAGATTACTGAGAAAGGGTGGTGCAGCTGGTGAGTGAGGTAATTGATAAAGAGATCCCCTGCTCACCTGTGCGCTGCTTATTGGGATGGTTTCCCCACACACCTAAAACTAAAGTTACTAGTAAGTTGCAGGACCTGGCCTTCGTACTAGCATAGCGCGAGATAACTAGAAACTGGAAAACCTCGAGAGGCCCTAGTCTAATCGCTTGGAAAAAAGAACTCCTAAAATGGGCGGGATCCGAAGGACGAATATTGATGAGATAGTCCAAAAGGGGCTTACGACGTATGGAGGTGGCCAGAGCCTGGGAGATCCTCATGCACGACCTAGAGCACCCAGGGGAGGGGGTCCAGGAGGACGGGGAGGGGGCAAATCAGTAGAGCCCGGTACCTGACATAGGAGCGTAGTCAGGACCCATATTGTCCGGGTGGTTATCATGTCAAACAGATCTCATAGTTATACACATTATTTCAGCGGGTCGACGTTCTGGGAACGAGCCCAAGTGGGCCATGGCTGCATCCCCACACCCAAGATACAATCAGTGCACTCGCGACTTGCAGGGGGGGAGGGGGAAAAGGGGTTGTGGATACAACATGAGATATGATGATGTAGTACTCAGATGAGTAAATACTAGATAAGCTGTCAAACGAGTACATAATGAATACCATGTTGGATTGATGAACTGCTTTGAAGTTTTTGAAAGATGATCAATAAAATCTGTTTAAAAAAAATGCAACAACTCTAAAAGGAATATTCCTTTACCATCAAATTCATTATATTGTAGAATCAAATGTTCAAACGCTTCTTTTCCTTCCTCATATGGAATTTTTCCATATAGGGCTACTACTTTACATGTAAACAAATCATCATCCTCATAATATTCATGTTTTTCAAGTTTTATCTGGTATATCTGCTGTGTCTTTAATAGATGTTGGTAAATATTTCAATAGTTGTTTCATGTATTCATCTAAATAAAGCGATAGTGGGACAAAATGAGATTCCTGACCTGCTACAACAGATGTAGAGGTATTTTGGTGAATCTTTCTTTACCTTTGGTACACCATACAATATTGGAGTTAGTCCTTCAGTTTGTAATAGGAACCTTTTTTCATTTTCATCAGTACATTTTAATTTTGGATGACTGAAAGGAACACAAATTAACTCTCTAGGTTATTTGACTCAGATAAGAATCAAACCACTTAATAAGCTAATAGACCAACTTGAGTCACCTCCTCAATCTTCTGAAACAGAGTTTTACGGTTTACAGTGTCAAAGTCCACTGACAAATGCAGCATCCACCGTCTCATTAGCCCATTTCATTGTGTCATCCCACAAGCTCAACAATACACTGTCAGTGCCATGAGTAAATGCTGTTTACAGTAAGGGGTGACTCGTGTTCCTGTTCAAAGGAAGAATATCCGGCCATGGCAGCTACCTCTCTGGAATGGTGCACTGGGTAAAAAATGAGGGACTGGCATGCAGACCCCAGTGCACACCCAAATGATTGACAGTGCCTGAGGCTTTGGCAAGCATTCTAAGACTAATCACCTTTCTGTGTTGTATTAGTTCAGATAGGTGCTTAAAAAATCCCATATCACTCATGCCCTAGGTTTTAAGTGTGTAATAATTTGATCACTTTTCGTAAATCTGTAGAATGATAAAATAATATACTGTTTGAAATATGTTGCCTCTTTCACAGTTTATAGCTTTGTTAATTATCTAATTGGCTATCCATTTACGGAGTTAGAGGAATCTGAGTGTCCAAAGTGTACATATTTTGCAGGACTTTGGCAGGTATGGTTGCAAAGATTTTAAGCGCCCCTAGCAAAACAGCATTTGTCCTGTTGGAGCCCCCCCTCCCACCCCCCTTGTACGTGTGTCATAAGTAGCCGCTTTACATCACCAAGTGGATGCTCCACCCATGACTCTTCTACAGCAAATAGAGATCTTAGAAGTTGGCTTTAATCTGTTAAATTATCTATTTTGGTATCCAGACTACTTGCGTTATATGTTTTTCTTTTTAAAGTTGATAACGTATGTTTTTTTCTATGAAAGCTAAAGCGCTCCTCGATTTATAAATATATATATGTGTTTCTAGCAGCATTGTATAAAGTGGATATTCTAAAATTACCGATGAATGAGTTTGTGTGCTTGTCACTTACTTTTTCTGGGCCCTGTTGCCAAAGGCGTGTGTTGTATATGCACATTACATACTGAATATTTTCCCTGTCAAGATGCTTTTGAAAATAACAGGCATAATAAGAAGGTTTCAAAAAAGCAAACACGATAAGAGGTGACAAACTGCAGGCTTCTTGCACGAAGATGAGAGCAGAGCCGTTTTACTGCATGTCACCCATTGTACTTTAAGAAACTGCAGCGAGAAGAATGCGTGCATTATCTCATGACTTAAGTTATCTGTGAAATATTCAAAAATACTGCTCGATATACGACTGTCAGTAAATATTTTAAGGATTTTGATGTGAAATGGTTTTCTAGATGTAATGTGTATAAATATGTTTATTTACTTTTAATTGCCATTAAGAACAACAATAACAGTTACATTCTTTATTCACCATACATTGAGCTAAAAGAGAACATAGTTATGGGGACATTTTGTGCTTAGCATATGTGGACCACTAGCCAAACACGCACTGGGAAAGCCAAGCTGTCTGGCCTTTCACATAGTTATTGTTATCTCAAGTAATTATTAGATGTCCTTTTCGAATCAGACAAAACAGGGTGAAGTCTTTAACAAGACTGCAGCCCTTCAGAGCTGTACTAGTTGTCCCTCTCAAGTCAGAAGCAACTGCTTAACAAGTCTGTCACAAAGCTGCAATAACTTACATTGCTACGAAGGGGCCTATTAAGAGTCTGTTGGTCCGAGGACCACCAGACACGTGGTGGCGTGGCGGTGGCATATCCAGCCACCGCCGCACAGGTGATCCGGCCGCCCGATTACGACTCGGACTGTCGGACCACCTGCTCTGCAGGGAACCGCCGTACCCTGGCGTAGGAGCGGCAGTGAGAGGACACAATATGCTTGGCGGGACTGCCACAGTCCGGCAAAGCACATTACTTGTTTCCTCTCAGCCAGGCTTTTAATGGCGGTGGAACCGCCATGAAAAGCCTGGCTGAGAGGAAACCAAGGGGGGCCTACTGGACCCCCCTGTGCCTCAAACATATGTGGATGCACATGGGGGGCACAACTTGTGCCCCCCCTGTGTAGGTGCACATATGTTCCTGCACGGCATGAACTTACGAGTCCATGCCATGCAGGAACCTCATAGTGCGGTCCCATTTTTTAATGGCAGTGCCGCCTTTAACAGAGGCACCACCATGGGACTGCCACGCCACTTGCCTGGATGACTACTTTGTAGTCATAATAGGGCAGGCGGCGCGAATTTCGCCAGAGTGGTGGCACGGTTTGCATCGCTGCACCACCGCTCCAATGAAAACTCGTAATTGGTAATGTCCTTCTTGAGTAAGATGCAACTGCTTAAAATGTCCTTCACAAAGTTGAGTGGGAGTGACTTCAACATAAAAATATACATATCCACATTTGCTACTCTAATAAATTGTGTTTGATTTCAATAGGATAAGTAAATATGCCAATAGAGGTGTATGCTGATGAATCAATATCTCAACTTTCAATAAATGTCTTGAGTACTATGGGACACTTGTAAAGACAACCTAGTACATATGTAGGTGCAAGCAATCACTGGTTACATCATCTGCCTTCTACCAAATTGTTGGGAGACAGTTTTTTGAGGGCGACAATATTTATCTCCCATTAAAATGGTCACTGTCTTATCCTACGTGCTGTGGTAGTAGGAAGCAAAATGCAAGCCAATGGATAAAGGTATTTGGTGAAGGCATACACACACACACACACATATATATATATATGTAATGTATGTCTGCGTATATATACATATAACCTACTGGTGGTTGCCAGTAGGTAGTTATAGCTTGAATTGCTTTTCTATCGACAGAGCCTTTTTTGGTTTGCTAATACCTTTGTCCCCATCTGACGAATCTCCACAAAACTTTACCCAATAAATATTCCTCCACCTCAGCTTCCTGGAAGGTTTAAGGGTGATATATCAAGCAGGGGCCGAGACAAAAGGGGGGTCCCAAAACGTAAAATCTCCATGCATTTTCCTTGGACATCTTTAGTTGTGGCTACAGCAAAAATTGCTGAATGGAATTACACCATATTCAGCATGAAGCTATATCTTGGTCTGCAGGTTGTGCTTTTTTTCTGATTTGGTGTACATCAGTTCTGTAGTTTTTGAGATAATAAGGGTAAAAAATAATTGTATATTTTGGCAGTTGGACTCGCAAGAGGCCCGCGATCCTCCCACGAGAATGCGAAATAAAAAATTATGCACTGTGATTGGTCGAGAGGCCCGTTTTACCCGTGAGCCTGCTCCTATGAGTCTCGCGAGAGCGAGCGCTCTGCTTGGCTGGCTGTATGAAGATTAGAAATGAAATGGCCGCCATCACTATTTACTGTGAAAAATTTGAGGTGTGTGGAAATTAAACAAACAAATTATATAAGGGGGCAGCAGAAAGGTATGCTCTCCCCCTAAGTTTAGAGAGGAGGTGTCTAAGGGATAACTACTGTGAAGAAAATAAATGTATTTTGCTTTTAACTAATTATTATGAGCTTGCGGGACCCTCGTGAGATCGTGAATAGTAAAAAGGGGTAGAAGAGTTCTGCATACACTCCATTAGTAGGAATGCATATTGTGTTCATTGTTTTTGAGAGGAAATGTGTAAGAGATAAGTACTGTGATGAGTAGATGATTAATTCCTATTTCCCCAAAAATAGTTACAATCTTGCGAGACTCTCGTGGGATAGTGAATAGTTGAAAGGAGTAGGTGATGTTTGAATAGACTGTAGCATGCACACATGCTATTGTAGGAAGGAGTATTATTGGAGATGGTGTTTGTCGGAGTGTACTATTTACAACTATCAGCTTTGTTAGAGCTGTGAGGAGGGTATAGTCGCTTCCCACACCCAACTCTGCACATCCATTATCAGAGAGAGGGGTGTTAGCAGGGAGGACAGTCCCTGGACAGAGCATACTATGCACAAATATAATCCAAGAGAGAGGTCTCAGTGGAGAGGCCAGTCTCTCTCCACACGGCCTACTACGCGCATCCATAATCTGAGACAGAGGTCTGATAGAAGAGAGCAGTCCATATACACACTCTAATATGTACACCTGTGATCTGAGAGAGAGGGCTTAGTGGAGAGGCAATCTCTCTCTATATACCCTACTACAGAAACCTGTCATCTAAGAGAGAGGCCTCGAAGGAGGGGGCAGTCCATCTACACACTTTACTACGCATTCCCGTTATCTGAGAAGGGGTGTGGAAAAAAGGCAGTCCTTGCAGACACCCTACTATGCACATCTTTTATGTAAGAGAGAGGTCTAATGGAAGAGGCCAGTCTCTTCTCTCACCCTACTAAGCACACCCATTATCCAAAAGAGAGGTCTCACTGGGGAACCCATACTCACTACTACGTACAGCTGCCGCCTGAGACAGCGGTGTGTGTGGAGATGCCAGTACCTTCCCACACCGCATGACACACACCTGCCATGTAATAGATAGGTCTCAGTGGAGAGGATACTCCATCCCACCTACTACTATTTTCCTGAAATTCTGCGAGACTCTCATGAGGGCAATCACACACCTTTAAAATGGATTTACATAGTGAAAACATATAGTTTTCAGGATAGGAAACACTGATCAGCGTCTTTTTGAAATATTAATTTGAAGTTTATGTAAAGATACATAGAAGGAGTATGAAAACTATGCTGGGAATATTTCTGTTTATGTGAGTCACAAAAACTAAGAAGTTGAACATTCTCAGCACAAACATGTTGGAGTAGTTAGTTTCTATGTATTTTTAAATATAGATTTATTTTTTAAAAAGCCTAGAAATTCACTGATAAAAACAAAGGTTAAATTAATGTTATAATTAGGTGTGATGAAAAGATCTATTTTCATTTTTTTAAAAACCCTTATAAATTCAGCGGAAAAACCAAAGGTTAAAGTAACGTTATAGTTAGGTGAATATGTCAGTGATAACATTAACTTTGTGAACTAAAAAAACATGGAAATTCAGCAGTTATAGTTTGTAGCACTGACTATAACTTGTGCCCCTGCCATGCACTGATTGTGACCTTACATATGACATCACTCATGACACGTTCAATTACATCATTTATGACAACACTGATGACAACTCAAATGACATTGTTGATGACATCACTGATGGCATCATCCATGCTTCGTTTTCCCACATGAATAGCTACAGCTATAAACATAGCATAGTTCACATTAACAATCAACCACAGATATATGGCATATGCTCATTGAGTACGGTGTACAAACTGTATACAACTGTTCAGAGAAAGCCAAAATAGTAAATGCCAATTCCAAAGCAAATGCCCTTCTACGGACAGCTTTTATCTGTATGAAACCCCTTACACATACCTACCAAAACTACATTAAAAAATGAAGTTGATATCAGTAGAGAACTGAGGGGCATATTACCAAGGATTTGCGATAATTATTGCAAAGCGCGCTTAGCGCTGTTTTTTTATCGCCGGCTATCGCTGGATTTCATCGTGGAGATAACGCGTTATTATCAACGCTTATCTCCAAGGCGATAAACAATCCAGCGATAGCGGCGAAACCCAGCAACAGCGAGAAATCCAGCGATAAATTCACTGCAAGAATGAAAAGCTTGCTAATAGGCAGGTGAGGACTTAACCTTACAATCCACCTCCCATTGACAAGCATGGTTAAGTCAAGTTTTTAGCAGGTGTTAACTTCCAGCACTAATCACGGTTAGCGCGACTTTTTTTATAGCTTCGGGGTTCTGGGGCCGCGTTGTTAATAGGGCGAAGTTGTGTCTTCGAGTGTTTCCATGATGTGTTAGTTAGGAACGCCTACTTTGCATGTCATTAGCGCTATATATCGCTGACATGCAAAGCGGCACCAAAACGGTCGCTTTCGCCATAAAGCTGTCGCTAACAGCTGTTAGCGACAGCTTGCTAATAGGGCGATAGAAATACCGCCCTTGCTAATATGCCCCCGAGTACTGTAAACAGTGCTTACTCTATGGAGAGTAGAGATCATTCTAGACTACACTGTTTGGAAACAGCGAAATTCTCATGAGAAATATGCCACAGAGTATTCAAAAGAATCTACTAAGAACAGTGTACATTCTATGTAACAGTTGTAAAAAAAAAACACTATTGGCTGAAAATAACCAAGATCTGAAAGTGCTTAAGATCATACTAATTGCACCCTTCATACCGTGGTGAAAACTTTACAGATAGCCCTTCTTCTGAAGCACAAAATGCGCGTGTACATAGGTTAGTACCTGGTGCACACACTTTTTCATGTTAAGTATAAATTATCATGCTGACACAATTTTCTCTATCAACTCAAGGCTGCTTAGAAACGTTAGTATATACTAATCTTTCTGCTATTGGAAACTTTTTCTGCAGAACCAAAATGTTTTGTGGAGCATAATGAATACAAGTCAATTGTCACTTGCACACAGAATAACTCTTGAATGAAAACATTTATAACATGTTCAGACCTCTACACAGCTATGGTGCATTAGGAGCACATGAGTTGTGTAAAAACCTACACCAATTAGCTCTACCCAAGCTGTACAAAATTACATAGAAAAATAATATGGTAGTTGCCCACCACTATGTAAACTATAAAACAAATTAGCACACTCAGCGGATGATGTCATCAGTGATGTCATCAGTGACGTCATCAATGATTTAATTGGAGATGTCATCATGTCATAAATAATGTCATAAAACATGTCATGAGTGATGTCATGTGAGGCCATAAGCAGTGCATGATGGGGGTGCAAGTTATAGTTAGTGTTACTAACTATAATTGCTGAATTTCTATATTTTTTAGTTAAAAACGTTAATGTTCTCACTGACATATTCACAGAATTATAACGTTACTTTAACCTCTGGATTTTTCAATGAATATATATATATATATATATATATATTACTGCTCCATGGTTGTCCACCTGTAAGTAGCACTCGAGCAACAGCTTGATTCATGTATAGGTAAGGACGGGGGACCGCCCGTAGGAGACGCTCCATAGTGATATTGCCTGACGCGTTTCGAATCACCATATGATTCTCTTCAGAGGCTTTAATGGAACGGTGTTCGCAACCGCTAACCCACCTCCGACACACACCCCCAATGGGAGGTTCAAATGAAACTGTGCCTTCTGGGAAGTGTAGTGCGGGTAGCACATATTCAAGTCCTGTATGGACCCCACAGGTGGGCCCGTCCACGATCCTGTATACAGCTGCTGTTCCACTTTCGTGACCCCCAATCTTACGTGGTGGTGCACACTCTGCGGCTGGACTGCCGCGTTAAATTACTGCTCCATGGTTGTTCACCTGTAAGTAGCACTCGAGCAACAGCTTGATTCATGTATAGGTAAGGACGGGGGACCGCCCGTAGGAGCCGCTCCATAGTGATTTTGCCTGAGCGCGTTTCGAATCACCATATGATTCTCTTCAGAGGCTTTAATGGAACGGTGTGCGCAACCGCTAACTCCACCTCCGACACCCCCCAATGGGAGGTTCAAATGAAACTGTGCCTTCTGGGAAGTGTAGTGCGGGTAGCACATAATCAAGTCCTGTATGGACCCCACAGGTGGGCCCGTCCACGATCCTGTATACAGCTGCTGTTCCACTTTCGTGGCCCCCAATCTTACGGGGTGGTGCACACTCCGCGGCTGGACTGCCGCGTTAAATTACTGCTCCATGGTTGTCCACCTGTAAGTAGCACTAGAGCAACAGCTTGATTCATGTATAGGTTAGGACGGGGGACCGCCCGTAGGAGCCGCTCCATAGTGATATTGCCTGACGCGTTTCGAATCACCATATGATTCTCTTCAGAGGCTTTAATGGAACGGTGTGCGCAACCGCTAACCCACCTCCGACACACCCCACCAATGGGAGGTTCTAATGAAACTGTGCCTTCTGGGAAGTGTAGTGCGGGTAGCACATAATCAAGTCCTGTATGGACCCCACAGGTGGGCCCCTCCACGATCCTGTATACAGCTGCTGTTCCACTTTCGTGGCTCCCAATCTTACGGGGTGGTGCACACTCCGCGGCTGGACTGCCGCGTTAAATTACTGCTCCATGGTTGTCCACCTGTAAGTAGCACTCGAGCAACAGCTTGATTCATGTATAGGTAAGGACGGGGGACCACCCGTAGGAGCCGCTCCATAGTGATATTGCCTGACGCGTTTCGAATCACCATATGATTCTCTTCAGAGGCTTTAATAGGCAATATCACTATGGAGCGGTTCCTACGGGCGGTCCCCAGTCCTTACCTATACATGAATCAAGCTGTTGCTCGAGTGCTACTTACAGGTGGACAACCATGGAGCAATATATATATATATATATATATATATACATATACATGTACTCAAGCCTGCAAATCCTCAAGTCGTTAGCAGAGGTCTGTTAGAACTGGGGTTTCTAGATGTCCGAGTATGCACCATGTATAAGCAGGAACCACCACTCTAGTCAGGGTAAGCTCGATATAGATTAAAAGACAACCTGTGCTTACCCTCTGGGAGCTTGGCACAGAGCAGTCAGGTATATCCAAAGAGGCAATGTGGAAGGTATTTGTGCAACACACACACAAAATCACACAATGAAAACAACACAGAAATACTCCACACAGGGTTAGAAACATAGGTCATATTTATATGAGTGAAAAAAGACCAAAACGACAAAAATCTGATGGGTAGAACCAGAGTTATGAATTTTTAAAGAATACATCAAGTAGTGCTTAGAAGCAAATAGCTCTTAGGGGTTATTTGAGGTTGTTCTGGACTGGGGTAAATCAAAATTTCAGGCCTACCACAGTGGAGGGCAGGCCAGCTACAGGATTCACACAGGTCCCGCTGAGAAAGTACCTTGATGGAGCACGCGTTGATGTCGAAGACTCGATGGGTCAGTTCCAATCCCCAAAGGCGCTGAAAGCTTCATCAACGAACCCCTTTACGATGCAGGCGCTGAATTGTCATCAAGCCATGCTGTCCGTCGTCGTCGAGCTGCGCAGTCTGCCGAAGCGATGTTGACGATCGGCATCGAAAAGTAATGCTTTGGTTTCTCTTGGCACAAAGTGGTCACTGCTTTGGTTTTGATGGTTCTGTACAGCAGAAGTCACCTTTAAAGGGCCCAGGACTGGATTGGCACCAGTTGGCAGGGCAGGACTAACAGAGGGCGTGAGATAAGGCTGTGTCCTTGCTCCTTTTTTATTTGCCCTTTATACCAATACATTTGAATTGCTATTGGGGGAGAGTGCGAAGCACATCCTATACGTAGAGTCTGTCCCCCTTCCAATAATAATCTATGCAGACGACGCAGTGCTCTTGGCTATAAATCCAAGGGCACTGCAGAGACTCATAGAGAAATACATACGCTTTATGGCAAGTTTGGATCTATATGTCAATGAGACTAAAACATTCATCTTAATTGCAGGGGGAGGTTCCAAAATTAAAATCCCTGAGATTCTTCATAGGTAACAGAAGATTAAAAGTGGTGGATAGGTTCTCTTATCTGGGAGTTCTTTTTGATTGCAAACTAAACTGGAAGGAAATGGTGTCAAATAGTGCCAATTTTATGAAAAAAAGTATTGAAGCATTTTTTAGATTTAAAAATTTTTTTTGCCTCAAAATCTAGCCCGGAGATGCTTAAGATTTCATCATCATCATAAAACTTTCTTTTGGTCTCCAGACCATAAAAGTGCAAAAGCGATACACTTCATACAAGTACTAAAAAAACAAAGTACAATAATAGCCAGATATAAAAAAGTATCAGGTGGAGTGCCGTACTCTGGGGTAACAAGACCAGGGACCAGGGCTTAAGATTTATTCAGCTAAAGCAAAGGCTATTGCCACATATGGGGCTGCAATTTGGGGCATGGCGGAAGTTGGAGAGCTGCAGCGCATGAAGGATGCTTTTTTGTAAAAGACTATTATCCACCCCTGCGCTTGCTCAAATTTCATCTGTCACATTGAACTAGGTTTACCCTTCATCAGTGATGTGATTAATCTGGCCCCTATACTATTGTGGCACTCAATATGGAAAAGGGAAAGTGTCAAACTGAACCAATCAGTGGTAACAGATATTTTAAAAATGGACCATGCACTTAGCATTCCATGGTTTAGCAATATAAAGACCACTCTGACATTGTTAGGCCTCCATGAATTGTATGATACCCCATCATTGTGTGTCACCTTCGCGAAGCGTAAACTAAAAGAACTGTTCTGGGTGTAAGGCTGCAAATGATAAAGCGGTCAAAAACAAATATAAAAGCACAATAATTTTATATCAGAAGCTACAGCCTGTAAAGCATGGCACACTTTCATATCTGGGCTTTGTTAAAAACTTACAGCATCGATTTATTTTGATGCAATTCCATTTAAATCTTATTCCACTTATGATTGGTTTCCTTGAAAATACATATTCACTGAATCATCTGTCACCCTGCCCCTGTGATGGAAAATCTACACACACTATTATGCACTTTTTGGGCCAGATGTACGACCCGCCAATTAGCGAGTCGCAAATTGCGTCGCATTTGCGACTCGCTAATTGGAATGCACAACAGTGTCTCAGACACTGTTTGCGATTCCTAATGGGGTCGCAAATTGCATGCCTCATTAATATTAATGAGGCAGGCGCAATTTGGGACCCCTTTGGAATGGCTAGCATTCACAGGGATGGTGGCCTGCTGCGGTCAGCAGACCACCATGTCTGTGACTGCTTTTTTAACAAAGCAGTTTTTTTTTTTTTTTAAATGCAGCCCGTTTTCCTTAAAGGAAAACGGGATGCATTTAAAAAAGAAAAATGAAACTTTTCAGTTTCATGTTTCTTAAGTGCAGGCAGTGGTCTCTGGGACCACTGCCTGCTCTCAAAGAATATTTTACCACATACTCACAAAGGGGAAGGGGTCCCCTGGGGACCCCTTCCCCTTTGCGAGTGGTTTACCACCTACTTGAAGTAGGTGGTAAATTGCGAGTGTTTTGCGGCCGCAAATGCGACCGCAAAACATTAGTACATAACATGTTGACTCGCTATCACGAAGGGACGCCCCTTCCTAATAGCGAGTGTTGCAAATGCTAATTTGCGAGCAGGTGACTCGCAAAATAGTATTTGTACATGCTATTACCCTTTTTTGTGGCGACAAACGGGAGGATCTCCCATTTGCAGCCGCAAAAAAGGGTTGTACATCTGGCCCTTTATTCTTTTGTTCTTTATATACCTTAGAGAGAAAAAAGATATTGTTCACTTTCTACGCAAATATGGTTTTAGACAGAGTCTGCCAGCACTATCTTTTATTCAGCAACTAGGCGATGCTTACGTATGTTACACCATTGCTAATTTTCTCCGGGCAGTTATTAAACGCCGGCGATTGTTATAGTCATGATGATTCTCACTAGGATAAGTATTTTTTAGCCCTGTCGGTCTTGCAAACAGCCTACTATAATGGGATGACGTACAATTTTAAGTGACTAGAGGAAACAAAGGTCTTAGACCTTTATAATGTTTTATAGATCTGAATACGTATGAGACAGGATTTAGATTAATTATACACTTTTGACTGTAATAGGCTGCTTGCTTAGGGCATTGTTTATTCATTGCACATTCTTGGGAGGCCAGTGAACTTTGTTAACCAGGGGGCATATTACCAAGGATCTGCGATAATTATCGCAAAGCGCGCTTAGCGCTGTTTTTTTTATCGCCGGCTATCGCTGGATTTCATCGCGGAGATAACGCGTTATTATCAACGCTTATCTCCAAGGCGATAAAAAATCCAGCGATAGTGGCGAAACCCAGCAATAGCGCGAGAAATCCAGCGATAAATTCACTGCGCTAATGAAAAGCTTGCTAATAGGCAGGTGAGGACTTAACCTTACAATCCACCTCCCATTGACAAGAATGGTTAAGTCAAGTTTTTAGCAGGTGTTAAATTCCAGCGATAATCGCGGTTAGCGCGACTTTTTTTATCGCTTCGCGGGCATTGCTAATGAGGGAAGTTGTGTTTGCGACTGTTTTCAGTTGCTTTTAGTTGGGAACGCCTACTTTGCATGTCATTAGCGATAATTATCGCTGACATGCAAAGTGGCACCAAAACGGTCGCTTTCGCCATAAAGCTGTCGCTAACAGCTGTTAGCGACAGCTTGCTAATAGGGCGATAGAAATATCGCCGCTTTAGCGGCAAAAAGTGCCGCTAAAGCGGCGATAACGCCCTTGCTAATATGCCCCCAGATTTTTAATGAAATATGTTCTGTTTACTCTTAGAAATGGTGTCTGAGTACCAACATGTTTTACTTATTTACTGTACTTTTATGCATTTTAATTGATACAAAATAAGGGGGCATATTATCAAGGGCAGTATCGCCACTTTAGCGGCACTTTTTGCCGATAAAGCGGCGATATTTTTATCGCCCTATTAGCAAGCTGTCGCTAACAGCTGTTAGCGACAGCTTAATGGCGATAGCAGCCGTTTTGTTGCCGCTTTGCATGTCAGCGATAATTATCGCTAATGACATGCAAAGTAGGCGTTCCCAACTAAAAGCAACTGCAAACAGTCGCAAACACAACTTCCCCCTATTATCAATGCCCGCGAAGCGATAAAAAAAGTCACGCTAACTGCGATTATCGCTGGAATTTAACACCTGATAAAAACTTGACTTAACCCTCTTGTCAATGGGAGGTGGATTGTAAGGTTAAGTCCTCACCTGCCTATTAGCAAGCTTTTCATTAGGGCAGTGAATTTATCGCTGGATTTCTCGCGCTATTGCTGGGTTTCGCCGCTATCGCTGGATTTTTTATCGCCTTGGAGATAAGCGTTGATAATAACGCGTTATCTCCGCGATGAAATCCAGCGATAGCCGGCAATAAAAAAAACAGCGCTAAGCGCGCTTTGCGATAATTATCGCAAATCCTTGGTAATATGCCCCATGTTTCTTTGACTGACTGACTGACTGGCGGAGTCCAGGTGCTGTCGCAGGGTTGAAGGAAGTCTTTGATGGCCCTGAGACTACAGAACAGGGGCAAGCCAGCAGGCCCTTAGAGTCACTCTGGGGTCAAGGGAAATGCATCTAGTCCTTGTCCTCAGCAGGTAAGAGATCAACAGACAGCAGGGGAGCACAACAAAGCAGAAAATCAGTTCTTCCAGAGCAGCAGTCAAGCAGAGTGGAAATCCTTGTAGCACAGCAGTCTCTACTCCTGGCAGAGTTCTTCACAGGTTCTGTAGTGCACTGTCTTGGTAGGGTCAGAGCCCCCGTACTTATATCCAGTTGTGCCTTTGAAGTGGGGGTGACTTTACAGAATGGTTTTTGAAGTGCACACAGTCCCTTTCTCCCCCAGCCCTGGCTCCAGACTTTAAGTAGGAGGTAATCAGCCCTTTGTGTGGGAAATGTCGGACACAGCCTAAAAGGTGTAATTATCATTTCCCTCCCTCTCTTCCTACCCAGGAACAGCTATCAGAATGCAGATGGATGCAGATGAGTTTTCTGTCAAACCTGTGCTTCCTGTGTTTGTGGCTGTCTAGAGGGAGTGTAGCTGTCACCCTCCATAGACGTGTATTGGAGCCAGGCTGCAGTCACACAGAGCAGTAAGAACAGAGAAATGCCCACTTTCTAAAAGTCGCATTTCTAAAATAGTAATATTAAATCCAACTTCACCAATAAAGAGGATTTATCATTGCCATTCCATAGAAATGAGACATGATGGAGCTACTCCTTTCTAATTAGGAATGACAGCTTAAAAGTGTATTAAGGACTTCCCATTGTTAACCTATGAGAGGAGTAGGCCTCACAGTAGTGAAAAACGAAGTTGGGTGTCACTACCAGGATATGCAAAACTTAACAGTACATGTCCTACCTTTTACTTACACAGCACCCTACTCTATGGGCTATCTAGGGCCTACCTTAGGGGCGACTTATGTGTAATAAAGGGGGAGTTTAAGGCTTGGCAAGTAGTTTTAAATGCAAGTCGAAGTGGCAGTAAACTGCACACAGAGGCCTGAGACAGGTTTCCAAGACTACTTGTGTGGGTAGCACAATCAGTGCTGTAAGCCCACTAGTAGCATTTAGGTTACAGGCCCAGAGTATATGGTATACCACTTTACAAAGGACTTACAAGTAAATGAAACATGCCAATTTTACCATGTTCAGGGGAGAAGTACATGCTCTTTAGCATTGGTTAACAGTGGTAAAGTGCTCAGAGTCCTAAAGCCAACAAAAAGAAGGTCAGAAAAAGAGGAGAAGGAAGAAAATAGTTTGGGGTGACCCTTCAGAGAGGAACGTTTTTCAACAAGGTGACTCTCGAGTCAAATGATAAATCTTCAAAAAATGTTCCCAGACCTGCAGTTCCTCAAGTCGTAACTAGAGTTCACTCTTGAGCCAGATGCAAAAGCATTAAAAGCCTTTTATGAAGCTGCAGTCCCCCTAGATACTGTGTGGCACATTTTCTATTTTTTTACACACCGCAGGGCAGCAATCAACGTTGCTGCGCTAAGTTGCATGAAGGGGAGACAGCAGAAAGGCACCATATTTACTAAAATGCTATACATTTCTGCTGTCTCCTTTCACTGTTGCACTGTGTGCTGTCTAGCGGCATCGCAGGCACCCTTGCAGCATGTTGCAAGGGTGCCTGCATTACACCCAAGATTCTTTTTGTGGGGGTGTGGCTAAGCCGCGATCGAAGAAGGCCACAAGTTGAGCAGGCTCCGTACATCCTAGGAGCTGACCCCGCAACTCGTCCATGATCCGGACCAGCAGATCTCCCCCAAGATAGGAGATCACTTCGGACACACCCGGAGACAATCCTGAGGGGACCCCGTGCCCATGAATGGGTCCGAGACCCGCCAAATTGAAGGCCGCAGACAGGACGCAGGAGCGGCCTCCCAAGTAAGGGAGAGAATCGGAGTCACGGATGAGGCCGGCCAGAGAGACAGAGCTGGAGTGCATCCCACCCACGGCGGTGGTTAAGTGGATCCTAAGCTGGTCCTCCCCCCCCATGCTGCTTGGTGGGACCTCGGGGAGGCGCTGGAGGGGAGACATCTATGCACAGCGGCAAGGCACGGTGGTGAGATGCAAACAGGGCGCAGGGCCTGCCAGACCCCTGAGATCAGAGGGGCCCCAGGCGGTGGGTATTCTGGGCCTGACCCGGAATAAGCACACAAGGAGGAGCACCGAGACGAGGCCTACGCAAGGAACAGAGACAGATGGGTGGCGCCTGGGCCGGGCCACACCGGAACCGAGGAACTTGCATGAAGCAAAAGACACGAGGACAACAATGTGAGAGGGAGCCCCGATCGGGGTAAAGACCGGGGCAAGATCTGATCCTTTAGTGACACTGAAGAGGGGGTGGAACTCCTTTTCTCCCCTCCCGCCCCCACTCACTTTGAGTGGATCCGAAGTCGGTCTTTTCTTCCTCCCCCGCTGCCGAGAGAGACTCCGGGGAGGCACTGGAGGGGTGACATCTGCAGGCGGCGGTGCGGTGCAGTGCAGTGAGGTGGGGAACAGCAACCAGGGCGCTGAGGCCTACTGGATCCCTGGGATCAAAGAAGCCACTGGGCCTCGGGCACCTAGGGCCGGGCCCGGGATATAGCACATTGAGAGGAGCTCCGAGGTGAGGCTTGCGCCTGGAACAGCGTCAGTAGAGTGGCACCTGGGCCGAGGAGGCGCACATATGAAGGAGTATGCATGGAGTAAATCTAACTTGTGAAAGGCACTAAAAAATTGTTGGAACTCTTTCCCCCCCCTATGCCTAAAGACACCGAGTGCAGCTGCTGGCCTCTCCCTCTCCCCCCCTCCCCTGATGAGTTGAGTCGCGTGGATCCTGCTTATTGCCCACATTGCTTGGTGGGTCCGGGTACAGTGATGACCCGGAGGGGGGTGGTGCCCCGGCCCTGGTGGCACTGAGCAGAGAGGAGCATCCCACGAGACGCCGGAAGGTTAAATCCAGAGAGGAGATCACTAAAGTTACATTAAAATTGCCACATATTGAGGGACGATCATGCCCCGGGGTCTATAAACCTGCAGACAGTGACTGGGAGTCACGATCAAGGGCCTAACCAGGGGCATAGCAGACAGAAGAAATGGTGAAACCAAAAGGGGCAGGGGGTTGCCAAACCAACAAAATGGACAACTACGCAGTTCCTAGACCCCCCCAGTCTGGCGAGGGAGATAGAACAGTGGAACCCTCCCTGGGGGCGATAATGGCTGCCATAGTAGATCTCCAAGGAGCACTGGCGCCCAAAATAGATTCAGTAACGCTGGAGGTCACCCTGATCAGGGCGGACCTTCAGAAACTAACCGAAAAAGTCCCAACAGCAGAGACCCAAATCCTCCAGCTCCAATCTACATCAAAGCATCTCGAAATACAAGTACAGTCACTGACATATCAATCAAAGATCATGGTGGCTAAAATTGAGAACCAGGAGGGGAGGGCAAGAAGAAACAATATCCGAGTGGTGGGGGTCCTGGAGGGAGCCGAGGGTCAGAGCGCAGATCTATTCCTCAAAGACTTCATAGTGAGCACACTGCGACCAAAACGGATGTCCAAATTTTTCTCAATCGAAAGAGCCCACCGAGCCCCGGTGCCCCCGCCTAAACCGGGGGCACCTCCAAGAACGATAATCGCAAAAATCTTCAACTACCGGGATAGGGATGCGATCCTTCAGGCGGCAAGAGCCAAGGGAGAAATACACTTTGAAAACACAGAAATCTGCTTCTTCCCGGACTTCACCCTACAAGTACAGAAACAACGCCGAAGTTTCGAGGCAGTAAAACGAGAACTAAGGAAGAGAGAAATAAAATGCATGATGCTTTTCCCGGCAAAGCTATGAATAATAGCGGAAGGTAAAACATGGCACTTCACGACTCCAGAAGAGGCATTGGAATGGTTGGAGGGGTGGCGCACAGCCACTCGATGAGGGAGTAAAGGGCCTAGACCCCCCCAGAGGAGAAGCAAACCAGGATAAAGAGACGACATCACAGCCAGAACAAAGCAACGACAAGAATCACCCCGAAAGCAGTCGCAATGAAGAGGAGACTCACTAAAATGAGAACAATGGGACTGCCTGGAAACGATTCGATCCCCGGTTGAGGTTGCAAGACAAAATAACAGACGAGGGTGCCGGCGTCGCCCCACTGTTGTCAACTCTGTCATCTCAGCAGAGCCGGGCAGGGCCTCATGATTCATCCAGGACATACCAAAATGCTCATTGGGGGACACAGGTTTGTTAATTAAGAACACAATGAAGAAAAGGGGTCATTAAAGGTTTTGCTGACTTCGTAGGCACTTGGTGCGGCCAAGATGCCCCGCACATAATGTGTACTTAGAATAAACAGTTTACAGGGCAACAGGCTCTCTGTTTTGTCGATTCAGCAGGGTAGCAGGGAGGGGGAGGGGGATCCATGGTTGGATGGGGTGTTCCGTTACACTGTTATACCTTCTTGTTGAAGTGCTCACACAAAGTGTACCAGACACAACAGTTTTCCAAGACACACACACCTGTCACAGCAGAAGGCTACCACACCCGGGAGGGAGGCCATGGGAGGGGAACACCCCACAACATTGAATCTCACGATAGTCACACAAAGGAAATCAGAATATGGTCCTGGAATGTAAATAGTCTTAACAGTAGAATCAAATGCACCATAGTGCTGCAGTTCATTAAGAGGCACGCTCCAGATGTTATTTTGATGCAGGAAACGCACCTTCTGGGCAACCAGTGCATGGCAATGAATCGCTTTGGCTATACACTGCTAGCGCACTCAGGCTACACGGCGGGCTCAAGGTGGGTGGGCATTCTTTGCAGAAACTCGCTTCCCTTTGGAAAGGACAGGGTGTGGACAGACCCATTGGGCAGATTTGTGGCACTGAGTGGCTTTTGGGAGGGACGAAGATTAAATCTCTGTTCGGTATACGTACCACTAGGACTACAGTCACTCACACTAGAGGTATTGGGACATATTCTTCCAGAACTTCCGGAGGAGGCATGAACAAAATGAACAACATAATCTCTGCTGAACTAGATGCGATGGGGGATCGGCCACGGGTAGAAGGGTGGGCAACTTGGGAGACTTTCTGACATCATTGGGTCTTAGTGATATATGGAGAAGCTACCACCCCACAGCTTGACAATACACACACCTGTCAGTGGCCCACGGGAGCCTGTCCAGACTCGACTACCTGTTTACACAGGCTGGCGGTTTGGATGATTTTACCGACTTTTTAGGAGTGTCTGACTATGCCCCAGTGGCGCTCACTCCCGCGTACTCTTATGGGCTGGGGAGCCTTGTACAAAATGATGACACTGCCCCGACTATTATATATCCTTCAAAACAATCTCTATGAAATTCCCCACACCTTCTTTCAGAGGGTGGAGGCCGAGCTATGCTCCTTGCTTTGGGGTGGGTATGCCCCGCGTATAGTGCTCCGGAAGTTGCAAAGAGGAGTCTACGAGGGAGGTTTGGCCATCCCAGATATTAAAAGTTATTATTGGGCCTCACAGTTAGTTACAGTCAATGACTGGATGTTCAATACCGAACTGACCCAGCATGGAGGGTAGATAGAGCAGCGATGGGAGGGGAGGGGTATCTCCCGCTACTTTATGATATGAGGCGATCAAGAGGGCTCTCTCAACATACCCACACTGTCACTACCTTATGGAGCACGGTCAATAAACAGCTAGGTTGGGAGGCAAGGTTGACACAGATGACCCCACTTTGGAACAGTGCTGGACTCCCGCAGGTCAAAAAGTTGAAGAATTTTTGTAAATGGAAAATATTGGGTTTAGAGAAACTTTTGGACGTATGGAGGGACCAAGCTTTCATCAAATTTGAAACGCTACAACAAGAATACGAAATGGGAAAGGGCGAGTGGTTAAAGTACCTACAGCTAGGACATGCCCTCAGGAAGCACATCACATAAGGTGAAACTCTGGTAGAAGCCTCCCCCTTAGAAGATCGATTGCTTACAGACCCTTTGAACTCCAAGGCAATATCGCTCATATACAAGAAAATAATAAATAACTCACCGGACATTCTGGGCCCATTAAAGACCGCATGGGAGGGAGACCTGTGAAACCTAGACAACGAGGAATGGGCGGAGGCGATACAGAGCCCTAGGTAGGTAGCAATATGAGCTAGGTTCAGATTAATACAACTTAAAATTCTCCACCGAACATATTATACCAGAACATTGCTGCATCGCATAGGATGCTCTAGGACAAGCCTCTGCCAGAGGGGATGTGGCCAGGATGGAACCCACTACCACATACTATGGGAGTGCCCTCATACTGGCAAGGGATTGGAAGGGTTATGGTCAAAGTAGTGGGTCAACCAGTCCCAGTCAACCCCAAATGGTTCCTTCTACAAATCGTGAGGGAGGAGACATGGCTGGGGTACAAGAAACTCTGGCTGTCGTCCGCAGCAGTGGTGGCAAAGTGAAATGTGGCGAGATGCGGGGCGGTCGCCCCACCAAAAATAGTGGATTTGAAATCCGACCTAGATTGTTGCTGCTTGGCTGAAAAAAAAAACAAAAATGGGAGAAAATTTGGAGCAAAAGGCAAGAGTTTAGGGGATGGTAGGGGAGCGGGGTGCTGCCCACATAACATCACTCATTCAGTGTCTGCTGGCACACCACGGGGAGGCGGCACGAGTCGAAGGGAACTGTGACACAATCATACACTTTGTGGCCTCCAGGACTCGGGGGGGGGTGAAAGGGAAAGTACAACTGTTGACTGTCTTTCAAATCTATACTGATGTCAATTTGTATTAACAAAATGCAGTGCCGGGGCATAACACTCCTTAAATGTACTGTGTGTTGAGCATGTATCAATAAAAAGAGTAAAAAAAAAAAGATTGTTTTTGTGCAGGAAGGGACACATTCCTACACAAAAACAATCCTTAAAGGTATTATGCTTTTTCTATCCATGCTGCAGAATGTTGTAGATTCTTCATTCATTCATTCATAGTCTTTATTCGATCTCTTTTTAAAACGGATCATAAAAGCGCCAATTCAGCAAATAAACCATAGCACAATATTATAAAAACCAGATAAAAACAGTTAAAACAATTAAGATCTATGCAAAGTATTTGGGGAATTTCAACAAATTGGCCCTGTACACAAAAAATAATATTTAAAAGCCATAAGTGGGCGCAATCATAGTTTTTATACAATTTTTTGCTTCTTGGGCCCCCATTACTTAAATGAAACCAATTATTCCTGTTAATACAGCAAGTTATGTCAACAAAGCCCGATTCCTCCTCTTTCTCACACATGCCCACAGAAAACATGCTACAGAGAAGCAGACGAAGGGGTTGTGGTTTCTTCATAAAACACAGCTGAGAATGTTGTCTTTTCAAGTGAGTTTATGTGAAGAACTCATGCGAGATGCTGGCAGCACACATATCTCCACACCAACTCTTCTTTACTTCCAAAACACTTTCCAAATAGAGCATCACCCCTAACATTCCTTCCATCTAAGACATCATTGAACAGATGGCTTTTCCCTTTTACACAATGACTATACTGTTTTCTCTTAAAATTAAATATCAAAATAACCAAACACCTAAAAATCCAAGCACACTACATAACAATAAAAAATAAAAACATACTACAGTACTAAGTTCTCTATAAGACTTTATAGTATATGGTAGGAAGTACATTGCACCAACGGAATAGTATTTTTGGGAACTGATAGATTCCCATACTTGAATCATATCACCATTTATTTGCTGAATAATTGAAACATATGTAGTACTCTCCTCTATTTACAACTTTGTCTCACGGTTGACTCAGATTGAGGAATTTTCCTCATTACTAAATCCATGGATTTCATTATGTGATTATCTGTGTTTGACTGGATTAGCTTCATGAGGTAAAACAGGCCACCTGCCATCTCCTAAGCTCTCGCTTCTGACTCTTACCACAGGTTCACCATTTCACCACTGTCCATCTTCCCCCCGACACTATTACCTCTGATTTCTGTTATCTTCACTGGTGGGCTAAATTTAGACTCACCTTTTCAAACATGAATAGACACGTACCATTTTATTCACACCAAACAGAATAGGTTTCACTCTGTTCCTCATATCATAATTCTCTTTTTGTTTCTCCTGGCTACTTTCTACTTATGACCTACCATCAGACCATACAATTCTGTTTTCCCTGACCCACTTAGTTATCCAACCTGCAATAGCCCAGTGGATACATTCCACAAACACCCTCTTCATCCTTCCCACTAATCTATTAATTTGGGGATGATAGAGGGAACTTAAGATGTTTGACACCACTGATTCGCAAAAACGTGCTTACTTCTTTCAAAACAAACTGTGCTCCATTGACTGATACCATAGTAGCAGGGAATCCCTCTCTAAGAAACAAATGTCTAAGAAATTTAACAACCACTATCAGTGTGACTTAACTCACAAACTTCACCTCTGGCCACTTACTATTATAGTCCATCATAACTAAAGCAACGCGTGAATTAGCTGCCAAAGGTTGAACAGATAACAATATCCTTACCAACTTTCTCCCATGGAGAATACGGTAGATCAATTGGACACAGTGGTGAAGAACTAACCTTCATTGATTTATTACAGCTGCAACCTATGACACACTCTTTAAGTAATTGATCAATATCTTTGTCCATAGAAGGCCAGTAAAAAGACATCCTAAACGGTCTCTTTATCATAGTACAATCCAAGTGACCATCATGCGCTTTTACAATAATACCATTCCTAAGACTAATAGGAGGCACAACTTTTTACGTTCTCATCAATAATTCATCCTCTACCTTCAAATCATCTGCTACCTTCACAAAGGGATGTATGGCAACATCCACATTCCTGTCCTTAGGCCAACAAGACTTTACAAAATCCATCACTAAGCGCAGTGTGGAATCTTCTTTTAAAGCTGAACACCAGTCACCTCCATTATACACACTAACCGGAGACAAATCTCCCGATGCCACACTACAATCTCCAATGTCATCATCGTAATTGCTATCCTCAGCTTTCGTCACAATCAATGGAAAACAAGAAAGATAGTCTGCACAAACATTTTTAGGTCGAGCCTGAGTCAGCGCACATGCGCATGTGCTGCTCTGGCGATCTGCTGTAGCACAGTATGGCAGAGAAGCACCACCAACATTTTTCATTGACTTGTGTCTTTCTGGCACATGCATCAAAGAAGGCTTTTGCGATTCCTTAATTGCGATTATTAAGGAATCGCAATTAAGGAATCGCAAAAGCCTATGCATGTAGGAAACGCTATAAAAATAGCGATTCCTAAACAATCATTAATTGTGACTCGCAAATTGCGAGTCGCAATTAAGGAATGGCTTCCCATTCATTCCTATGGGCCTACAGGCCCATAGGAATGAATGGGAATTGCATGCGCAATTTGCGAGTACCCATTAGGTACTCGCAAATTGCGCATGCAATTTCAAGGGTGCAAGGGTGTCAAAAGGACACCCTGTTGCACCCCTGAAATCGTAATGTGCACCCATGTTGCGCACACACATGCCCCAAGGGCATGTGTGTGTGTAACATGTAACTTTGAAAAATGCACTTTAGTGCATTTTTCAAGGTTCTTGCAAATTACCGACCTGTTTTATTTTTCGGTAATTTGCGACCCCTAATAGCGAAATCGCTATTTTAAATTGCTTCTAGCATCCCATTTAAGGAATCGCAATTTGCGATTCCTTAAATGCAATCGCAATTTCCGATTTTTGCATTTGGGATGATGAATCCCAAATGCAAAAATACCGGTCGCAAAGGGGCAGATTCTGCGAATCTGCCCGTTTGCGACCCGATTTTCGGATGATGCATGGGGCCCTTTGTCCTTTGTAAATGCTGGCTTCTGATTTAGTAATTGGCTTGTTAGTCCCTCCTTATCTTCATTTGTAACCTCCCATGGTTACTGGCCCCTTTACTTCGGTTGTTACACGGTATGTATTTTTTAGTCTGTAAGCACTATTTTGTTTAAAGAGTTTCTCCCACTGCAGGCACAACATGCTTTCCTGCAACATTCAGTGCGGAGTTTAATGAAAAGTACTTTCTCTTTCTGCCCCTCACCTCCCTTTGTTCAGCTCCTAGACCGCGACCCCAGCGCCGAGGGCAAAACAATAAACACAGCCCGGGAGTCTGCAATTATTCCCAGCTGCCTGAGCCCTTTGGCGCATTGTGTGCTCTTTGCAGTACTGTCACTTTAACTGGCTCCTTTGTTGCTGAAAAAAGCACAATTAAAAGACAGAAGGGCCGGTGTTGAAACGACGGAACACCGGACTCTGCCAACCAAACTCTGCTCTCTTCTTTCTCTGCTGGGCAGCAGTTCCCGCATTCTGTTAGACACTAATATTTCATAGGCTCCTTTCACCGAGCGCTGAGTTGGGCTTTGTGGTGCTCGAGACTCGTGTTGCTGGCTGCGAACTTCCGATTTTTTTTCCAAGGAGCTTCAATAAAACTGAGCTGGTTTAAGAGGTTTTGGGGGAAGTTCTCATCATCTCTGTGCAGAGATACATCCCGAAGGAGAGGGAAAACAGCTCCCCATGCATGGCTGCAAATGTGTGGAATTTATCACGCTCTGGAGGCATTCACCAATTTGAAGCACCCAGACACCCGCCTGACTGCTGTAGCGGTGCACGTGGAGCACGACCACACAATCGCCTTTCTAGGGGACAGCTGTGGCCATCTGCATAAGGTACATGCGCTGTCCTCTGCCGTGGCTGAACCCTTGTGCTCTTCTCAGAGCTGAGGGACAATTGTGCAAACATATGTATAGAGTCACTCAAAAGAGACTCGTTGTAGTTCTTTCTCAGTCTCATCATGTCAGAGCTGAAGGATTTTTATAATATATACAATGATGCCATAGCTGCTTTTTATTTATCTTATTCAACTAACATCCAATGACAAATCCGATACTCCTGGCTTGTTGTAGGTGCAATTTTACATGTTGTGTTATATATGTGGAGGCATGAACAGAAGCAGCATAATACCTGTCGGGCGACACACTATGCTAAGCCCAATATTTAGTTTCTGTTTTGAAGCCACGCCCTTAATTACATCAACCACGCCAATTTGAGAGACCCCCCCCAGATTTTTCATCCCACTTATAGCTCTGCTTATGAGTGTAGTGCCAACCGTGCAGCACCTAGGTCCGGAATAACATTCCGAAAAGTAGCGTGTTTAGTGCGTTTCTCATACACACACACACACACTATGAGCCCTATGTCTCCACTCCATATGGGTTAGCAGTTGTTAATAGGAGTGGCTTAAGGGCGTTGGAGGCAGATTGGAGCGGGGGCGTCACAGTACTGTTATGAATGTGCACATCCCGTAGGGGTGTTTTTCGGCCTGCTCGGTACCCTTAGTGTCCTGTACTCATCTGTGCGCTGTATTCATCTGCGCTCTCAGGTGGGTCAATTTGTCTTACAGTGGCGCCTTTATTTAATGAAATCTGGACATCCGGCTTCAGAGTCTGTAAATTGCAGTCTCGAGCTGCGCCATTCGCCTGATTTCTTGACCTTGTTCTTCAAAGGATTCCATTTCTTTAAAATAGATTCCTTGGCCCCCTCCTGTGCAGCTGCAATCGATCTCTTCAATCACTTGCCAACTTTATATTGGAAAATTCATAGAAGATTTATTTGGGGTCTCCTGAATTTATAGTGGGGGCTGCTAACCTTGGGTGTGGAATAACCGAGAAACTGGCTGACACATTACAGAAAACTTCAGGTCTCTCTTAGAGCAAACTGGGCTTTTAAAGGGACTGAAATATAATGCTTCTTAAGTTGTTTATCAAACACATTCTCGTGCACACATTTTCTCTCAAACGCACGCACCCAGTTTATACTCACACACACATTTCTCTTGCACATGCTTTCAGACACCCCTCCCTTCTCTCACACACAGTTTCACCCTCACAGACACACACTCTCGCTAAAGCTCTCTCACGCACACTCTCAGCTTGCCCTATCTGATACATTCCATCACCAGTGACCCTTGACATTTTGAACAGGTGAAAGAAAACAATACCTTTTTTATTCTTCGTTCTCCCCTTAAATATGTTGCTTTAGGCAACCCCCAACTTTGGAAAGAATTCCATGTTAAAGAACAGTAGATGTTGCAGTACCCAGTATAATGTGCTGCATGGCTAAATACTTATAAGGTCCCAAAGGCGAGACCGATTCCATTGCAAATGCTTGTTACCACCTGGAATCTATTCAGGGATAACATCAAACTGAAGCAATTTAGTGGATAGTCTGGCTGTCCTGGCTGTGCAACATTAAACATTCTTCCCACTAAAAATGAAAAACAAAGGGTTATGGTCAGTTTGAATTACAATTTTCTTCCCACAGATAACTGTGAAATTTAATAATTACCCATGATCAGGCTAGTAATACTTTCCCAATAACTAAATAGTGTGTTTCAGCATCAGTTAATACTCATGAGGCGTAACCAATTGTAAAAATCTTGACATTTTTAATTGAACACTGCCCCAAAACCAACATTGCTTGTGTCTTCAGTTAATATACATCGTAATTTAGGATCATAATGGTCTGACACTTTGGAGGAAGACAATTGCTCTTTTAAACATTCAAAAATGTGTTGACATTTAGAACTTCACTCAAGTGGAGCACATTTCTTCAACATGCTGGGAAGCAGTCTTGACTTTTATATATAGTATTGTATGAACTGTGAGTAGAACTCACACAGTCCTAAAAAAGATTTAAGGCCTGTTTTGTCAATTGGGCCTTTGGCATCTGTAATACTCCTTACCAAACAGGGATTTGGGCCCAGTCCCCTCACTGGAAACCAAAATGACCCAAATACTCAACATTATCTGTCAAAAATACAAACTTATCCTGCCTACAGACAACTGATTGTGACTAAAATCTTTCTAATACTTCATCTAATATTCCATTATGAGACTCATGGTCTGATGCAAAAATTGAAACATCATCCTGCAAAATAGCCCAAAATATCCATGAGCATGTGGCACATCACCCTTTGAAACACCAACGCAGCCAATGCTAAGCCAAAAGGTTTGCCGTAAGATGTCTTGAGCCTGGGTCTAATTCAATTTGGTGGTAGGAAGAAGCTAAATCTAACTTTGTAACCATGTTGCTTCTTTTAAACCAGCTAACAACTCCATAATGTTCAGTAGTGGATGAGAATCCACCCAAAAGTTCTTAATTGAGAAAATGAAGGTCAACAGATTTTTAACTCACCATCCTGTTTTTGAGCAAACGCTGAAAGGGATTCCATAGGTTCTATTACACCTTGTTTGAACAATGAATGCAGTTCTCTTTCCAGATCATTCCTTGTACTAAATGGGAACCCCCAAATTTTGCGTTTGACAGGTTGAGCCCCTTCTTTGACCTTCATTTTATGTTTCCCGAATGCAGAACGTATAGGAACAGGAAGTAACAAGGAGAATCAAAGATGTTTCTTCTTGTTACGTCTGCTTGGGGGAGGCGCAGGTTGTAGAAGCATTCCCAGGTTTACAAGTCTTTGTAAATCTGGGAAGCACCAAAATACATGGGCGGATGCATGCAAACTCCCATGCCCCACCCATGTAATGCCTTCCTAATGCAAGATAACACAAGGCAGCAATATGCAGTATCTTGCGTTACTTTGTACATACTAAACAACGCAAAGCCATGCATGGTGGCTTTGAGTGCCCTTGTAAGTGTCAAAAAATATTTTGCATCGGAGTTGCACAATAAAAGTGATGCAACCCTGACATAAAACCTTAGCAAATATGCCCCTAGGTAACCCTCTCAAGTCAAATGCAAAGCTTTAATATTCTTTCATGGAGGTGCAGTTCCACAAGTCGTCACTAGGCATCCCTTACAAGTCAAATGTAAACGCATTTATGTTCTTTTGTGAAGGTGCAATTCTACAAGCCATTACTAGGTGTTCCTCACAAGTAAAATGCTAAATTATTGAAATTCTTACATGTAGCTCCAGTTCCACTAGTCATTTTAGGTCTCCCTATTGAGTCAGATGTAAAAGCATTGAAATTCTTACATGAAGCTGCAGTTCCACTAGTGGCTATTAGGTGTCCCTCACAAGTTTCAAATTCAAAATGTTATTTGGTTCAGACCTCGACTGAGGTCCACAAATATAAAGACATAATATGTGGTAGTTGGATTTAAACTTTTGAGGTTGCTTTAAAACTCATTATAGGCATAGTAGATTATAATTGACGAATACAAATAATTTATGGTTATTAGGTATACGTACTTTTAAAACAATTTTAAGAAACTGTTTAAAAACTTAAACAAGTTATAACAAACAAATTCATTGGGGGGGACTTGCACAGCGTAATTAAATCTTGAGTTAAAATAACGTTGTATCTAAAATGTATAGGTTTTATAAAATGTTGGAGAGCCTCTACCAAAGTCTGATTTGGACAAACAAAAAGTACATGGAAAAGGTCTTGTACTCCTCCGTTACACAAATCACAGATACCTGAAGAAGGTTCAAGGGAGTTCCATCTAGAAGAGTAAACTTTTAAAGGGAGAATTCCTAATCGCAGAAGAAAAATACAGCGCCTTACTCTATGTTCTAGCTGAAACTGTAAATAATGCTCGGGAGTTTTATATACAATATTTTCTGCAAATTTTTGAAGTACTTTAATTGAGTACAGTGCTCCTTATCTAGTGCAAAGCTTATCCTCGGTGTCGTATGTTTTAAAAAGAGCTTCAAATGCGCTGGAGACCAAGCCTGCAAAAGTGCAACTGTGCATTGGGATGCCTCGAGGGCTATTTTGAGATTCCTATTAAAAGTGTGCAGTATTGAACCTTCTCGAAAAGTCTCTAGTTTTAATATATGTCTTAAGGAGCCAGGAGCTGCATGTAAAAGATGGAAGGCCCACCGTATAATTTTAGAAATTGCTCGAGCGTATGTGCTTGTTAAAGAAAGCTCGAGGCGTAAGGCTTCTACCGGGACTGATTGGGTGACTTTTCAGCAGTTTTTGTAAGATAGTCCCTTCTTTCACTTTTATTGGTCTCCAGATCTGTATATATTCCAAGGCATAAGACAAAATGGGTGGAAATTTCATACTGTAGACCTCCAGCATGGATTTAAAATGCCTATTCCCAGGTGAGCAGTAAAATCTCTGTAGTGACCCAACATGGGAGTCTGCCTTTCGCCCAAGGTGCTGAAAATGGGAAGCGTTTTGAAGGTTATATGATAAGATTCGGCCCAAATAAACACATTTTTTCACTATCTCAATCGGTTTACCTCCCAGTGACCAGGTAAAAGGCGGAAATTTCCTTCTTCCTCTAAAAGGTAGAATTTTAGTTTTGGAGATGTTAGGAACCAGAAAATTTTCTTTTGAGTATCTATTTAATTTGATTACATTTCTTTGTAGTCCAATAGGGGTACGATCGAATATAACAATATCGTCTGTGTACATTAGGCTATGGATTTCACTTTGCACTAGCTTAGGGGGGAAATTATTAATTTGGGAGAAGTACCCCGGTAGGTCGCTTATATAGATGGAAAATAACAAAGGGGCGATGAGGCAACCTTGTTTCAGACCATTCATTGTGGGGATTGGACTAGTTAGGCCCCTTTCTCCCCCCATTTTGACTCTACACCATGTTGCTGTGTGCAAAGATATGTTTATTGTCAGGAGATCATGGTGTATCCCTAGACTCTCTAGCTTTTTCCATAGCCTTGGCCTATCTACGCTGTCAAAAGCAGTTGAAATGTCAATAAATGCACAGTAAACTATTTGTGATTTTAGGGCTACATACTTATCAAGGACAGTCTGAAGGATAGCGATATTGTCCGTGACTGAGTAGTTTGGGCGTAAGCCAGCCTGTGTCACAGGAATCACGTTGTTCGAAGATGCCCAGTCTTTGAAATGGTCCAATACGCATGCTGCAAAGATCTTACCAGTGGCATCAAGATGAGCAATTTGTCTGTAGTTAGTTGGATTCAATCTAGAGCCTTTTTTCAAAAGGGGGGCCCCAATACTACCTCGCCAGGATTTTGGTATATTGCCGGTGTCAAAACAGTATTGAAAGAGAGGGGTTAAAAATGTGTTCCAGTATTCAGGGTTTGATTTATTTATTTTATTTATTTATTTTATTTTTGAGGTTTTATATAGCGCTGGCTAGACCCAGAGGTATCAGAGCGCTTTACATGAGTATGAAGATAGTAACAGTATAAAACAATATTTCAAACAGCATGGAATACCAACAAGTTAACAAAAGAGAAACGGCTTGAGTTTACACATATCAAATAAACAGATAGATAGAGCAACAGCTATATACATAAATAACATGGATATGGGAGATCAGATTTTGAATAATGATATGAGATGGAGATAGGCATGAAGGGCAACAGGTAGTAGGTAGTTAGACGTGATAAAGGGGGTGGGAAGCAGATGGGGGAAGGGGTGAAATTTAGTAGGAGAGGGGGTATGGGAGGGGATTGGAAGGACTGGGAGAGGGAGCGGAGGAGAGCAGTGGGGGAGGGAGAAAGTAGAGCCAGTGGAAAGTAGAGGGAGGGGGTGGTGGAGGAGGGAGACAGTAGGAGAGTAGGGGGACCAGAATAGTGGAAGGGGAAGAGCGAATTCAGGGCGCAGGTTAAGACCCCCAATATTTATTGAGGAGGTGCATTTTGAGGTCTTTTTTAAAGCTGATGTAGGAAGGGTTACATCGCAGGTCTTTGGGGAGGACATTCCAGATGTTTGGGGCATTACCGGAGAAGGAGCGGGATTGTGTGGATTTATTTTTTAACAGGGGTGGAACAAGGAGGAGAGCGTTGGTGCTTCTCATTGGTCGTGTGCTACCCGCTTTTCAGAGTTTATTGTCGAGGTACGGCGGTGTATTTTGATGGAGGGCTTTGTGTGTAATGAAAGCAGTTTTGTAGGCGGATCTGCCTTCGATGGGGAGCCATTTAAGAGTTTTGAGGGCTGGGGAGATGTGGTCGAAACGTTTGCAGTCGGTGATGAGCCTGGCTGCAAGGTTGAGCACAGATTTGAGTGGAGCTAGGTGGACCTTGGGGATTCCGGTGAGGATGGCGTTGCCGTAATCAATTTGCGAAAGGACCAGTGATTGGACTACTAATTTGAAGTCATCAGTTGGAATAAAGGGCTTAATTTTCTTGAGATGACGGAGAGTGAAGAGGGCTCCTGTAGCCGAATTGTTGATGTGTACATTGAGAGCTAGGCTATTATCGATGGAGATACCAAGAGATTTTACTGAATTGGACAAGGAGAGTGAACAGTTGAGGGCATTGAGGTCAGTGATCCAAGTTTGAATGGGGAGAGGGTTATTTTTTATTGGAGAAGAGAATGATTTCAGTTTTTTTAGGGTTGAGTTTGTAATGATTTGATTGGAACCAGGATTGGATCTTGGTGAGGGTGTTGTTAAGGTGTAGGACTTCCGAGCGGGTTTTGATCTTATAGTAGAGTTGGGTATCATCGGCATAGAGGTGGTAGTTGATTCCAGCTTGTTTTAGAATGAGGGTGAGGGGTTCCATAAAGAGGGAGGGAGAGAGAATAGATCCCTGGGGGACTCCTAGGGAGACCGGCGTGGGGTTTGATAGGCAGTTGAGAATTTTGATTTGCTGTGTTCGGTGATGGAGATAGGTGACGAACCATTTATGGGCAGTACCATTGAGGCCAAAGCGATCTCTGAGCATATTAAGTAGGGCAGAGTGGTTAACTGTATCAAACGCTGCAGGGGGATCGAGGAGGATAAGTAGGCAGGTCTCGCTGTTATCGAGGGAGTGGTGGATGTCATCAACAATGTTTAGCATGGCAGTTTCGGTGCTGCAGCCTTACCTGAAGCCTGATTGAAGGACTTTGATTGGGATGTTATCTGGACCCATTGCTGCTGATTATCTAGTGGTTTTAATAAAGGCAGCTGTCTGTGTAGATGAAATAGTTAGCATGTCCTGATCTGAGTGGCCAGTTCGTCCGGGGCACTGGCTGGGTGAGGCTTGAATTTGATTGTTATATTTATAAAATTTTAGAATATGTTTTTCCCATTGAGATGATGGAACTGGTGACGCTTGGATTGACTTTCTTATCCCCATTTGTATGGCTGCTATATTCCAAAATGCCTTGCTATTGCCACTTTTTACAGCAGTGTGGATGTCGACCCAGTTTTTATCCTTTTGGGCTTGCTTTATTTTTTCTTTGTTTCCTTGACAAAGTTTTTCAGCTTTCTTATTTCTCTTTGTCTTGTGGCAAAGAAAGATAAAAATTGTGTTCTGGTCAAGTTATTTAAGTGTGCTGACAAATTATCTGTTCGCTTTCCATAGTGGTAGGTTTTGCCTTTGTCCTTGCTGATTGTATTTGCATGAAGAGTCGCCACGACTGATTGCACTATGTCTTCACAAGTTGAATGCAAAATAATTGAAATGCTTACACAAAGCTGCAGTTCCACTAGTTGTTACTAAGGGTGGGCAGAATACTCCGCTCAGGTGGTGGAGTATGCAGAGTTTTGCTACTCTGCACTTTCGCTTGGAGCGCAAGGTTTGACAAAAACTCTGCCGATCGCCACGTAGTGGAATTTACCAGCGCTCACCGTCCCCTAGTTAAAGATGAAGTCCCTTGCCCGCTGTTTATTTTTTAATGGTGCCATGTGGCCATCATACTAGTACTTCTCGGTTGTATACCATCCAATGCCATGGTAGAACATATTCCGGGACTTGTCTAGATTTAAGTGGTAGGTACTGCTACAGTGGCTAGTGACCTAGGATTGGAGGACTGCTGGCAATTTATCTAATCCTAGCGCGCCGCACAATATTTCGAAGTGCTGATTGGCTGTGTAGTCCACACCTTGCCTCTGTCTGAGCTGAGCCGTCCTCTGGCAGTTTGAGCAGTCCCAGTGGGATGGGCGTTAGGGTGATGGGAGTGCGAGGACTCGGAGCTGCTTTCAGCAACCTTAGTTCCTCTCCTCTGCCATCCTCCAGTCGGGCTGGGGAGGTCACCACTACACTACGGTGGCACAGGTGGCTGAGGCATGAGCCCTGTGGATGGCTCTCTAGTGCTGCTTCCTTTGCCATATACAGCTTGGCCGGGCGGCAGCTGAGCTGAGCACTGAGGGGATAGAGCGCAGCCTGCACTAACACTTTTCCCATTCCACCATGCAGGTCAATCCGGAGGCTGGTGCTGTGCCACTATCTGCATCGGCAGAAGGCCTCTCCCTCCTCTAATTCCCCCTTCTCCGAGGAAGCTAGCAAGGGCTTCCAGTCAGGCAATGGGAGCTCGGGCAGGACCATCAGCAAGCAGCAACAGCTTCTGCTCAGGTATAGTGCACTTTTATAAGTTATAATGCTAAAGGCTTTTTGGTTAACATTTCTCTTCTGAGGCCTCCCACCTGCCCAAAATATCTTATGACCCACACATTTAAAGTATGGCAAGTAAGTGAAGTGTGGAACAGTGAACTCAGTAACAAACATTGATAATAACTGATTTTAACACATACAACATGGCAAGTACTACTGATCATACAACTCCTCCTGCTTGCGTAACTCCGCGGAATTTAGTCGAGTTTTTCAACAATTCCACTGAGTGAAACTACACGAGCTCCACCCTCACACACATATTCTTTCGTGAATGTACTTTTCCACAAGGCGTTATTAGGTTTCCCTCACAAATCAAATAAAAAAGCATTGACATTCTTATATCAAGCCACAGTTCCACTAGTTGCTACTAAGTGTCCCTCAAAAGTTGAATGCAAAAGCATTGAAATTCTTTCGTGAAGATGCAGGTCCACTAGTCGTTACTTTGTGTCCCAAGGCAAATGCAAATGCATTGATATTCTTTCATGAAGGTGCAGTTCCACAAGTCGTTACTAGGTGTCCCTCACAAATCACATACAAAAGCATTGAAATTCTTACATCAAAACGCAGCTCCACTAGTCATCATTAGGTGTCCCTCAAAAGTCGAATGCAAAAGCACTGAAATTCTTATATGAAGCTGCAGTTCTACAAGTTGTTACTAGGTGTCCTTTTCCAGTCGAATGCGAAAGCCTTGAAATTCTTACCTGATGCCGCAGTTCCACCAGTCATTGCTAGAGGTTTCTATTGAGTCAGATGCAAAAGCATTGACATTTTCACAGAAGCTACAATTCCACTAGTTGTTACTTGAAGTCCCTCACAACTCAACTGCAAAAGCAGTGAAATAGTTTCATGACGCTGCAGTTCCACTTGTTGTTAATTGAGGTCCAGCTCAAGTCAGAAGCGACTGCTTCAAATGACCTGTACCAAGCTAAGGGGGTGTGGCTTTAGTATATAAAGTTGCATACACACTTTTGCAATTTAATAATTTGTGCATGTTTTCTATAGGATCCATTATTTGTCAAAGCTGCTTCATAATAATGAGTCAAAATTACAGATTTCAACACATTTCTTTCTTTTTCTTTTAAGTTTGGGATCACACCCTACTATGTATATGAACTTTCATTCACTGGTAAGTACAAGTGCAGTTTATTTTGACTGTTTATGTTTTCGTGGTTGTAAGCTTTATTTTTGATGTAAGTGGTTAAAATGTCAGGTGTGGCTTCAACCTAAAAATCTGCATACACACTCTAGCTACTCTAATGACTTATGATAATTTTCAGCAGAGTAAATAAATATACCAAAGCTGGTTTATAGTGAGGAATGAACATTGCAATTTACAATAAATGTCTTGAGAGTTATGAAAATAGATGCTGTGACCCTATTATACATAGGGTCCATCAGTCATTAGGAAGTGCGAGTGTTTAACAATTTCAAATTTTGGGGAACTATTTTTAGGTGTACAAGCTCAAGGGAAAATTCAGTCACTCAAAGTGAAAGTATCCAATGGCTGGAGTGGGCTGGTCTTTAGATCTATACCTTGTGCGGGGTGGGAGGGAATATAATTTGAGTGACATGTCAACAGATCAATAGTGAAAGAATTTTGATTGTGAGCCTCAATATATGTATGTATTTTTTGTGCGAAATTTTTCGTAAAACATGAGGATGGCAAGACAGCTAAAGCTGTCTTAAGGCCAGACCTAAAAATGCTTATTAAGATGTGGTGGAATTGCAGAGTTTAAGCTGGTGGAAACCTTTGACCTGGCAGTCCATCCATCACTGGACTGTTGAGTCACAGTGCTGATCATTCAGCCGTATTTAAAGCAAGGAGGGTTTACTGTCTCTTTCGATTTCTCAATAATGTATGCTGGTCCCAGGGGTGTAGGCTAGGAATATTGATTCTAAAATATTAATGGGTTGAAACACTGCTTCCACAATATAGAGGAATAAAATATTGAAAGGTATGTTTCTCTACATTTTCTATACCTAACTCCACATTTATGTTCCTTGGTAATATATATGTTCAAGGTACAAGATGTGGAGGTAAGAATAGTAAATCCTTACCTAGACTGTGCACTTACCTGTTCTATATTTTGTCCCTCTATATAGTGAGCATGATATTGTGACCCAATAATATTTTGGATTCAATATTGACTACTGCAATCGGCACCAGGAAGGGAAAACATTAATGGCACTGACGAACAGGGTAAAACTACCTTCCCATTGTGGGCCATTGTTTTTTATTTTTCTAAAGCAAACTCCTACTTTGACACTTTAAAAAAAAAAGAAAAAAACAATGCTGAGCGGTGTCAAAATAACATGGCACTCCCTCAGCATTCACCTCACTATAAATGAGGTATTTAGTCTTGCATGGATGAAAGACAGAGGAAAAGCTAGGACACCATACACCAAATCTCTCCCTTGAGATATTGGACAGATTTAATTAATAGGATAGTCATTGTTCAAGTGCATCATTCAACCTTCTACCAAATGTTTCCACTATGAAAAAGAAATCCCGTCTCAATAATGAACAGTGAATGGTCCTCCTGATGTCATGGTTTCAAAGAAAGCAAAGAGCCATTCAAGTAAATGATAAGGATTATTGTGTTGACCACCAGTAATTTATTTCGCAACACTCCCTAGGATGGATTAACCATGGACTCCTAAAACCTTAATAAATATTTTGGATGTATAATATTTTACATTAATAGAAATAAAAAGAGAGTGGTACATGGATGATACACCAGAGATACAGAAAGTATTTTATCAACATATTCAGAAAACTATTATTAAAGAAAGAAAAAAAAGAAATTTGTAAATTTGCCACTCAAAGCCCAGAACTTCAAATATCATCCCAGGAGCTATACCTCACTTAGGCTAATATCTAACAGACTTCACATTTGTTTTATGCACTTCCTTGCTGGAACACCCTTAATGGGAAATAGCTCTAACCCACTTACACCTAGGAATTGATTCCACCAGCTAGTGACCAAGGGAGGGTTTTTGGTCCTGCCAAAGACATGCAATGCATAGCCTGGCTGAAATTATCTTTAAAATGTTTTACTGGAACTATCTCAGAGCAGTCAAGTATTAATTGTGGGCTTGGTCGTATGGGCATCTGTGTAAATATTGAAATGTCTTCAAACACCTGTTCCCAATACTGAGATAAACTACAGGCTGTACAGTATGTAGCAAATATGTCAGTGGTATCAGCCATGAGCTCCCATCAGCAGAAGCAGGCTGAGTTTCGACAACAACTCCTCTTGAAAAATCTGTTAGAAGTATTATAAATGTCTTGTATAAGCTTATAAAAATGCACATTCCTTTTGGAAACATTCACACAATGATTCTTGAGTCAAATAGATTTTATAATATAGGCTGTGTCCACCTGTATATGAATTTAATAGAAACCAATTTACTGCTAAAGAGAGTAAGTTATCTGATTGGTGACGAATTAACAAGCTATAGAATTTCTAATCTTTGTCTTCTGTTGGTTATCGTATAAAAGCTCAATAAAATGTTTAGCTAATTATTAAAAACAGGCCCAGCTGATGAAAGAATACGGTCACTTTAAAACATATGCCCAACTCTGAAAAAAAGCATTAATTTAAACACAACTTCCTTTTTATATTTAATATTAGTAAAATAAAACAAACTATGATACTAGAAGTGTGTCAATTATTTTCATTTATCACAGGAGAGGCTTTTGTTTCAGTCAATCAATCAATCAAAAGCTTTGTTCAATTATTTATAAATAATCATAAAACAATTACATACATAGATATGAATTACAAATGAGCACCGCTATACAAAAAAAATAATAAAAAGGAAGCAAATCTCAACCAGCAATATATTTTGTTTGTACAGTGTTGACTTCAAAAGATTCCCTACGCAAAAGCAAACCAGAGAGTTCAGAAGCATGCATAAAAAGTACAAAGCAGGCTTACTTTGACAGGAAGTCATGAAGCTTAAGAACTGGTTTAAAAAACTTTGTGGTCTGAAATTCATAGTATTTACAGAAAAAGATAAAATGTTCTAGGGTTTCTATGGAGGCCTCTTCGCAAGGACAAACTAAGACTGATGCTGCTTCATATTGGCCCAAGGGGAAGCAAAGCAAAGATCTTATAGTTCCCAGCCGAAATTTGGCTAAGTGTGATCTTTGCCAGGGGATCAGAACCCAAGATAAATATGGTGCAAGGTTTGATATTGCTTGGACAGTGACTTAATCCCATAGTAGGGGTTTTCCCATCTCATCTACCTCCCGAGACATCACACAATAACTTATAAAGAGCCTTTTAGCTTGGGGGATATCTCCTTTCATTAGAGTGGGGAGATGTAAACAATTGGTTCCATCCTATGACTTTAGAAGTAGATTGCCCATAATTTAGCCAAGGGATGACTGTACCCTTCTCACAGGCCTTACAGTCTGTAATGATCTACTGATTTAGAGTGGTGTGCTTATTAGCCCAAACAGAGACCCAGAGCAATATTGGTGCAGCCTTAATTAAATCTGATACATAGTACATACCCAATTCCTCATGTAAAAAGAAGTGAGGAATCGATGGGGGATGGCGTAGCAAGTGCCAGCAAAATTGATTCTTGTCTATCTGCAGCTTAGTGACATCCCTGTAGCCCCAGACTCCAGCACCATATAATAGAACAGGTAAACATTTTTGCAAATAGACCTTGAAAAGAGGCTGAAGACATTTTGGGCAAATATCGAGCCCATCTTAAAAGACATCCTTGGTGTCGCCATCGTATTAAACCTGTATTAGTTTTATTGGCCGTGGATAACACCACACATAGTGCATTGAGCAGGGATCAAATTGGCCTTGTTTTCTATCTGATATTATTAGCAAAGAGGGAGATTTGTAAACACTGGATTGACCCTATATCCCCGAGGGTAATAGATTGGATTAAGGCAGCCAAACGGACTTGCCTTATGTGTATGGAAGGTTCTCTGTGGAGGAAGTCGGCAGTATGGGATGAGTTTATTAGATGGTCTGGATTAGAGGGAAGTACTGCTGAATCCACATAAGATTCAATGATGACACCAATGGTACCGCTTAGGATTGCAGCCTGGTCGGCTAGCTCTAGTGCGGTGGAAACAACGTGCATGCAATAGACCGAGTGAGGGTTAGAACTGGGGTTGGCGGTCTACGTATTGCAGACACGATGGTGATATGAGGACAAAAAAAGAGGCTGAATCTGTTTGTTACCTACTCTTTTTGCAAAGTCAAACAAAGCCTCAACAGAATGATTCCTAAATATGATAAGTTAGTAACCTGCTCAATATGCCTGCCCTTAATCTAAAAGGGGCTCGCTTTGACACCTCTAGAGCCGCAAATCATGTATTTAGTTTTAGAGATGTTGGTTTCCAAATCCAAGTTATCTATGAAGGCGCTAAAACTGTTAATGTCCTCAAGTCATTGGGGTATGAGATATTAAAACAGCATCATCAGCATAAAGCAGAGCCATTACTGAGGTGGACTTAATCTTAGGTGAATCCCTTCCTGAGCTTGCAGGCAATCGTTCAAACAAATAATATAGAGAAGAAACAGGCTGGGCGTCAGGATACAGCCTTGGTGCACCCCTTGCTGTAAATAAAAAAAAACAGTCATACACCTCCCGGCCTATATCTCACTGTGGCACTCACTCTGCAGTGTATAGCCCGTAAAAAGACAACCATATAGTCCTCAAGCCCCAGATCTGACAGGATGGTCCATAGTTTGCTACAATTGACTCTGTCAAAGGCGCTACTTAGATCCATAAAAGAGAGAAACAACTTTGGCTATCTTAGACTTATTGATAATAAAGCAGAGGTTAAGGCATTGTTCTAAAGTGCCAAGCCCTCTCTAAACCCAAATTGCACAAGAGCAATTACTTGGTTACAGCCAGCCTGACTCTCAGTCATGCTAAGGACTATACGTCCAATGATTTTAACTGTAGAATCTAACACAGAGATTGGCCTATAACAGCAGGGATCTTGTCTACAAACAAGAACAATCATAGATGTATGCCAAGAGCTCAGAAGGCTGCTAATAAAGGCACTGTGGTGATAATGGGTGCTCAAGACCCAATATTCTCTTTGTAGGGGTTCATCAGGACCCTTTCAGGTCCAGTGGCCTTCCTTGATGGACTAACACTTATTGCCGCACTCCCCTCAGTTAGATCAAATCTAATATTCAGTGGGTCGAAGGTAGTTCTACATAGCTACAATCTTTAAAGTCAGATATGAATAAATAGTTTTTAAATGATTAATGCAGGTCTCAGCACTAATGTTTGTCCCTAAACCATCAGTCTGGGATTCAGTAATTTTAGGTCGATTAAGAATTTTCCAAAAACCCCTGGTGTCCTTTACTGCTATTGCTGTAACAAGGTTGTCCCAGATTTCTTGTTTAACAGCCAGCTTTCTGGCACAAATGGATTTTTTGTAAGCGGTTCAACAGGCAACCAAATTAGCCCTGTCCTTAGGGGATGCCTAATAGCCACACGTAGCCATTTATTGACTATCCTACCTTTTTGTCGTTAAACCAACCACAGACACGTTTTATTACTAACAGGCCCCAGTACTGTAGGCTGGACTTGGGTTTAAATAATTTTTATTAGTTTCATTAAATAGACCTTAGTGCAATAGTGACAGGCATATGATAGAGATAATAAATGATGTGCACTAGATATACAATAATTTACTTTAAAAAGGAGATGTACATGGACAATTATCATAAATAGACTAAAACATAGATTAAAAGGAGAAATACCCAAATAACGATAATGAATAGAATAAAAGTGATAATCAATATATCTCATATGACATGCATTCCAACATATTTCAACTACTGTAAATTTCATGCATATCTTAGGTCCATCAAAACTACTACAATAAAACTATACCATCAACCCCCCCACCTACAGTTACTCCTAATCAAGTAAAGCAGTCATAAATAAAGTGGCAAAAATTGCACATGAACAAGTATTTCACAGTAGTACCCATTATCACCCAATATATTGGAATTACTCTAGATTTCCCATCTTTCACTCGCAAGGACTGAGGGAGCTATTCGACCAATCTGTATCTGCTTCCGGGGCCAACAAACTATCCACCAGGTGTTCCCATGCTTTAAACCTTTCAATTTTCCCTTACCCTCTCTTTATCTCACGAAACAACATAGCACTCTCTAAACTTGCCCATTTAACCATTTCCTTATGCCATCTAGTTATTTTAGGACAATGCACCAAATTCCAGTGCATAGTCAATTCTCGTTTTTCCAGAATCAAACCTAAGTCAGTAAATCTAGTAGTAGTTTTCTAAATTTTGGGGCCAGGGTATCCCCTTAGGAGGCAGACCAAAGGTGTAGAAGGGATATCCCGTAAGGTTATTCCATTAATATATTCTATTGCTTCGTTCCTCAACTCTGCTAATGAAGGGCAGGACCATCCCATGAGGAACATTTCCGCACCCAACTCCCCACATCTAGGAAATTTTGCAGCGGCAGTCATATAGAAGATGTCAATCCTGCCAGGTATTAGATAAGCTCAATGCAGGATATAGAAATTTGATTATTTGAACCTAGCATTTCTAGAGAAAGCTGGTATATGTGTTACACACCTATCCTAGTCCACACCATTAATTTGGAGCTCTAAGTCTCTCTCCTGTTGTATTTTGTACTCCACAAGTGGAGAAAGAATATTTGCATGAATCGCATGATAAATACGTGACCGCTCTCACACACACTGTTGTACAGAACTGTTGACACACCTGATGCATGGCAGGATTAGCCTCTACATTTCTCCAATAATTCCTTATTGTTGCAACCAATGCCCTGTGTACAAAAAATTGTCCTCTAGGTATATCAAATTCTTTAGTCAGGTCTGCAGACCTTAGCAATACTCCATCCCAATATAAATCCCCAGCACAGTTAATCCCAAATGTAGTCCACCTTTCAATCCCTGTTAACGCTCCTACCTGGGCCACTATTTTCATCCATTTTAATGGCATATCAGGAGAATAGGGTACCTGGACCTGGGTTCACTGCAGGCAATGTTGCCAGCACTGCTGTATCACTAGGAGCTCTTGAAAAATTGCAGGCAGTCTACGCTGAGGAAGCAAGAAGACTTTCAATAAGTCCTGCAAATCAGGCAGTGAGCCAATAAACACCCATCTTGGGGTTCATTTTACAGTAAACCCACTTGTTTAACCATTGGTGTTGAGTCACCAGATAATTAGATTCAAGATCAGTAGCAGTCAACCCTCCCTCCATTACATGACACTGTAGTTTGGCTAGTGGTAATCTACGCCTACCTGTTCCCCCCCCCCAAAATTCCAAAAGTCGTGAGCTCTCTGGTGTGTTCTGGGGCTTTCAGTCCCCAACAGCAGTGGCAGAAATGGAGGATGTCAAAGTACTAGTGGTTGGCCATATATAGGGATGTACTTATTTCAAAAGTATAAGTTACTACAGAAGTGTAGTTACTAGAAAAGTGCAGTTTTTGAATATCAAAAAGCATTAAACGTATTCAAAGGTGTAAACTTACTCAAAAGTGCAGTTTGTGAATCAGGCCCCTGGTGTTAACACCATCCCCATCATGTTTAGCTAATTATTAAAAATAGGCCCAGTTGATGAAAGAATATGGTCACTTTAAAACATATGTCCAGCTCTGAAAAATGCATTAATTTAAACACAGCTTCCTTTATATATTAGTATAATAAACTATGATCCTAGAAGTGTGTCAACTCTGTGCATTTATCACAGGAGAGGTTTTTGTTTCACATTTGAGTTTCCTCAACACACAGCCTACAGAGTCTCCCTTGCAATTCCAGTAACATCCAAAATAGAAACGTGGCCAAAATGGAAGAGTAAACATTTGCTGTGAATCAAAGGAAATAGATAGATAATTGGACAATCCTGCACTTGTTCATGAACCAAGTTCCCAAGATATACCTTCCCTGAAGACTTAGTAGCCAGTGTGATGAGTTAGCGTGCTAGTTGGCGGCTGCCAATGCACACTGTTAGAGCCCACGCCTGCCTCACGCCGGCCGGCGTGAACGCAGGCAATAAAAGGAGGGGCGGGGCCGAGGATCGGCATTCGCGCCCTAGTGAAGCACCGCACTGTGTCCCTGTGTTTTCTTTCAGCGCTGCAAAGCGCGCTATGCTGATAATTAGGCCGCACTCATAACACTGGCGATGAGGGGGAGCGACCCGTGCTCCTAGAGAAGGGGAATACCGGCACAACGCCGATACCCGGCAGAGGCCCGCAGGAGGACCGGCTGAACTGCTGAACACTGACACGCTGCAGCAGTGACCACGTGGGTGGCAGGGCACACACCTGTCTGAACTCCCTGCCGGGATAACAGGCAGCTGGCCTGAAGCGGTGAGCAGAGCACTGGTGAGGAGACCGGCTGGAGGCAGGGTGGCACAAGGGGTGGACACGCATCAAGAACACCTCAAGGGCCACACACAGTGTCAAGACACAAGCGCAGTCAGCGAAAGGGGGACGTTTTGGCCACTCCAGCATATCAAGGGTGACGCAGGACCTGCAGGCACACCACAGCAACAGCTACAAATCAAATTATGGGCGATCAAGGGGATGGGGCGCAGGCAGCAGCAAGGATCATCCTGCAGCACCCACCGTCTGGCGTCCTGCCGCCTTTCAGCGAGTCGGCTGATGCGGCCACCACGTCGCCACGCTGGCAAGTCTGGTTGGGACACCTGGAGAACTATTTCGTTGCCACCCGGGAAACGGATGGCGGTGTCAAACGTTCACTATTGCTCCACTACGCAGGGGAAGAGATATACATGCTTTTCAAGCACCTCCCCAATACAGGTGTCGCGAATGACTACACAGTGGCGGTGGCAGCCCTCAATGCGCATTTCGACCCACAGCTCAATCTGGATTTTGAGCACTTTAAGCTGTGACAGGCCAGGCAGAAACAAGGGGAATCGGTGGATGCATTCCATGCGAGACTGCGGGAACTCGCCAGCACGCACCTCGCAGGTGACAGAGCGGCGGAAGAGATCAGAGCACAGCTAATTCTGGGGATCCGCAGCAAGACCTTGAGAGGCCTCATACTGCGTCAACCCAATATACCGATGGCAGACATACTAGTGATGGCACGATCACATGACCTGTCAGCCGCGCGGGCTGAAGAGATGGACCTGGCCCTGATGCGCAATACAGACAAGAGCGTCAACGTAAAAACGGAACGGACCGACACAGTCAGAGTGAAAGACAAAGACAGGAAACCACGAGACCGCCTACCCACCACATCAAAAGGCCAATGTGGGTACTGCGGATACGAGGAGCACCAGGCACAAGCGTGCCCAGCCAGAGGGAAGACGTGCACGAACTGTGGCGTTGCCAACCACTTTGCATCCGTGTGCCGAAGGAAAGGGCAACGAAAGGAGGGGAGGAGACCGATGCCAGGGAGGAAACTGGTTCGCCAGCTATCAAGCATGTCGCTGACTTCTGCGCAAAAAGAGACGAAAAGTGGACGAAACGTCTACCAAGCAGAGGACACATCGTCCGAGGATGAAGAAGAGACATACTTAGTCTCGTTCACCCGAGCACTAAAGAGAAGAAGGCGGCTGCAGCCCAGATGCAAAGTGCACATAGTGGGATCGGAAGTCAGCGCGGTCATCGACACAGGTGCCTCAGTCACAGTAATGGGGATCCAACAGTATAACAAGTTAAGACCAAAGCCAGATCTCCGGCCGTCGAAGACGAAGATATTTGCGTATGGAAGCACGTCACCCCTACCGTTCCGAGGGGAAATGACCGTACCTGTCCGACATGAGGATGCTGAGGTCACGATCGATATCCACATCATCAACCAGGAAGCGGACACCCTATTAAGCAGCCATGCCGCTGAAGATCTGGGGCTGATAACATTCGCGAAGAGTGTGCAGGCTGACCAGACGAAAGACCTGTTGGACCAGTTCAAAGACCTTTTCACTGGCCTAGGAAGAATAAAAAGGGGGCCCGTGAAGCTACACATAGACGCAACTGTCAAACCAATGGCCTTAAGGCATAGGAGGATCCCTTTTCATCTTTGACCTGTGGTAGAAGAAGAGCTGCAGAAACTGGAGGATCAAGGCGTAATAGAAAAGGTCTCAGGACCCACTCCATGGGTGTCCCCAATGGTAATCGACGAAAAACCCCGCCAACCAGGGAAGATAAGGATCTGCATAGATATGCGCCTCCCTAATAAGGTGATCAGGTGGGAACACCACATAACTCCAACAATGGACGACATAGTGGCCGATCTTAATGGATCTAAATGGTTCTCGAAGCTGGACCTGAACGCAGGTTATCATCAACTGGCCCTCGCCAAAGAGAGCAGATATATCACCACATTCAGTACCCACCTAAGACTCAGGCGGTACAAACGCCTAAGCTTCGGCATATCGTCAGCCGCAGAGATTTTTCAGAATGCCGTGAAAGAGATTCTGGTCGGACTGCCCAATGTACTGAACGTGAGTGATGATATCCTCATCCACTCGAGGACTGCGGAGGAGCACTACAAGCATCTAAGGGCCACGCTGAAGAGGCTCCATGACCACGGGGTCACCCTACACTGAGAAAAATGTCTGCTGTTTCAGCAAAGGATAGAGTAATTTAGATATACGTTCACACAGGAAGGCATTCAGGTGGACCCACGGAAATCCCAAGCTATCAAGAATGCGCCAGCGCCACAAACAGTAGCTGAAGTGCGCAGTTTCCTCAGGATGGCGATGTACTGTGGCCGTTTCATTCCAGATCTTGCCACCATTGCAGAGCCCCTGCGAAACCTCACCCGAACGGACGCCATGTGGCAGTGGGGACCCACAGAAGAAGCGGCGTTTCAATCCGTCAAGAGCACTCTCCTCGACCAGGCGACCCTGGTATACTTCGATCCAGCAAAACGTACAGAGATATTAGTCGACGCCAGCCCCGTAGGTTTGGGGGCAGTCCTCACCCAGGAGCAAGAACCTGGCAGGTGGGCCAATCTGGCATATGCCAGTAAAGCGCTGTCACCAACCGAAAAGCGATATGAGCAGATCGAGAGGGAGGCCCTTGCGATCCGCTGGGCGTGCCGGCATTTTCACCTCTACGTCTGTGGCAACCCGTTTATAGTCATTACGGACCACCAACCCCTGGTACCACTATTCCGAGGTTCAGCACCGAGCGGTGGGCGATCGGCCTGCAACAATATGAAATGGAAGTGGCCTACCGGCCAGGAGCCAACGACCCCGCTGACTTCCTCTCGAGACATCCGGATCCTCAAGATGAGAAAGGGGAGGAGCAGGACACCCAGGAAACCGAGGCACACATAGTGATCCAGCGGGTTACTAGCAACAAGCATTCATATACCAAATACTCACCTGGGCCCATTCATTCACACTAACTAGCAATCACCGCTGGTGGGAGTCAGTTGTTCTCTTTATCAAAATCCCTGCTACCAATTACCTTTTCTGATTGAAGAGTAATGACTTACCAATGGACCTTTAATAACTGGGGTTGAAATGAGATCATACAAAACAAAATTTTCATTAAACTCCTGAAATAACCACTGACTCAGGAAGTTTTAAAATGTTTATCTAAAATTATTTAGCAGAGTAAATTACAATCCACATAATACTTAGTCGCATATCAAGGAGGAAGCACACGTATAGTCACCTATTAATCACAAATGACGGTCCCTCAGAAAGGAGAAGATAGAGACAGCAGTACAAACTAAAGATTACGCATTATAGTTACCTAAAGGTGTGAAAACCAAACCCCTTGGCCAAGTAGTTGGAAAAAGGGTCGCAAGAAAGGATGAAGACCAAGACCTCCGGACCAGGTTCAGGACAGGATAGATGACCTCTCTACCAACGACGCCTGCGTCGTTCCCCTCTCTGACACTTCGTTCCTCCTCGTGGTTTCTTCCGCGTCTCCCTCTAATACGGTCCGCCGCCCCCACCTCACGACCTCTTCGGACAGCGGTTCAGTCTGCTCTGTTCTGCAATAGCATCGGTTCTCTGTTACAGCATCTGTTCATCTGTCTCTCTAGCGCACCTGAGCTCTAGCTACTCAGCTCTGCACTGCTAACTAATTAGCTAATTCTATATCTATTATACCCTTCTACACCCATGTACCTCCCATTAATGTTTCAAAATTATGGGCCCACTAATTCTGATTGGACAGGGACAGGGGGTTGATCCTCACACCATGTCAATTTAGTTCAATTTTCTTAAGCCCATTGTCTTAGAATCCCGCCCCTCTCAATTAATACATTTGCTTTATTTCCCACCCGTTTCACAACAATATTAATACAAAATATATACAAAATGTATCATTTCATAGGACATTTTAGTTGAACTCTGAAGGTGATCAGCGGGTCATGTCCTTGGACATCCTCCAAGTTGACTTCATCGCTTTGCTTTGTTAGTTTTCAGAGCGCATGCGCAGGTCACATGACTCTCGAGCTGCTGTTTAGCCAACCCAGGCCCACTTTACGAACTAATAGAAAATCAAAGAAGAAACATATTAAAATCAAAAATAAATGTTTTCACTGTATACCTCCTACTTCTACACTAATCCCATTTATTTATAAATGTCTATCCCGCATTAATAGCTTTAGAATACCACATTATTAATTGCAGCAATGCGAAAGCTTTAGCATGTGAGAACATTAAAGCGGCCATTTTAGCATACACTGCGCAGAAGCAAAAGATTCCCTCCAAGCAAAGAAAGACGTCATACCACGTGACATGGTTGACACATGCGCAGTAGAATTCCCGCGTTTTAGCGGCCATTTTGGATTAGACAAGGATTACTTATTAGTGGAAAACACATAGGCAAGCATCTTCTAGATAAAATATGTTGTGTGTTGCACATTATTAATAAAGACATTACAGAGGTTTTAGTACAAATTAATTAATACTGTGAGAGGATTGCTTCCGAGCAAGTCTCATTGTGAGTCCTTGCTCCATCAATCCCCTCTCTGATGGCGTTTCTGAGCCATCAAAACTACCTACAACCAGATGCCAACTTTAGCATATTTCAGTCACATTTTCATTTTTACACTGTCCATTCTTATCTTTTCCCTTCAGTTTCTTGTAAATTTCACTTCGCAGGTCTTCTAATTCAATCTCTTCAAATTTTCTTTTCTTGCCTCTTCCTGTCACCCTATATGTTTCCTTCTTTCTACAACATTTACACCATATCATTATTGACAATACTGTTATTGCTATTCCTACTAAGGGTACTATTATTTGACCTATAAGTCCTTTCCCTACATTAGTAAACCAGGTACCAATTGACGCAATGCTATTTGTCAATCTTTCCCATACACTATCAACTTCCAGTGGTTTCAGTTCCTTCTCAAGTTTAGTAATATTCTTTATATATGTTCCGATTTCTGCACTTTTGTCCGGAATATACGTGCAACAATGTTTCGTTTTCAACAATTTACAGACTCCGCCCTCTTTTGCTAATAATATATCAAGAGCAAGTCGATTTTGCATAACCATAGATCTAATCGCAACCATTTTCGCATTAATCATTAGAAATCCTCCAGCAGTATCCGTTGATAAACGATCAACCACTGTAGACAATTTACATATTCTCCTTGAGTTCAGAATTACTCCCACTGAAGGTATCAATGCACCAAATATATCACCTACAATTTCTGAAAAACTAGCTCTTTTACTACGTGTTAATTCACTATTATTTTCATTGCTCCCAGTGTTTCTTTTTACGTGGTATACCTTTGGAAAAACTATTCCAAAATAACAACTTCCATACCACCGTGCAGGAAGCCTAAAGTAAGCCTTATTCCCACACACATAATATATTCCAGGAAAAACTGAATCTGTTCCTCCTTTTAGTCCCCAACCTCCAAGAATTAAGAAATTATGTTCACATTCACTGGTACCAATAAAAACATTGTTATATTCAGTCTTTAACCTATGAAGACAAATTTTCCCTGTCTTTACAAAATCTAGAGCCATAGCAGCTTGAGCCTTGCCAGGTGTATAAATACCCTCTTTCTCAGCCCAAGGTGGAAGATGAGCTTTATGCTCAGACGCTTTCTTTTGGAAATTCTGTCTTCTATTTTCAACTAAGTTTAAAAATATCTTTTCTTCTTCACGTAATGAACATTTTAGATTGCTTCTATGTGCATGTGTTATGTCTATTGACTTCATCGTTAAGAAAAATTCTCCCTTAAATTGTGCTTCTTGACTACTAAGCACTGGGTTCAGATTCTTTCGAATAGGAACCTCTGAAAATATCACATCTATATTTGAATAATAATACTGAAGTTTCCCTGTTCTATAAAATAAACTAGTTAGTACACTACATGATATACCATAAGTTAAAGGCAAATGATGATTGGCTAGACCTTCTGCTACTGATTCAGGTAACTTCATACAGACATAACAGTCACTAACATCCATTGTATCTACGTACTGAAACAATAATTTAGTAAAAACATTTAAACTAGTATCGTTATCTGTTACAACGTGATGAAAATCTGGTTCATCCTCTGCTTCTATTTCTACTCTATCACTTTTCAAGTTATCTATCCTTCCCTTGGTATCGGTGTTATTCTTTTTGTCCATTATCATAAGGTAAGGAATTGCTACAATCACAACTAACCACACTATAAGCACCACTACCAGACTACATATGCATATAGCACAGCATCTTTTACAACATTTCCGTTTCGGTCTCCCAGAAACTCTGTCGTCAGCCATTTTTTTTGTCCAAGAAGATTTCTCTTCTTTTCTTTTTCCTTCAAGACTTTAACGTTATCAAGGTGGTTTCACTTCTTTTTCGTAAGTCAGTTCTGCACTTGTTCCTTCGTCACCACTTTCACTATTCTCTGAACTTTCACAGTCCTCGAGAATTATATAAGTCCAATCAGGACCCTTAAACTTATTGTTCACGATTTTCAATCTTTTGCTTTTTCGTTTTTCAGTCCCACTTGTTTGTCCAGATAAACTTGTTATTTCATTTACTTGTTCCGGGTCTTCACTTCGTGTTGCTATGTGATATTTTACTCTTTTAATGACACTAGGCCAATGATCACCCTTTCTGACTTTCTTTGTTTGCACTGTACCTTCCACCTTCTGAGTCTTTTCCAAATACTCCTTTATTCACATTAATGTGTGGCACAAATTGTTTGTCCTTGTTTTCAGTTTCCCTCTCTATCTGCTCTTGTTCAGGTCTTATTGTTGTTTCTTCAGTTGCCTGAATGTGAGTCTCTGCTAACTGGCCCGTTCAGGATTGACGTTTTCAAGCTTGATATTTTCTTGTTCGATGTTTTCTTGGTTTTCTTCTCCCTGAACGTGATTTTCTTGTCCTAACTGGTTCTGATCAGGGCTTATTGCATTCTGTACTTCTGCAGCCTGACCGCGTTCTTCTGAACCTATCTGTCCCTGCTCAAACCCTGTTGTTTCGTTGATAGTTTGAGCCCAATTTCCTTTCCCTATCTGGGCCTGCTCAGGTTCTCTTATAGTTTCAACCTCCCTATCCTGAGCTTGTTCTTCTTCACCTATCTGGTCCTCTCTAATTTCCTCTAATCTAGCTCTGCTCCTTGTTTTGATAAAGACTTCAGGTATATCAACCACTGGTATCCAGTCCTGACTTGTGCTCGGTTGTTCTTCTTCAGCTACTCCCGAATCTATCACTTGGGATTCTTCAGCTGTCCAACCTTCAGCTTCCTCAGCTATTGATGCTGACTGAGGATCTCTTTCTTCAGGAGCTGGCACCCTTTTGGTATGGCTTACGTGAATCCAATTAGGTAAACCTGCACATTTCACTGCTGTGTTTGTAACCAATATAACCTGACAAGGTTCGCCCCACCTGGGTGATAAACACGTTTCTCTGGTGTGATGCTTCACTACCACCCAGTCTCCGGGGTTCAGATCATGCTCTTGTTCAGGCTGCCTGGAAACTGCGTCTTCTCCAACCTGGTGAGAGACAGAACGCACTAGGTCAGCCAATGCTTTGCAATAATCTAGAACCATATCATCAGTTATGTTCAGCAGTTTATTGCCAGGTACATGGGCTTGTCTCATTGCTCTTCCCATGATGATTTCATGTGGACTCAATCCTGTATTTCTATCAGGAATGCTTCTGAGTCCCATTAAGACAAGAGGCAACGCATCTGGCCAATCTAACGATGTGGATGCACACATTTTTGACAATCTTGATTTTATTGTGCCATTCATTTGTTCAACCACTCCAGAAGCCTCTGGGCGGTACGCACAGTGCAATTTTTGTTCAATTTTAAATGCTTCACAGATTATTCGAATTACATCGTTATTGAAGTGACTCCCTCTATCTGATTCCAAAGTTACTGGGAAACCGAACCGTGGAATGAGTTCTCGTAATAACAGTTTTGCAACTGTTATGCTGTCATTCCTCCTGGTAGGGTAAGCCTCCACCCACCTTGAAAACAGACACACTATGACAAGTACATATTTCAGTCCTTTACATGGTGGTAACTGAATGAAATCTAACTGCAATCTCACAAATGGGCCTTCTGCCTTTCCAATTTTTCCCAGACCAATTACTGTTTTCCTTCCTGGATTATTCATTTGACAAGTTAAACACCTCTGGCAAAGGCTCTCTGCTGCAGCCCTAAACTTTGGATTGTACCAACTTTGTCTGAAAAGTCTAATCATGGCATCTCTTCCTACATGTGTGTCTCCATGATACATTCTGGCCATGTGTGAAATTAGACAATCAGGCATGACTGGTCTGCCAGCTCGATAAACCCACACATCATCATCTGTTCTTCGAGTGCACCCTATTTTCATCCAAACATCCTTTTCACTCTCTTCAGCATCATCCTGCAATCGTCTCACATCATTCCATGTTTCAGGTGTTGAACATAGCATAAGTTGGCAGCTGATTCCCATTCTTTCGACTTTTCTGTTTACTGCCATTCTATTTCTGGCACAGTGTTGAGCGATTAGATCTGCATATCTGTTACCGGCTACCACCCAGTCATCTCCTGACTGGTGTGCGGCACATTTCACCACTGTCAATTCTTTTGGTGATTGTATTGCCTCCAATAATTCTTTTACAAACTGCCCATTTTTGATTGGGGATCCTGAAGAAGTCATGAAATCCCTCTGCATCCACAGTTGGCCAAAATCATGCACAACCCCATATCCATATTGACTGTCCGTAAATATGGTCACTTTTAGATTTTTCCCAATTTTGGAGGCTTTAATCAAAGCAACTAATTCAGCTACTTGTGCAGATTTGACTCCTGGTAAATAGGATGCTTCGACTATTCCGGAAAGTTCACATACAGCATAAGCTGCACTCAATTTGCCATCTTCACGCCTTAGGCATGAGCCATCCACAAACAGCTCCCTTTCTGGGTTCTTAAGAGGCATTTCCTGTATGTCAGGGCGCGGCTTGGTACACAATTCTGTGACTTCCAAACAGTCATGTTCTGTGTCGTCCCTAACTTCTTCACAATATGGATCTGGTAACAATGTTGCAGGATTTACAACTGTGCACCTAGCTATGGTCACATTCTCAGCTCCTAGAATTATTCGCTCATATTTTGTCATCCGACTAGGTGTAAGATGCTGGGTTCTAGTTCTTGTCAACAGAATCACAACTGCATGTGGGACGAACACTTTGACAGGGTGTCCCATTACTATTGACTCACTTTGTTCAATGCTCATACAGGTAGCAGCTACTGCTTTTAAGCAGCCTGGCAATGCTGCAGCCACTGGGTCTAATGTAGCAGAAAAATATGCTATAGGACGTCTGTCCAGTCCATGTCTTTGGGTTAAGACTGAAAGTGCACAACTTTCTCTTTCATAGCAAAATAATGTAAATTCTTTTGTATAGTCAGGCATGCCCAGGGCAGGTGCCTCACACAAAGCATTTCTTAATTTTACAAATGCACTGGCACTTTCATCATCCCATTCAACTGGATCCTTTGCTTTCTTTTTGGTTAACTGAATTAAAGGCTTTGCTAGTAGTGAAAACCCTACAATCCATTGTCGACAGTATCCTACTATTCCAAGAAACATTCTCACCTCTCTTTGTGTTACTGGCATTTTCATTTGCTTAATTATTTTTATTCTCTCAGAGGTTATTCTTCTCTTTCCTCTCTCAATTTGGTGTCCCAAATACTTAACTGCTGTTGTACAAAATTGTAACTTCTCAGGTGACACTTTGTGACCTTCCTCAGCCAAATGATTGAGTAGTGCAATCGAGTCGGTGACACAATCGTCATAAGTTCTAGATGCGATTAACAAATCATCTATATATTGTACCAAGACTGAGTTCCTGGGCATTACTACTTTTTCTAGGCACTTTTTCAGTATCTGATTAAAAATGGAGGGACTTTCTGTGTACCCCTGAGGAACACGATTCCACACATAAACGTGATTTTCGAATTTGAACGAAAACAAATACTGACTATCTGGATGCAATGGAATTGAGAAAAATGCTTGGCACAGATCAATTACAGTAAACCATTCTGCGTTCCATGGTATTTGGTATAGGATTACTGCAGGATTTGGTACTATAGGACAACAAGGTACCACAATTTTATTAATTTTCCGTAAATCTTGAACAATCCTATATTTTCCACTAGGCTTTTTCAAACCCATAATTGGCGAATTACAAGGGCTACTCATAACTTCTTTTAATATACCTTGTTTCATCATTCTGCCAATTTCCTCAGTAACTCCTGCTTTCACTTCAGCACTCATTTTATACTGTCTGGTATTTGGGAAAATTGTGCCTTCCTTTACAGTTATCTTTACTGGGTCTATATTTGCCATCAGACCTACTTCTTTTCCAGTAAAATCCCATACCTTTGAACTCACTGTAGTTTTTAACTCTTCTGGTAATTCATCTTTGGTTATCAAGGAGAACATTTCATCTACCTCCGTACCTTGCTTGGCTATCATGAATTTGTAAACATGATCTTCATCCGGGGTCTGTATTGCAACACCATCCGGTGTGCAGAAAATAGTGCAGTTCATTTTGCACAGTAAGTCTCTGCCCAGTAAATTTACTGGACTAGAGTCACACACCACAAATTGGTGCATTTCTCGGAAGTTTCCGATTCTTACTTCCATGGGTTCTGTAAGGGGTGTTCTAATCTTTTGATTTGCTACACCTACAACTTGGATAGCTTCTCCAGAGAGAGGGAGGTCTGGGATGTCTGCTGTTCTTACAGTAGAACGGGTAGCACCAGTGTCCAAAAGAAAGGTGATATCATTACCTTTTACTTTCCCTTCAACATATGGACCTGACTGATCTACCGGCAAGGATGCGCCAAGTACGCACTCCTTCTCCCCCTCTCTTAGGCACCGTCATTGATAATCATATGGATTAAAATCATCCTGTAAAAGAAACTGTGAAGTTACATATTCGTTCTTACCACTTCCTCCTTGATATCCGACGTCTGTACCGTGCTTTGCTCTGCTTACATTACCCTGTATAGGGGCAGGTGGCAACTGACTCTGAGGATTTACACCCTGCTGTGAGTCATTCTGCGTCTGTGGATTTAAATTATGATTTGGGCCATTATTATTTTGAATCTTTTTACATTCGTTCTTCCAATGTCCCAACTTTCCGCATCCATGACAAGGAAATTTCTTTTTAGCCTCTTCTCTACTCATTCGTCCTCTTACCTTTCCACCATTTCCTGTGTCACCATTCGATCCAGATTCTTTTCCCTGACTTTCTGTTGGATTATCTAAATTAATTCCCTGTCGCTCAGCCATTTTCACTTGAGCCCACATCACCTTTTCTTGTAGTTTCTTGTGTCTATCCTCAATGTCATCCCCACAATATTTAGCATATTTCAAAATCTCATCGATAGGCTTTCCCTGCCAACATAACATGTGTTGCTTAATCATCTGACAAATCTCTGGTTTTAGACCATAAACAAATCGATAGACAAACTGACTCATATTTTTGTCTCCAATATCTTCAAAACCGCTATACTGTTTGAACACCTGTAATAGACGTTCATAGTAGGCATGTACCGATTCATTTGCTTCTTGGGTTGTTCTGTCTATTTTCACCCAATCTGTTTCTTTTGGTGGTATTTTCCCTTTCAAATAAGTTATTACCTGGTGATACTTTTTCATCACATCATTTGATGGGGCACCTGTCTTTGGATCCCTAGGATATTCTTCACTAGGCCAGTCGATTGTAATTTTACAGTCTGTCCATAAATCGGCAGGTACCACTATGTCAAACAAACCATCTAGGTCCTTTAACAAAACCTTTGAAACCTTCACAAACCTCTCAACCTGCTTGTACCATTCAATTGGTTTTTCTCTCAACTTTGGAAAATCATTTGTAAATGACAAAATGTCTTGCCTACTCCAAGGGACATGGACATAGCCCCCTCCTGGAACCTCCCGCATTGGGTACATCTGTTCTACCTTTCCTGTTTCCTTCAATAAATACTCAGATGTCATTCTATTTGAACGTGCTTCTTCCTTTTTCTTTGTCCATCTAGTTTTCCATCTATCCAATTCTCCCCATTTCTGTAAGACTGTCATTAATTCTTTAACTTGTAATTTTCTACCAGATGTATTCATATTTTCTAAGTCTTTGTCCGTAAATTCTGCTCTATATGGTTTCTGCAATACTTTTGACTTCCTTATTTCAATTCCCATCTCTGAGGCCAAATCCGTTAACTTTTCATGGAATATTTTTACATTTCTGGTTATGCTCCTACATACGAACAATAGTTCTTCTTCACTGTAGGTATTTAAACGATCTACTCCTACGTTTCCTGCTATCATTTCTTCTAACTCGACTTTTAATTTATAAATGTCCAAGATCTTTGGGGGTGAACTCTGTCTGTCTATTCCTTGTTCCCATCTTTCTAAGTCTTCTGGAGTTACTACTGTTGCACTTTTAGTTCCTGAAGATGTTATTATATTTACATCCTTTGAGCAACCAGGTGTGACTCTTCTGGGGGTGCTATTTGCGGATTCTCGAATAGGCAAATCCATTAGTGAAATCATAGATTCACAATCACTGATATGATCATCAATTATTACAGCTTCATGTTTAGGAATATCCATAGGCGTAGTCATAGCTAAAGGCTTCGGGCAATTTACTTTGTCTCCGTATAAAGGGACCACGGGACCAATGGTTACGGGTATAGTCAGAGATTCAGGATGTACATTCAACTGTGTTATTTTCTGTATTAATTCTGCTCTGTTTCTGTCTAAAGCCTCTTTTTCCTTATCCTGAAGTACTCTATTAACTGGTGGATTATGCAGTACTCGAGGTACTAACGGTGTTCTCAAAACAGGTGCACTTGGGGAACATCCACCCAACTCTTCCTGGTATGGTGGAGGGTTCTTTAATATTTCTTCCATGAATTCATCTTCGGATTCTCCAAACCCTGTCATGTGTTTAGTTTTTTCTTTGCATTTGCTCCCTAGCTGCTCATCAGCCATAAACACTGGATACAAACCTTCAGTAATCATCGCTCGTCTCCACTGTTTCATCTGACTTTCTCTTGTCCCATTCTGATATCTAGGGAAAAATCCCCTATAACCCCTATTGCTCCTGGGTCTATCACGTTCAAATGCTTCTGTCTCCCATTCTTCTAGGGCTTCATACTGCGTTAATCTTGGTCTGGGTTCTAATTCATTCATTCTCATTCTTAAATTTTGAAGAATTCTCCCATTGAAAGTACCATTCTCTGGGAAAGCTAATACTCCATCATCTTTTGTATATTCTATCCAATTTTCTAACCATACACAAGTATGATAACCCCTCTCCATCATCATGAATGAGGCGGGCGTTTTTGCTGGTGGAATGAGAATTCCTTCCCTAGTTTTGATTGGCTTATCCTTCTTAAAATAGTTCTTAATCTTTTGTAGGAATGACAATTTTCTCTTTTCTCCGTACATTTTGGGTAAATATCTATGTATTGAATTATATTCTGCAAAACCTAAAAATCTCCTGTCGGGACGGGTTCCTATCAAAGTCGGATCGTGTTTCCACATACAATCTCCACTGTCCACTAATATTTCGATTTCTATTCTAACAACCAATCAAATTCCAGCTAACATTTGTCTCGGAACCAATCCTAGCGCGGCTTTTCTGTGACGTCTATTCACTCTATCTGACAACCCCTCCTTTACAATCTGCGCTTCTCTGACCCTCGCTGTATCGACCAATCCCAACGCGGCACCTGTGACGTCAGTATTACTACTGACTACTGACCCCTCCTTTACAAGACTCGTTCTACGCCCGCTGTTTCAGCCAATCTCAGCGCGGCACTTGTGACGTCAGCTTCTACTCCGGCAGCTGACCCTCCGTTTACAAAAATCGTACGCAAAACTTTATTTTCTCAACGCTTGTTATTAAAACTCAGTAACAACATAAAACATTTGCTATCTTGTCAGTTTCCCTAAATTGAAAAGGATAGATTTTCTCACACTTAGTAAAACCCTTCCGTTTACTAGACATACACTACGAGTAAAACCCTTCCGTTTACTCTTCACGTAAGCTTCAGAAATACCTGCTACTCCTTCAATGTTACCCTTTCTAGGTGATATAACATCAAATTTTCACCAGCGTATTCCTTTGCTGTCACTCTACACACACAGAGTCCCTAACAAGTACTGATAGCCCTGCTTAACTTTTCAGGACTATTTCTGCCTGACAGATAACCTCACTGCAATATGGCTTCCACTTACCATCCGCTATTCAAATTCCCCGGGGATTTCTAGACAACATAAAACAAAACTTTTTTAAAACGGATGTTAGTTCATAAAAATAAAATTCTCATTACCCAATTAACAACGTATAACCATTCTCTGCTAGCCAGAAAACTGATCCAGCGGGTTACTAGCAACAAGCATTCATATACCAAATACTCACCTGGGCCCACTCATTCACACTAACTAGCAATCACCGCTGGTGGGAGTCAGTTGTACTCTTTATCAAAATCCCTGCTATCAATTACCTTTTCTGATTGAAGAGTAATGACTTACCAATGGACCTTTGATAACTGGGATTGAAATGAGATCATACAAAACAACATTTTCATTAAACTCCTGAAATAACCACTGACTCAGGAAGTTTTAAAATGTTTATCTAAAATTATTTAGCAGAGAAAATTACAATCCACATAATACTTAGTCGCATATCAAGGAGGAAGCACACTATAGTCACCTATTAATCACAAATGACGGTTCCTCAGAAAGAAGAAGATAGAGACAGCAGTACAAACTAAAGATTACGCATTTATAGTTACCTAAAGGTGTGAAAACCAAACCCCTTGGCCAAGTAGTTGGAAAAAGGGTCGCAAGAAAGGATGAAGACCAAAGACCTCCGGACCAGGTTCAGGACAGGATAGATGACCTCTCTACCAACGACGCCTGCGTCGTTCCCCTCTCTGACACTTTGTTCCTCCTCATGGTTTCTTCCGCGTCTCCCTCTAGTACGGTCCGCCGCCCCCACCTCACGACCTCTTCGGACAGCGGTTCAGTCTGCTCTTTTCTGCAATAGCATCGGTTCTCTGTTACAGCATCTGTTCATCTGTTCTCTCTGAGCACACCTGAGCTCTAAGCACTCAGTTCCTCGCACTCCTAACTAATTAGCTAATTCTATATCTATTATACCCTTCTACGCCCATGTACCTCCCATTAATGTTTCAAAATTATGGGCCCACTAATTCTGATTGGACAGGGACAGGGGGTTGATCCTCACACCATGTCAATTTAGTCCAATTTTCTTAAGCCCATTGTTTTAGAATCCCGCCTGTAGGAGAGTAGGATCTGCTTCACATGGGTACCCCCACTTTTTGCTGATGCTTCACTGTTTTTCGACTTTAGTCTGGCTGGGGCCCTGCTAATCAGAACCCCAGCCTAGCTGCTTCCTCTCTAAAATGGTTTCCATGTGCCTTAGGCACATCTCTGATTGGAATCTGGAGTGCCCTTATAAGTCCCTAGTATATGGTATACTATGTACCCAGGGCATAGGTACCTCAGAGGCCTGCCAGGGGCTGAAGCATGTATTATGCCACCCCTGGAAGGCCAGCCAAAATGACACCACAGGTCTGCTACTGCAGCCTGAGTAAGGTGGTGCCTGCACACCTTACAGTGGTATAGGCTACCTATATCACTACCATTGCCCACACATATAAACCTATAAGTCACTCCTATGGCAGGCCTTGACAATCCTGAAGGCAGAGTGCTTGGTTTTCATGTGAGAGGGTGCCCCTGCATGAGCAGAGCCCCTCTGCAGCATTCGGAGTACCTCCCCTGATGCTGTTTGCAGTGCAGCCTGACCATATACTCTTAAGTGCATTATAACCTCGCGTTAAATGCTAACTTTGGGATGGCTGCACGGAAACATGTCGTGTTTGGTGTCAAACATCTTGGAATACTACCCCCCGCCAGTTCTGGTGGCGGGGGTAGCATTCCACCTTTCTAGAGGGAGAAACGTGTGCCAACCGGCATACCCGGTATTAACTTTACAGAGCCTTGGCATCACAAAATGGATGCTGCAGCCACAGACACGGGTCTGGCCTCCTGCTGCTGACCGAAACTCCAGCAGGGGAGGCCTGGACAATAGGTTTCCTGTTGCAGGGAGGTGTAACCACCTCCCAGACAGGCTGATGTGTATTGGGGCTGGGTGGGTGCACTCTCAAAGTGCTTTGAAGTCCAGCACTGGGGGCACATTTGGTGTCCCTGTGCATACCCCAGTTCAAACCGGCTCAGGGGCTTCCAGCCCCTGCTCTGGTGCGAAACTGGACAAAGGGAAAGGGTGTAACCACCCCTCTGCCCTGACCCTCCCATAGGTGGGTCCCCAGAGTATGTCCAACCCCTAACTTGGTATAAGTATGGGACCCCAGTCCTTAGGACTTTAGATTTACCTGGACGAAACTCTGATACAGAATCCTGGACCTTCGATGCTCTACTTTAAGATTAGAGGACTGAAGAATCTCCCTTGGGGTCAAGGAGTGACTCCCCTGCTTGGCAGGCACCAACGAAGCAATTGTCCGGTCTGCATCGCTGAAGCTCCCGCTGGACGCTGAAGTCTTTGCATCACCAGAGGTGGATTTCCAGACTTCGCCGAGGCTGCCCTGAGTCCTCAGCAAGGTTGAGGCCTGTAGCTGTCGTGGGTAACGTGGAACCGTGACCCCTGGACACTGAGCGCATTTGCAAGTGCATCCTCTTCCTGGTCTCTCACGAAGTTGTGCTTTGGGCTCCTAGTAGCCCCCGTCTCCAACACCGACTGCACCAAAGATCACTGGCCTCCACTCCACGAGTGTCCCGTGTGCCAGCTCTAAGTGCGTCCACTCAAGGCTCCTTTGCAGTTGCTAGTCTGTTGGCTAGTGGGCCCTCCTGAAGGCCAATCTTCTTCTGCTTGGGTTTCCCTGGTTGCTCCAGGCGAGCCCTGACTTACCCTTGCTGGGTGAGTCCCTCAGACCTTGCTGGTCTGCACCACCGTCCTTCTTCTATTTTCACGAGACTTGCCGTTGCCAAGGCTTGTTGGGTCCAATCCGGTTGGCGATACCTCAGCAATCGACAGACGTCATGGGACAGCTCGAATCCAGCTCCTGGTGATCATCGACGCCTCCTGGACCTCGTGGCTGAAGAGTCAAGACAACAGTCAACCTACCTGAAGCACCCGACATCGGTGGGCATCCGCTCATCGCCGTCCTGGTCACTGGCTAGTGACCCAGACTCTGTCCCCTCTGCTTTCAGGTTCTTCAGATCTTCGATCCACCTTTGGATCCACCCGAACACTTTCGACTTGGCCGCCAGCACTTTGCAGCAGATCGCCATTGAAACCGACGACGAAACCCGACCCCGAAAGACACCTATGCACCCGGCTTCCCTGGGTGAGGTAACTCGAGTACTCCGGTGCTCCCGTGGGTATAGACTCTAGAACAACCCCAGTTCTAAAGGGGTTTGCTCCAAGTCCTCCTCTAAGTGTCCCTTTTCTTTAAAATTCCAACTGCGACTTTCCCCATAGAAGTCAACGGCGATTCGCGACTGTGTTCTCACACTGCACGCGTCCCCCGTGGGTCCCCTGTGTCACTACCTTGGGTGGTTCCTTGTGGTCCAAGCACTTCTACAGGCTCTAGGCCTTGTGTCTAGCTCAGTCGTGGTTCTTATACCACTTTATTGGTATATGGTTTGGTACGCCCCTAGGGCTCAAACGTGTATTTGTGCTATTACTGTTGATAACTAACTTATAACTTATGTACTTCGAACTCTAGCCTCATAAAGAGACTAGAGGGGTGTGTTTAGCAATAAATACATATATTTTGAATATATACCTGGTGTGGTCCTCTTTCATTTGGTCACTCAAGAGATTATAGACTGGTAAAACAAGCTGCTTTACATTCCTTCAAGACTTAGCCTGAAGGCTGCTCTCCATAGCTACCACTAGGATAGCTTTCAATAAAGGTTGTCTTTAACCTATCTCCAATAAGGAGTTGTTTGGACTGGTGCAAGGTGCCCACTATAATTAGTGGTCAGCATATACCAGGCCAACTTCTCACATTGGTGTGCAGCGTGTGGGATTCCAGCTTGCTATTGTTTTACCAGATAATCTCAATTGAATTGATCAACTGAAAACCACTAAGGGTACCTTAGGTACATATAAATCAAGCTTAGGATACAGTAAGTTCTACTGAACTTAGAGTTGTGTGTTAAGGGATAGCACACCCTTTCTACAACTCAAGAGAGTTTAGTAGGCCACACTAGAGTAGGTAGTGCATACACCACACCTCACTAGTAATGTCTTCAAAGCCAGGACCCAGTGAGTCCTTGCCAGAAGCCAGTGGGCTTCTTCCCTCCAAGTATGATAATCTCCCATTCTTGGAATTGAGAGCATTGTGCAATACTAGGAAGCTGAAGGCAGGCAAAAGTGCCAGCACCCAACACCTCAGGGAGGTGCTACTGTCAGATGATCTCAGCAGACCCCTAGGGTCTGAAGGGGTAGGCAGAGAGGGTGGGGCAGAAAATGAGGAAGGGGTCAGGGGTGAAGAAACCCAGGGCCCCCCCTCTGAAACTGGCCAGGAAGGTGAAAATGACCTTGACCTGGAGAACCCAATTTCTCCTGTGGAGGAGGAGGAGGAGGATCAGAATGACCTCCCTTTGTCCCCCAGGAAGAATTGTGAGTGTGCCCAGAAGGCCTAGATCTCCTTCTCAGGAGTCTAACCACTCTGACACCTCAATAGGGCCTCTGTTTCCTCTCATAGGAGGGAATCCTCTCATGAAAGGAAAGAGAGACTGCTCAGATATGGAGAAGCTCAGTTGAAGCTCAGAAGAGAGCAGTTGGCTATAGACAGGGAGTCCCTAGAGCTTGAAAAGCAAAGAAAAAAGATGGGACTAGAGTCCCATGGTGGCAGAAATTTCCCCAGAGATAGGGAAAGGTCTTATGACCATAGAAACCTGAGCAAGATTGTCCCTCCCTACCAGAGTGGGGATGACATCCACAAATGGATAACTGCACTGGAGAGGGCCTGTAAAGTACAGCGGGTCCCTCAGGAGCAGTGGGCAGCAATCTTGTGGCTCTCCTTTGCAGACAAAGGTAGAGACAAGCTCCTCACTGTAAGAGAAGAGGATGCTGACAATTAGAAAGTCTTGAAGAGTGCTCTGATTGATGGGTTTGGCCTAACAACTGAACAATACAGGTTAAAGTTCAGAGATACCCAAAAAGCACAGACTCAAGACTGGGTAGACTATGTGGATTGTTCTGCTAAGGCTCTGGAAGGTTGGTTGATGGGCAGTAAGGTATGTGACTTCACAGGATTGTACAATCTTATCATGAGGGAGCAGATTCTTAATAACTGTCAAAATCAGCTGTTGCATCAGTACCTGGTGGACTCTGATCTGACCTCTCCCCAAGAATTGAGAAAGAAGGCAGACAAATGGGTCAGAACCAGGGTGAGGCAGAAGGTACAGAACCAAGGTGGTGACCCAAAGAAGCAAGATTCTAAGAACTCTGATAAGGGTGGGGAGAAGGGTAAAGACCAGAAGTCTTCACAAGGCCCCCAAAAATCTTCTTCAGGTGGGGATTCACAGTCTAACAAAGGGAAAGGCCAAAAGAAACCATGGTGCAAGGTCTGTAAGCAAAAGACCCACTGGACCAGTGATTGCACCAAGTCCAAAGACTCTACTCCAGCCCCCACCAATTCCCCTAAGGCACCTGCTCCCCCTAGTGCAGTTACAGTTGGTGGTGGGAATACACAGGCCAAGGGGTTAGTAGGGTTGACCCTGGGTAAGGAGATGAGCTCTGACCTAGTCAGAGAACTCACTCAGGCTGTCCTAGTCTGTGATGGAGGCATGGATGTGACCTCCTCTGTGAGTCCCAGTAATCTGGGCAAGTACAGACAACAGCCCTTAATAAATGGAAAAGAGGCTTTGGCATTTAGGGACACAGGGGCAAGTGTCACCATGGTGACACAAGACCTTGTGGATCCTGGGCAGATTATACTTGGTGAAATGTACCAAGTGACCAATGCTAGCAATGTCAGAACAGACCATACTCTGGCAGTTGTTAACTTCTCCTGGGGAGGGGTAACTGGCCTTAAGAAGGTTGTGGTAAGTGCAGACCTACCAGTTGAATGCTTGCTTGGCAATGATCTGGAAACTTAAGCTTGGGCAGAAGTGGAGCTCAGGACCCATGCAGAAATGCTGGGCATCCCTGCAGATGTGTTTGCTGTGACCAGGTCACAGGCCAAAATGTCTAACACTGAACAGGCCTTGGATTCTGGAATAATGGACCAAGAGCCCTCCAAGAAGAGGAGTAGTAGGGTAAAGGCAGTGCCTTCCCCCTAGGCTCAGAAGGAAGATCAGTCTCTTCAGGGAGATGATCTCAGTCCTGAGGAAGGAACTGTCCCAGAGGAGCTTGAACCTGATCAGGTTGAGTTCTTGAGGACAGGGGGCCCTTCCAGGGCAGATCTGAGCCAGGAGCAGCAGAGCTGCCCCTCTCTTGAACCCCTCAGACAGCAAGCTGCTGCTGAGGCTGCTGGGAAAGCTAGTGGTCCCCATACAGTATATTGGGATGATGGACTCTTGTACTCAGAGTGTAGAGACCCCAAGCCTGGTGCCACCAGGAGGTTGGTTATACCTCTGAAGTTCAGGGGCTTCCTATTGACCCTAGCCCATGACATTCCCTTAGCAGGTCACCTGGGCCAGAACAAGACTTGGGACAGAATTGTCCCTCACTTTCACTGGCCCCACATGTCTGAAGACACCAAGGAGTTTTGTCGCTCCTGTGTAACCTGCCAGGCCAGTGGCAAGGCAGGTGGCACTACAAAGGCCCCCTGATACCACTACCTGTGGTGGGGGTTCCCTTTGAAAGGGTGGGGATTGACATTGTTGGTCCCATGGATCCCCAAACAGCATCTGGGCACAGGATTATCCTGGTGGTAGTGGATCATGCCACCAGGTACCCAGAGGCTATTCCCTTAGGACCACTACAGTACCTGTGGTGGCAAGAGCCCTCCTGGGAATTTTCTCAAGAGTGGGCTTCCCTAAGGAGGTTGTATCAGACAGGGGTGCTAAGTTTATGTCTGGATACTTGAAAGCAATGTGGAAGGAGTGTGGAGTGACTTACAAGTTCACCACACCCTATCACCCACAATGCAATGGTTTAGTTGAGAGATTCAACAAAACCTTGAAGGGCATGATTAAAGGGCTCCCAGAGAAGCTTAGGCGAAGATGGGACATACTCTTGCCCTGCCTTTTATTTGCATACAGGGAGGTGCCTCAAAGGGGTTGGCTACAGCCCTTTTGAACTTTTGTTTGGTCACCCTGTCAGGGGTCCATTGTGCTTGGTGAAGGAAGGATGGGAGTTACCTCTCAAGCCCCCAAAGCAAGACATAGTGGACTATGTACTTGGTCTCCGCTCCAGGATGGCTGAGTACATGAAAAAGGCAACTAAAAACCTTGAGGCTAGCCAGGATCTTCAAAAAGCCTGGGATGACCAAAATGCTGTACTGACTGTTTACCAGCCAGGACAGAAGGTGTGGGTGTTGGAGCCAGTGGCCCCAGCAGCTCTCCAAGACAAATGGAGTGGACCCCATACCATTGTTGAACAGAAGGGTGAGGTTACCTACTTAGTAGACCTAGGAACACCCAGGAGTCCCCACAGGGTTCTCCATGTTAACAGATTGAAACCATATGTGGACAGGGCAGACATGGGCTTGCTCATGGCTACTGATGAGGGACAGGAGGAAGAGAGTGACCCACTCCCTGACCTGCTCTCACAGAACCCTGATGATGGGTCAGTGGATGGTGTAGCCTTGGCAGGCAGCCTCACTGCTCAGCAGCAAACTGATTGTAGACAAGTGCTCAATCAGTACAGACATATGTTCTCCTTGACTCCAAGTCAGACCACCTGGTGCACTCATGAAGTGGACACTGGGGACAGTCTGCCTATTAAAAATAAGATTTATAGGCAACCTGACCATGTCAGGGACTGTATCAGGACAGAAGTCCAGAAAATGTTGGATTTGGGAGTTATTGAACCATCAGATAGCCCTTGGGCTAGTCCAGTGGTCCTTGTGCCAAAACCTCACACCAGTGGTGGGAAAAGAGAGATGAGGTTTTGTGTGGACTACAGGGGTCTCAATGCAGTCACTAGGACTGATGCCCATCCAATACCTAGGGCAGATGAGCTAATAGACACTTTGGCCTCAGCCAAGTATCTAAGCACATTTGACCTGACAGCTGGCTACTGGCAGATCAGACTAGCTGATGATGCAAAGCCAAAGACAGCATTCTCAACCCCTAGTGGGCATTATCAATTTGTGGTAATGCCCTTTGGTCTGAAGAATGCACCTGCCACTTTTCAGAGGTTGGTGAATACAGTCCTTACAGGTCTGGAAGCCTATAGTGCAGCATATCTAGATGATATTGCTGTCTTTAGCTCCACCTGGGAGGATCACCTGGTCCACCTCAGGAATGTTTTGCAGGCCCTGCAGAAAGCAGGCCTGACTATCAAGGCCACAAAGTGCCAGATAGGGCAGAGTCAGGTTGTGTACCTGGGCCACCTTGTGGGTGGAGGCCAGGTTCAACCCTTGCAGAGCAAGATCCAGACCATCATGGACTGGACTGCTCCAACTACCCAGACTCAGGTGAGAGCCTTTTTAGGCCTGATGGTACTATAGGAGATTTGTCAAGGGGTATGGATCAATAGTGACACCCCTGAATGACTTAACTTCCAAGAAAATGCCCAAAAAGGTTCAGTGGACAGTTAGCTGTCAAAAGGCATTTGATGACCTAAAGCAGGCCATGTGCACTGCTCCCATTCTACAGAGTCCTGATTACTCCAAGACGTTCATTGTCCAAACAGATGCATCTGAATTGGGGGTAGGGGCTGTACTGTCACAATTGAATGATGAAGGTCAGGATCAGCCAGTAGCTTTTATTAGCAGAAGGCTGACCCCTAGAGAGAAACGTTGGTCAGCCATTGAGAGGAGGCCTTTGCTGTGGTCTGGGCTCTGAAGAAGTTGAGGCCATACTTGTTTGGTACTCACTTCCTTGTTCAAACAGACCATAAGCCCCTCCTATGGCTAAAACAAATGAAGGGTGAAAACCCCAAACTGCTTAGGTGGTCCATTTCCCTACAGGGGATGGACTTCACAGTGGAACATTGACCTGGGAGTAACCATGCCAATGCAGATGGACTCTCTAGGTACTTCCACTTAGAACATGAAGACTTAACTGGACAAGGTTAGTTTAATGTCCCTACGTTTGGGGGGGGTTGTGTAGGAGAGTAGGATCAGCTTCACATGGGTACCCCCACTTTTTGCTGATGCTTCACTGTTTTTCGACTTTAGTCTGGCTGGGGCCCTGATAATCAGAACCCCAGCCTAGCTGCTTCCTCTCTAAAATGGTTTCCATGTGCCTTAGGCACACCTCTGATTGGAATCTGGAGTGCCCTTATAAGTCCCTAGTATATGGTATACTATGTACCCAGGGCATAGGTACCTCAGAGGCCTGCCAGGGGCTGAAGCATGTATTATGCCACCCCTGGAAGGCCAGCCAAAATGACACCACAGGTCTGCAACTGCAGCCTGAGTAAGGTGGTGCCTGCACCCCTTACAGTGGTATAGGCTACCTATATCACTACCATTGCCCACACATATAAACCTATAAGTCACTCCTATGGCAGGCCTTGACAATCCTGAAGGCAGAGTGCTTGGTTTTCATGTGAGAGGGTGCCCCTGCATGAGCAGAGCCCCTCTGCAGCATTCGGAGTACCTCCCTGATGCTGTTTGCAGTGCAGCCTGACCATATACTCTTAAGTGCATTATAACCTCGCGTTAAATGCTAACTTTGGGATGGCCGCACGGAAACATGTCGTGTTTGGTGTCAAACATCTTGGAATACTACCCCCCCGCCAGTTCTGGCGGCGGGGGTAGCATTCCACCCTTCTAGAGGGAGAGACATGTGCCAACCGGCATACCCGGTATTAACTTTACAGAGCCCTGGCATCACAAAGTGGATGCTGCAGCCACAGACACGGGTCTGGCCTCCTGCTGCTGACCGAAACTCCAGCAGGGGAGGCCTGGACAATAGGTTTCCTGTTGCAGGGAGGTGTAACCACCTCCCAGTCAGGCTGATGTGTATTGGGGCTGGGTGGGTGCACTCTCAAAGTGCTTTGAAGTCCAGCACTGGGGGCACATTTGGTGTCCCTGTGCATACCCCAGTTCAAACCGGCTCAGGAGCTTCCAGCCCCTGCTCTGGCACGAAACTGGACAAAGGGAAAGGGGTGTAACCACCCCTCTGCCCTGACCCTCCCATAGGTGGGTCCCCAGAGTATGTCCAACTCCCTAACTTGGTATAAGTATGGGACCCTAGTCCTTAGGACTTTAGATTTACCTGGACGAAACTCTGATACAGAATCCTGGACCTTCGACGCTCTACTTTAAGATTAGAGGACTGAAGAATCTCCCTTGGGGTCAAGGAGTGACTCCCCTGCTTGGCAGGCACCAATGAAGCAATTGTCCGGTCTGCATCGCTGAAGCTCCCGCCGGACACCGAAGTCTTTGCATCACCAGAGGTGGATTTCCAGACTTCGCCGAGGCTGCCCTGAGTCCCCAGCAAGGCTGAGGCCCGTAGCTGTTGTGGGTAATGTGGAACCGTGACCCCTGGACACCGAGCGCATTTGCAAGTGCATCCTCTTCCTGGTCTTCCATGAAGTTGTGCTTTGGGCTCCTAGTAGCCCCCGCCTCCAACACTGATTGCACCGAAGATCACTGGCCTCCACTCCACGAGTGTCCCGTGAGCCAGCTCTAAGTGCGTCCACTCGAGGCTCCTTCGCGGTCGCTAGTCCGTTGGCTAGTGGGCCCTCCCGAAGGCCAATCTTCTTCTGCTTGGGCTTCCCTGGTTGCTCCAGGCGTGCCCTGACTTACCCTTGCTGGGTGAGTCCCTCAGACCTTGCTGGTCTGCACTACTGTCCTTCTTCTATTTCCACGAGACTTGCCGTTGCCAAGGCTTGTTGGGTCCAATCCGGTCGCCGACACCTCGGCAATCGACAGACATCGTGGGACAGCTCGAATCCAGCTCCTGGTCATCGTCGACACCTCCTGGACCTCGTGGCTGAAGAGTCAAGACGACTGTCAACCTACCTGAAGCACCCGACATCGGTGGGCATCCGCTCATCGCCGTCCTGGTCACTGGCTAGTGACCCAGACTCTGTCCCCTCTGCTTTCAGGTTCTTCAGATCTTCGATCCACCTTTGGATCCACCCGAACACTTTCGACTTGACCGCCAGCAGCACTTTGCAGCAGATCGCCATTGAAACCGACGACGAAACCCGACCCCGAAAGACACCTATGCACCCGGCTTCCCTGGGTGAGGTAAATCGAGTACTCCGGTGCTCCCATGGGTATAGACTCTAGAACAACCCAGTTCTAAAGGGGTTTGCTCCAAGTCCTCCTCTAAGTGTCCCTTTTCTTTAAAATTCCAACCGCGACTTTCCCCATAGAAGTCAACGGCGATTCGCGGCTGTGTTTTCACACTGCATGCGTCCCCCGTGGGTCCCCTGTATCACTACCTTGGGTGGTTCCTTGTGGTCCAAGCACTTCTACAGGCTCTAGGCCTTGTGTCTAGCTCAGTCGTGGTTCTTATACCACTTTATTGGTATATGGTTTGGTACGCCCCTAGGGCTCAAACGTGTATTTGTGCTATTACTGTTGATAACTAACTTATAACTTATGTACTTCGAACTCTAGCCTCATAAAGAGACTAGAGGGGTGTGTTTAGCAATAAATACATATATTTTGAATATATACCTGGTGTGGTCCTCTTCATTTGGTCACTCAAGAGATTATAGACTGGTAAAACAAGCTGCTTTACATTCCTTCAAGACTTAGCCTGAAGGCTGCTCTCCATAGCTACCACTAGGATAGCTTTCAATAAAGGTTGTCTTTAACCTATCTCCAATAAGGGGTTGTTTGGACTGGTGCAAGGTGCCCACTATAATTAGTGGACAGAATATACCAGGCCAACTTCTCACACCGCCCCTCTCAATTAATACATTTGCTTTATTTCCCACCCATTTCACACCAATATTAATACAAAATATATACAAAATGTATCATTTCATAGGACATTTTAGTTGAACTCTGAAGGTGATCAGCGGGTCATGTTCTTGGACATCCTCCAAGTTGACTTAATCGCTTTGCTTTGTTAGTTTTCAGAGCGCATGCGCAGGTCACATGACTCTCGAGTTGCTGTTTAGCCAACCCAGGCCCACTTTACAAACTAATAGAAAGTCAAAGAAGAAACATATTAAAATCAAAAATAAATGTTTTCACTGTACACCTCCTACTTCTACACTAATCCCATTTATTTATAAATGTCTATCCCGCATTAATAGCTTTAGAATACCACATTATTAATTGCAGCAATACAAAAGCTTTAGTATGTGAGAACATTAAGCGGCCATTTTAGCATACACTGCGCAGAAGCAAAAGATTCCCTCCAAGCAAAGAAAGGTGTCATACCACGTGACATGGTTGACACATGCCCAGTTGAATTCCCGCGTTTCAGCGGCCATTTTGGATTAGACAAGGATTACTTATTAGTGGAAAACACTTAGGCAAGCATCCTATAGATAAAAATGTTGTGTTTGCACATTATTAATAAAGACATTACAGAGTTTTAGTACAAATTAATTAATACTGTGAGAGGATTGCTTCTGAGCAAGTCTCATTGTGAGTCTTTGCTCCATCAATAGACATGGTTTCGTCGCTCACTTGCCCCCATGCCATGACTCTGGAGGAAGTAGCTGCAGCTGCAGAGGCAGACCCAGTGTTCGACAAAGTTCGGACAGCTGTCCAAGGCGGACACTGGCATCAGTTCATCCAAACAGCCAATGCATGGTCGGGCCCGGAAAAGGAGAGTCTACTGCACATGTGGCGAGTCAGAAATGAGTTAACCATCGCCCAAAATGGGATCCTACTGAGAGGGCAGTGAGTTGTCATCCCTGCATCCCTCCAGTTGCGAGCTACCCAGTTAGCTCATAGCGGGCACCACGGCATGGAGAAAATGAAAGCAAGAATGCGAGAAAAGGTCTGGTTCCCCGGATTGGACGCCCGAGTGGTGGAACTGGTACGAAGATGCCCGTCCTGCCAAATAACAAGTGCCCCTGAGAGACCGGCGCCGATACAAACAGAGGAGCTCGGGACAAAGCCATGGGAGAAGATAAGCATAGATTTCGGAAGCTTCCCAGATGGGAGATTCACCCTGGCCCTGATGGACAGCTATTCCAAGTATCCTTTGGTTGAAATCATCAGCTCCACAGCGTTCTCCCAGGTAAGCCCGGTGCTGGACAAAATCTTTGCCATGTTCGGGTGCCCAGAAGAAGTCCGGAGCGACAACGGGCCCCCGTTCCATGGACGCGAATTCCTGGAATTTCTGAAACATCACGGCATTCGGCATAGGCAGATCACCCCTCAGTGGCCACAAGCCAATGGCGATATTGAGCGGTTCATGAGAACTATCAACAAAATCATCCGAATTGCCGTGGCCGAGCAGGCCAACCCCGAGCAACACCTACAGAACTTTCTCCGAGAGTACAGGAGCACTCCTCACAGCTCCACACGTCAAGCTCCAATAGCAGTGATGTTCAATGGAACACGCCGGGCTAGCCTCCCCATGGCACCAGGCTGGACTCCTCCACCGTTCGACGAGGAATGCGCCCGGGAGAGAAGAGAAGAACACAACCTAGCGGCCAGCCGAACAAGGAGATCAGCATCCCGTCAGTTGTGTGGAGGAGATGTCGTGATCATAAAGGACCGGAGACCCGGAGGGAAGTTTAGGACTCGCTATGAGCCCGGATACTGGACTGTGGTCGGAGTGAACGGGACTATGGTCACGGTAGAGAGGGAAGGAGAGACTGTAACACCCAACGTGTCATGGTTCAAAAGAGTTGAACACCCAACGCCGGATGCAGAGTCAAATGATGACCCTGGTGAGCCGAACATCAGTATCCAGGGACCCAGCGAGCCAATGGGCGGCAATGCTGGGGGAGAGTCACCAACACAGGAACCCGTGGGGGCCCATGGGGCGGTGGGAGAGCAGCCCATGCCCGCAGACCTGACCAGCGAGACGAGGCCTAGCAGAAGCAATCACAGGTATGCGCTGAGAAACAACCCTGCGCCCAGCATTCGGCTGAGAGACTTTGCATGCCAAGTAAGTGACTCTGGGAAACCTGTCAAGGACTGAGTTGGGATGGGATGTGATGAGTTAGCGTGCTAGTTGGCGGCTGCCAACGCACGCTGCTAGAGCCCACGCCTGCCTCATGCCGGCCAGCGTGAACGCAGGCAATAAAAGGAGGGGCGGGCCGAGGATCGGCATTCGCGCCCTAGTGAAGCACCGCACTGTGTCCCTGTGTTTTCTTTCAGCGCCGCGACCCGCGCTATGCTGATAATTAGGCCGCCCTCATAACAGCCAGGAACAACCGATAGTGGTTATAAAACTACAGTGCACACTGCCCAACCAAAAGTAGCTAAAACATACTTTAGACCATCACTGGGTTACCTCAGATAATGAACTCGTGCCTCCTTAAACCTTAGCACATTACATTGCCTTTATCAAACATATGACACCGGGAACTTCCCCATTTAACTTGCTTGATATGCTTACATGTCTTGCACAGCAGAACTCCATCGGAAACACTAATGTTAACTGCAAGGGCATGTCATTCCAAAGCAGACCAAACTCCACCCAAATTAAATGGGTTCAAGTTTACTTGTGAATTCCAAGTTCTCTTAACCGTATACTTAAATCGACAATATTCAGACTCCTCCCTGGGACTAATCACCAAACGGGAGCCCCATAGGTCAGTTGCGATTACTGTTTACTTCTTTATAGGCTTTGTTTAGAAGGACCATAACATCCCTCCATTTTTATATAAGCAAGACAAGACGCCAAAATAGTGGAAGTTGACATCTGCTTCTTCGAAGATACTTTAAGATACATGTTGCATACAGAACACAGCGTAACCGGCCCTCGTGATCTAGTGTATCTCTTACAAAACAAGACATTGTTGCAAACACTGAGATGTGATAGTCTCCACATTTCACCCTTTATGGCAGCCGTTTTAAGTGGTATTCATGGTTTTATAATATACTTTGTAAGTAATAAATATGTTTGTTTTTTTGGTTTTACAATATGTGCTCGACAAGACTTGCGTTTCACATTAGGGCTAAACTGTAATATTTTTTTCTCCTGATTTCACAGTCCCTCTGTTTGACTAAGTGTCTGATCATGGCTAAGAAAATGAGTAATGCAGTCATGATCCTTTATTAACCATAACCCAACAATGGAAGCATGTTTTAAAACAAATGCGCACAGCCTTCATTCTGTAAAACAATTGCATTGCTCTGAGTTAAACATCAGCCACGTAAGTAGTACAACTTTGTGCACTAAGAAAACTGTGTCCAACAAAAGAAAGTCCCATTTATACTTTGAAAATTACTGATGTCCCATTTTCTTATTTGGCTGCTATCTCATGCTAAGTACCATGCAGTATATGCTTTTTTAAAAGGTAAAAGTGTATATTGCGAAGGACTGCAGGAAATCGATCAATCCATCTTTTTTTTGACACAATTACTATATGCCAAGAAAAAGAATTTGGGGGCATATTAGCAAGAGCGGTATCGCCGCTTTAGCGGCACTTTTTGCCGCTAAAGCGGCGATATTTCTATCGCCCTATTAGCAAGCTGTCGCTAACAGCTGTTAGCGACAGCTTTATGGCGAACGCGACCGTTTTGGCGCCGCTTTGCATGTCAGCGATAATTATCGCTAATGACATGCAAAGTAGCCGTTCCCAACTAAAAGCAACTGCAAACAGTCGCTAATACAAATTCCCCCTATTAGCAATGCCCACGAAGCGATAAAAAAAGTCGCGCTAACCGCGATTATCGCTGGAATTTAACACCTGATAAAAACTTGACTTAACCATCTTGTCAATGGGAGGTGGATTGTAAGGTTAAGTCCTCACCTGCCTATTAGCAAGCTTTTCATTAGCGCAGTGAATTTATCGCTGGATTTCTCGCGCTATTGCTGAGTTTGCCGCTATCGCTGGATTTTTATCGCCTTGGAGATAAGCGTTGATAATAACGCGTTATCTCCGCGATGAAATCCAGCGATAGCCGGCGATAAAAAAACAGCGCTAAGCGCGCTTTGTGATAATTATCGCAAATCCTTGGTAATATGCCCCTTGGTCTTCATTTATAGTTTGGTAAGTCGGCCTGCCATCTGCCATATTTAGAGATCTCTGTCTCCCACGGCGCCTCCTCTGATGGCACTATAGTTTGCTGTGTGGCCACCATGTTTCATGCGGCCACGTACGAAACTTTTATGTTTCACAAACACAAACTCCGAAAACAAGTGTTTGTTTTTCTAAAACCAAATTCTAATGACCCTGACACCCTGGGATTTTTAAAAAATTTTCTGTTCGGATACCTGACTTTTACTGAAAAAAAGTACATCACCGTCCACTCTAAATAGGGCAGATGGTCTGCTGTACTTACACCGACTGCCTCAATTATGATAAGGTTTTAGCCAGAAGAGCCAGAGGGGTACAGCCATCAGAAACATGATAGCCCGCCCAACTCTAAATAGAATGGGTGGACAGTTAGTTTGGTGGATAGGATACTCCCCGACATGTGTGGCTGAATGCTCTGTCTGCCAAACTCGAAATATGGGCCTTAATCCTTTTTTCGACCTTCTTACCAGGATAAAACCCTTTTCCACTGTGTAGTGACTCTGGATACAGTTGTCTTGAGGAACGTGGAGGATTTTGTTTGTAACAAACAACAAGGCAATTGATGGATTGCTTGAATTAATCTCAGCAATCGTTTGAACCAGATTTTTACTTATCATGCTGCTCTATACAGAGGACAGCCTAATGTTGGATCAGTAATGATCCTGCTCCTTATGGACCAGTCCATCCCATAATGCCAGACAAACTCCCTCCAGAATGGAACACAAGCTAGCCCAGACTAGTTTGGCCTATGCACAGTGAGCAAGGGACCCACGTCTGGCAATACCCTTCATGCTTGTGGAATCAACTGCAACAAACAGCAGTGGGCTAAAATGATGGGTTGGAGTGGTACTGTAATCGATTGCCAGAGGTTTAGACTATTTGCAAGGATTCCTCCTGCGACCTTTTGTGTGATATACTTTATTGTAAGCGAGAAGCTTGTGAGCCCATTATGAGATGAATTATAAGCCAGTTGATTTTAACCTCGTAACAGATGTAATATCTGATCTTTAAAAATAACTCTACTTGACTTCTGAAACAAATGACTTGTACATAATACACTCAACCCACTTCTCTTCTTATGTGAAGCCCAACTGAAATAGAATGTTACAGTGATTTGTTGTGACATTCTTATGTTGTTTCTCTACATAATATGGTGTCAGAAATGGTCATAGGCTTAACGATGGTACACCAGTGAGCCTTTTTACAAAATGTTCCTCCAATAGGAATAAATAGGAGAAAAAGCCAATGATACAACCATATGTATTTTTGTATTGTACTATGTTTTAATAGCAGTGGCAGATTAATGAGAGAAAAGATTGTTTGATGGCAGCATAACAGCTGCCCCATTTTCCATGAGAATTTCACAGAAGGCCCCCTTCCCCAGATTTTGATTCAGTCTGTCCTACTCTTAAGGTGGTACTTCGTCTACACCTGCGCTATGTGCAGGATAGACTCTTCTCTATTTTATATACATTAGTGATGCACTGTGTCATTGACTTTATTTCCACATCAACTCATGGATACCAGCAACAGAAGGACTCATGGAATACAAGTCTTAATTAATCTTTTACTGAAATATTGCAAAGTGAATCTTAAAACCCTAGTACACTGTGCACTTACAGCTGACCTGAAATTTATGGTTAAAGTGATTAGAAGATAGTCTTGCTTCAACTGACAAACTGACCTTGAGCTTCGCATTCATCTGTACTAGGCCTCATCCTTATTTCATCTTCTGCCTGGCACAGAAATTATCCTGATGAAAGTCAGGATTTAATTGACATATCCATCCATACTACTACCTTAGTGGACCTCTATGCTGCTTTCAAAACCACTGAGCATGAGAGGCATCTCAGTTGCCATAAATTGCATTGAGTTACTCTAGTTCAAAAGATTGCTCAGCCTACAAGTACACATGCAGCTTGTGAGCTTAGCTAAAAGTACTTTAAAGAAGGGGCTTAGAATTAATGACTGGACTTTTTATGTTACATGTTACTGGCAATCCTTATTAACCCTTTCCATGTTGATGTTCACATCTGTACACATGCTACAAAAATCTGATTCCAACAAGAAAAGGGGGCTGTGGGTCATTGTGAGTGTCTGTATTATTAACTGGGTGAGTAATGGATGAGTTCCAACAAAGTTATGTAACTCTGTTTCCAAGAAGTAAAAACAAGTTTTAGTGAGGATTCAAGGACTTACCACCGGTAGCTTATGTTTCAAGTGACAGACCTACTTCCGAAAAAGCAAGTAAAGTATTTTAGCAACACCAATACGACATAAAGTCAAGAAATCAACAGTAAAATTCCAATGTCACCTTAGGAAAATTATTATTCTTAAAATGACACACCAAGACAATAAGTAATGATTTTTAAAACCAAATTCAAAAAGCAGCCAATGATGGCAAGTTAGTCTATGTGCATTACCAAGCCTCTGGATTACCCTTTTGCACCAGACACAAAAAACAGTCATTAACGAGCTTCTCTTCCTCACACAGGCAGGGAGAGAAAGAAGACAGTGAGTTACCTTGCAGGTTTGTAAAGTCCAATCTGCCCAAAAGTGTGGTGGACTACAGGCAACAGGTTGCAAGGGAAAATATACTTCTCTGTACCATAGGTTAGGGCCAATGCTAAAAGTCCAGTCACAATTTTATCAGAAGTTGTCCAAGTCCTATCTGGATGCTCCTACTGTGCCCAGACTTAAAAGGGTGCTTCTGGCGATTTAAGCCAGAAGTTCAAGGGGAGACAGACTTTTGTACCTCTCTGATCCGGGTTTGCTGATGATTCTTTCTTTCAAGGTGCTTACTTCTTCTGGCTAAACCAAAGAGTTCAGTCCCACTGTGCTTGTAAATTGCTTCTTCCAAGGTGTCTACTCAGCTGAGGTTTTTCTGTGGACATCAAGAGGCTAGCAGATTCTCAAAGCATTTCAAACCTTAGGTTTTGGAGAAAGAAAGATGCAATGCCTCAGATCTCTCCCATACATTCACTAACAGGCTTCTTCTCCTTCTTGCGTTATTCTGGTTGAAAATTCTCTGGGGAAGAACTCTTTCTTGTAATAGTCTCTCTCTAGTGATTGAGGATGGGTCATACCCTATACTAAGAAAGATACCATTCTCATTTAATTCTTTTGCAGAAATTCCTTTAATCTTACAGCAAAACAGTCCCAGAAAGCGCTAGTATGTGGGTTTTCAGAGATGTCAGAAGACCATCAGTCTGTGCTCCCCCAGACAACCCATGGTCTGTCAGATTAAAGAAGGTACTATCACACATCTTTAATCAGGGAAAATCCTACCTAGATCATCTTTGGGACCAGGACACCCCCTGTCAGTGTCAAATCAGATCCACTCTTTAGTACTATTTTAGTATAAACATTCTTTGTGTTGTCATCGGGTGTCAACTTTCCTCTCACCACCCCTGAAATAAGTGTGGTTGAGTGATTCAATCAATCAATAGATTTGTGGAGCGCTATTTGTTACCCGTGAAGGTATCCAGGTGCTGGCAGGGTCCAGTTGATTAGCCGAACAGCCAGGTCTTCAGGGAATTTCAGAACTCTGGAAGAGTTGGGGAGGTCAGTAGATGAAAGGGTAGCTCATTCCATGTCTTTCCTGCCAGGTAGGACAAGGAGCGACCTCCCCATCTGCTACGTCGGATGCAGGGGGTGAGGGTTAGAGAAAAGGATGGGGAGTAGAGGTGTCCGGTGGGCTGATGGAAGTTCAGGCGGTGGTGCAAGTAGGCAGGTCCACAGTTGTGTAGGGTCTTCTGTGCATGGATCAGGAGCTTGAACTGGCATCTTTTCTGTACAGAGAGCCAATGGAGTTCCCTAAGGTAGGGGGTGATGTGGGTTTGTCTAGGGAGATTCAGGATGAGTCTGGCTACGGCGTTCTGTAAGGTCTGTAGTCGTCAAAGGAGGTGAGTTGCAATCCCTGTGTAATTTACCCTCCCGTAGTACCCTACAAGATCCAGGATGTGTGTCGGTCATTCCTCCTCCCTGGACTCGGAAGATCTATCTATAATCACTGTAGAGGTGGACGTCTGGTGGATATAGTTTGTAGGCTATACTGGCGCAGATAGAGATGCACAGCCATTATAACCTCTATAAAAATATATTTGTGGCAGTCATAAACATCTAAGATCATCACTGCATTCAATACTAAATATACAAGAAAAGGCAATAAAGATAGGCTTTTAAGCTGTTTACCAAGTTAGTGAAATATGTTTTTTACACTTAAAGCAGGATGTGACAAAAATGGAAAAGTAGCTTGAATACTGTTAAAGCAAACATAAACCAGCCTCACCTTTGGCATGTCTCACATCTCTTCTTTATGCATCCGTGCATTGTGAACTCCACAACTCATTTTACTGGTTACTTACTGACCTACTAAAGTTAAAAGTAAGCTTTCACAGATGTTAAAAATATTTATGTTGACATGGCGCTACTATAGCTTTGTCTGCAGCCTGTGAGGACTGCAGGGGAAGCCGTTGTACCATGTTTTTAAATGTATTTATTTGGGTGACAGAAGTCAACACTGTGGCCATGTCTGACACCTAACCGTTATACCAGTTGTTCAATTTCTGTAGACAGATTCATGAATCATAGCCAGAATCATCAGGGACGTGCTAGAAAAAAAGCCCACAAATAAAGGTTAAGGCATACTTGTTTGTACATTGGCTTTTTAAAGGAAACACCACTGTTATGAAGTGGGCATGCATAATGGGTTAATATCTTATATTAATGTGCAGCACTGTGGTAAATCAGTTACCCATATGTACATGATTTATTATTTGTGTGTATAATGTCACATGGTACAAGGTTACAGCTACTTCTAGTCATCAATTCCGAGATATGAGAATAAAGCTGAGGACTGTGTACATGTGGTGTACCTCCATGCCTAACCACTTTCCTGTGGGCACCACCACCATTGGAAACAAACAAAGGTGAGCACGGCAGTACTTTTTTTCCTGTGGCATGCACCCCCCACGTCAAGTGGGGCACATACCACACTGACCAATACCTGTTTGTGAGGTGCAGTGGGACAAGTGAGATGCCAGCTCCCGTGCTGAGACAGAAGTGGTATCAGCTGAGTGAGGAGTCTACCGGTCAGCATGGGAGTGTGCTCCCCGAATTGCCCCATCAAAAAGGCAGCAACCCAGCAGTGAAAACAAATTAGAAAATACAGGGGCATATGTACAAGCCCCTATCGCCACCACAACGTCACTTTTACGGACGTTGTGGTGGCGATAGGGGCTGCGCCTTATGTAGAAGGCAAAGTTAAGCCACTTAACATGGCTTAACGCTGCCTTGTACATAAGGCACCCTTTCACGCTATGGTTAGCATGAAAGGGGCTGCAGTGGGTGTTGTGGTGGGCGTTCCACCACAACACACATTGTATTTGACACTGCCCCCTATGTACAAGGGTGGCGTACATAGGAGGCAGCGCCAAAATAATCTGTAGTTGGCGAAACGAGGAGAAATGCATTATTTCTCCTCGTTTTTGCTTTTTCCATGTGTGCTGCCTTGTGCAGCACACATGGAAAAAGCAAAATACCATGGTTTGTTTATGTACATGAAGATGTCCCTTCCTGTACATAAACAAACCTTTTAAAAATTTCCATTTTGTAACTTTCATGTGTGCTGCATGAAGCAGCACACATGAAAGTTACAAAATGGCATTTTAGGATTGTTTATGTGCAGGAAGGGACACCTTCCTACACATAACCAATCCTCCCCTGCACACAGACACTCTTGCACTCTGGTGCAAGGGTGCCTGCGTTGGCGCTAAGTTGTTAAACTTAGCGTCATCGCAGGGGGAACGCATGAGCTGCACCATATTCTTGTAAATATGGTGCAGTCTTGCGTTTCAGAAGTGGCGGAGCGTGTCGTTAAGGCAAGGAGCTAACGACACGCTCCGCCACTTCCTAGTACATATCCCCCCACAGTGCAAGGTCGCATTTAAAAGCACAATAAAGCGTTACAGCAGAGTGGCAAAACCGCTAATTAACTATTCACTGTTTGGAGAGAAGGCTTACCCAATATGGCCCTAAGCAGTCCAAAGCTTTGTATTTTAGCCTTTGCAGTGTCCCAGAGAGGACAGGAACATCACCAATTGTGTTGTTTAGTGTTTTCAGAGTTGCAGCAGGCCTGAGATGATTCCCCTCAAAAAGTTACACTAAGTCTCCCAGGGGGTCACATTAATGTCCCCGGGAGAAAGTTCTAAGATTTCAAAACACTTTTAGAACTTTTGCACCTGGGTACTAAATTGAATGGAACTCCTATTGGTGGGTTCTAGGGCTTCATTTGCAGAATGTTGAAAATAAATAAAAGACTTTTGTTCACATTACATTGAGTTAATTAATGCTCTATTGGCAATGGAAATATTGATAATGACCTGTTTTTTGTTTTAACGAAGATTATTGGAAGAGAGTACCATCGCTAGTGATTTTAATGGTGTGCAAACATTTTGTGTGATCTATTTAGCTTTTTATTAAGTTGGTGACACCCTGACAAAGCCAATAGGCCTGCCTTTTTGATAATGACACCTCATTACATTGCTTCTAGTACCGGTGGGGTGGGGGATTGTGATTATAGGGTTCAGGGCTTGCTTGGGGTGTGAACTGTTCTGAGGGTATCACCCCAGGTAGTTCCATCTGCCAACTTGTAGATATTTGCAAATTAATGCAGGATATTTAGTAGTGTGTGTTTAATAAAGTACTTTTTCTTTTTATAAGAAAAAGCACTGACTGGACAATGATTTATTGAGTGTTGTTTGTTGCATACCAGCAAGCTGGGGTACTAGCCTAAACCACTTCCACTGAGTAAGCCTTGAACTGCTATGCTTTGCTACCCTGTGAGACTCAAGTGCAACTATAATGTATGTGGTTCCTGGTATAGGGAAGATTGCAGGCTTATGACATGTGAAGGGCTCACATACTTCACAACCAATAACCAACTTTCTTTCACTGCTGTACTATACACTGATGAATCCATCTTGATTTCACATACTCCAAAAGGGTAACAAGCCCATCTAACTTCCATGGACAAATACTGTAAGGAAAACAGCTTGAAAATAAATACAACGAAAATAACAAATATGGTAATTGGGGATACCCATAAAGACAAGGAAGTGTTCCTGATTGATGATATGAAGCTGGAAGAAGTAAACTTGTTCACAAACTTTGGATTACCCATCACAAATAAACTCATGGACATCTCATAATAACCCATCCATACAGAAATGAGAAGCCTCTCTGAACTCCATATGTAGGTTGGCCAGTAACCGTGGAAACCAGTTTTATTCACACATCAATCAAGTGGTTCAGGCCAAGGTCGGTGATCATAGTTTTTGGGCCCGGATAGAAAGGCAAACGAAATAGGCTGCCACAAAGGGAAATTCTGGAGGACTCTACTGATGAAACCCATAGGTTTCCCCTCCATTGCCCTGGAATTAGAAGTTGGCTACTCCTCAATACTGAGTAGAAGCCAAATGGCACCAGCAAAATATGGCTTGAAAAAACTCAGGTCTGCTGACACCAACTTGGATAATAAAGCCTGGAAAAACAACCTGAATCAAACCCCCAAGTCGGGCTTCGCAGTCAGATGGGAACAAAATAGACTACCATAGAGTAAACCTAAATCTGACTCACACTTGCTTGAAGGCATTTCCCATGAAAATATTAAAAGACAAAATAAAGGCATAATCTAAGGACTTGGAAATGCTAAAAACCTCACAATCCTTAGAATCTTCCACCCCTTAGGTCATGTTGGGCTCTACACTCCTTCCAAGCATGCACAATCATATGTGGTCAACTTAACTGATTACAGCGAGAGGATACTGTTCACCCAAGATAGAAGTGGGGAACTTCCCTAAAGGACCAACTTAAAAAGAAAGCTAGTGCTGACAGCTCTTTGTGTATGTGGACAGATAGAAGACCTGGTACACTTTCTTATGCACTGCCAAATATACCAGAAGATAAGAGATAAAACCCTTAATCCATTTCTTAAAAAAGAGCAATTAGAGAACAATGAGTAGTGTACTTTCTTCATATTGAGAGACATCTCAGAGAAAGTAACAAAATGCATGGGAAGAGCTGGAATATGAGAGCTACAATGAAGTTGTGTATTCTCTTTTGAGATAAATCCGTGTTAGGTTTTTGACACAAATGCAAATCGAAGACCGAAATTCCCTATTTTTTTTTTATTGTGGAGTTTTATATAGTGCGAACTAGACCCGGAGGTATTGGAGCGCTTTACATGAGTACCAGTTATGTTACAGACAGACACATTCATTTTTTTTAGGCACGGAGATTAAGTGATTTGCCTAGAATCACAGAATGTTGAGCATCCCTGCCAAGACTTGAACCCGGTTCCCCGGCTCCCAGGACTACCGCCCTAGCTGTTAGACCACATTCTCTCCCCTATATCATACACAGTAGATAAAGAAAGGAATCTGAATAAACTATGAGGGACTTGTTTGATTCTATTTTTACCCACTATACTGACTTTTGATTTCACTTAATTATCTTTGATTCACTTGTTCTTTGATTTAATTTTATTGAAATTGTTCTTAGTGCAAAAGCCACATTTACAGTGCCCAAAGGATCTTATCATAACATTAAGATTCTAATTCTAATGTTGGCTCTGGCAGCATGTAGCCCTATATGATGATTAAAAGCTTGCACATAAACCTTTACTTATAATTAATCAAACACATTTTGATCCTTGGCCTCACCAGGTCTTTTTAGGGAACAAGACAGGCGATGTTCTGTTAAAATCTTTTAGCATATCTGTTAATATCCCTTGGTCTATATTTTTATATTCACCATCTCCTTATTTTGCATGGTCATGGTACAAAGCATTCAAAAAAGATGTCATCTCTCAACCTGTTACCACTATGGGGCATATTCAAAAGGACTTATCGCCGAGTTAGCAGCACTTTATTGCAGCCAAAGTGGTGATAAATACATCGCACCATTCACAAGCTGGTGCTAACAGCCGATATCACCAGTTTTCCTGCGATAGCAGCCGCAAAAAACATCGCCACGGATGACACCGGCAACTAACGCTAATGAGATGCAGAGTAGGCGTTCCCGTGCAAAAAGCCGTGGAAACACCACTCCGCATTATTCTCAACGACCAGCCAGATCAGTGATAAGATTCAAAAACATGAGATAAGGCGCGTTAGCAGCATGGATTTAACACCTGCTCCTACCTGGTGTTAAGTCGGACGACAACCTGCACCATAAAAGGGAGCCCAGCCCACAGCCACACCAGAAGAACAACAGATGCCATGGAGCTACTGATCATGCAGCTCGGAGCCCCAAGAGGGCCATAACACCCACCGCCACCACACCCAGGACCCCCAGCCCCCCCCCAGGACCCCCACCCCGGACTACCACAGAGGCAGCGCAGACAAAGACACCGGACCTTCCGAAAACACAGCCAGCCCTGTCAAAGTTCCTCACACCTGTCTTGGATGCCATCATCAGCTTGGTACCCCAGCAACTTTACTTCCCACACACTGTGCAGGAACAGCTGGAGATCAAGCAAGGCTTCTACGCCATAGCTGGTTTCCCGCACGTGTTGGTGGCAATCGTTTGCACACATGTACTCCTCGTGCCCCCTGCTGCCACTGCACACAATTACTGCAACAGGAAACCCACGCATTCCATCAATGTGTAGGCAATAGTGGACCACCGGGGACTCTTCACCAATGTCGTCGCCAGCTACCCAGGCAGTGTGCATGATTCCTTCATCTTCCGACAGTCCATCATCAACTAGCGCTTTCAGGATAGCACCTATGGAAATGCACTGCTCGTCGGTAAGTAACAACTGAACACACCACACACCTCAACTCCACCAACATACAACTCTGGTAATGCACACGTCACAAAATCACATACAACATGACAACCAACATCCCCACATTCCAGACACGACAACACAGCTTACTGTGGCAACCTGGACTAGCCATGTACACAAGCCATCAACGGCATGGCACCTCAGCCACACAATAGCAGAATGTGGGGAGAGGTGGGAACCAGGCATGTGCGAAGCAGGCATGTGACCCATGAATGTGAATGTACACAATGCCAAGTGTGGCGTGGATGTGCTGGACAGACTTGAGTATGCAGACCGCAGACATTTCCATGTCGACATACACTGCTGGTGTCTGGAGTGTACTGGACAGTGGACGCAACCATGTTACCACAGCCAGTGGGGAAGATCGCGGAAATGTAGCTTGTTACGTCCCCCCCTCGTAAGCGTGAGCGGAGTGGGCTGGCCCGGGGTACGCCAGGCCAGCGTAGGGGTGTGAATAAATAGCCCGTTACTCTGGGCGTGGTTCTCTTCCGGAATGGCCAACGTTTCTGCCAGGGCGGCGCCTCTCACCCCGCCAAGAGGCCAACACCGGGAGCCGCGGTGCCTGCGATCCTGTGCACCTGCTGCACCCCAGGCCGCTGGTCCCAAGACCCATCTTGCCCGCCCCAGCGCACCCAGGCCGCACTGCTCACCTGCCGACACCGGCATGTGTCAAAGAGGGCCCACCACGTGCCGGTGCAAGCTCCAAGCCCGAGACCCACGACATTGGCAGCCTCCTCAGACCATCACGGCTTCTGCGACACAGGCCCCCAGTACTTCTTTCTCGTTGACGTACTCCACCGCTGCCTTCGGCCTACACTACGGTCCAGTAGGTCACACATTTGGAACTGAGTCTTGATTATACAATGGCAGAGTACATATGTTTATGGCAGATTTTAAATCACCGTACTCCCTTCGATGTGGTGCCACCAATTCTGTGCATAGCATTCCAACGACACGTGTCTGTGGGCCCTTGCTGACTACTGCTTTCGGCGTACACTGTGGTCCAGCACCGCGGGGTCACCTGTGTACTGCCTACACTGCGGTCCAGCAGGCCTCACACCAATTCAAATCCAGTCCGGACAAGGCAGGACACGGCATTGTCGCAGGCTGCATACACGCTCAGCTCTGGTGCTTCTACCTCCGTCAACCACAAATCATTGCCACATGGCATTCCAATGTCCTGTGTGAGAGTACCAGGAGGAGCTGCCTGAACAGCGTTTGGCCCGCGCTGACCGCTGCCTCCGGCCTACACTGCGGTCAAGTAGGTCACACATTTGGAACTGAGTCTTGATTTTTCAATGGCAGAGTCCATATCATTGTACGCAAGGAGAGGAGTAAGAGGAAGACGCGGTTCAGTCCGGATGAAAAAAGGATCCTCATTACGGAGGTGCCCGAACACTACCAACAACTGCTCTGGTGCCACTAACTCTGTGCATCGCAAGCCAAGGACACGTGGCTGGGGGCCCCTGCTGACCGCTGCCTCCGGCCTACACTACCTGTCAAGTAGGTCACACATTTGGAACTGAGTCTTGATTTATTTATGGCAGAGTTTATACCATTGTACAGGCCTCATCGCAGACTGCATCCCCTTTCAGCTCTGGTGCCACTGACTCCGTGCCCCGAAATTCATGGACACTCTCTGGTTGAACTTTGGTGGCGTCTGAGTCTATGGCCTGGGGGTTGTCTTCATCATCATGTAGCTGATACTGACTTGGTGTCAAAAATGAGTCTGTAGCATTCATCTCCTCCATATTGCCAGTGTCTGCTTGGTACTGCCCTCTGTATCATGTCCTGGAAGAACACCTTCCACTGTCCCCCAAAACCCTCTGCGACATTCACCTTGGACATCGACAAGGACCCGCTCAGCTCTCGTGGCCCTACCTCAGTGCACCGGTAGTCACCGTCCCATGGCGGTGTTCCATGTGCCGGCCGCTGTGCATCCGGGGCCACTAACTCTGGGCAGCTCAAATCATGGGCCCTTGCTGTTTGAACTGTGAACTTCTGATTGTCTGATCACTGTTGTAGTTGTTGCCAGCACCAACCACTCCTGGAGGGCTGGCTCACACTCACCCCACACCCATCCAGCACAGGCGTCACTGGACATGTGACCCTGGAAATAAAAGGGGCCGGGCGCACGTGCCCGTAGCCCGTTCCACAAATTATCTAAGTGTGTCCGTGTGGTCATTGTGTATGCATGAGGGCCCCGGGCCCTACCACATTGCATTGTGCTGTGTACAGCGGATGCAACCATGTCACCTCAGGCAGTGGGGGAGACCTGGGACATGTAGCTGTGTCGTACCCCCCTGTAGGCGTTGCCGGAGTGGGCTGGCGTACGACAGTCCAGCGTAGGGGTGTGTATAATCACCCCGGGGCTCAGGGCGTGGTTAAGTGTTGGGCTTGCCAATGAAGTACCTAATGCGTGTGTCTCTGTTGTAGTGTCGGCGCCACCCGTCCCGCAATGGACAAAGTTGCAATGTAACATGCCCCCGGAGTGCGGGCTCGGCCAAAGGGATGAATGAATGAGCGCAAGCCCGCTCGGGGTCCGGGATCATTCATGCCAACTGTTGTGTGTGTATCGCTATTACCGCAGCATAAGCCAAAGGTCTTGCCTCGACTGCATCGCGAGTTCAGCCAGCCATGAACTCTACATCTGTGTCCCCCCTATCCTTACCATAGGCCTACACACACGTGGCCGCCTACCTTCAACGCACAACATCACAGTGTCGTTGTCAGGCTTGTGGACATGCGCAGACAGGCATGACAATGGTATGCCGTAGGAGTGCAAGTGATGCAACCGCGCAGCGCACACAAGTAAATAGGCTCGGGGGGAGGGAGGAGCAGCAGTGAGGCTACGTAATACACATGCCAATCAACTAGTGAGCCTGCCAACACATCATGCAGAACCAACTATTGACTCATGTCTCTCTGCACTGTCACAGGTGATCAAGGATATGCACTCTGCCCTTGGATGATGACACCCCTCCGAGCCCTGAACACACAGGCCCAGAGGCAGTACAATTGGGCCCACAAACGCACCAGGGGCATCGTGGAACGCACATTTAGCGTGTTGAAGTCTCGTTTCAGGTGCCTGGACATCACAGGTGGGAGGCTCCTGTACAGCCCAGACATCGTGTGCAAGATGATCGTTGCATGTTGTGTGTTGCACAACATATGTGTACGCACCAATGCCCCATGGTTACAAGTGCCAGATGCACCGGACGATGATGAGGAAGATGAGGCAGGTGGACCACACCCCACTGCAGCTGCAGCAGGAATAGCCCATAGGAACAACATCATTGACAATTTCTTCACATGAGGACGTCACATTGTGACAGTCCTTAGCAATCATGAGACAGTACAAAATGACCACAGGCACTGCATGTGCAAATAAATTCATTTCAACACACATTCCCTGAGTTTCTGTATGTGTGCTGCAGTGTGGCACGGGGATCAGGGACATGATCCAGAGTCATTGTGGGTGTGCAGTGTGCTCTACTTAATTGTGCATGTGCGCCATTGTGCCCATCTCCCCCCGTCCCCCCAGTCCCTGGTCGGTACTCACCCTGTTAATGTTGTGTCAGGTCACGTTGAGCAGTGTCCCGATCCCCAACTCCTGGCACCGTATCCCGACTGATGACTGTGGCCACCATTTTCTCAATGTCTTTCAGCTCCTGGTGTGCCGCTGGTCCCCCACCTCCAATCTGCGTTGCTGCTTTCATGTTGGCATCGAGTTTCTTCTTGGTTTTGCCCTTCACATCATTCCAGCGCCTCGTGACCTCTTCCATTGTCCTCCTCGACACTCCGACTGCATTCACGTTGTTCACGATGTACTGCCATATTTCCGTTTGTGTTGCCAATGACACAGTGGAGGTGACGAACAGTTGTTGGTAGTCTTCTGTCGCCTCCGTGACATGATCCGGTTTTCCTGCGGACTGAACCCCGTCTTCCTCTTCTCCTTGCCCTTCCCCGGCCCCGGGGTTCCTGGCTGGTCGTCTGTGGGGCTTGTGGGGTTCGCGTTGTCCTCTGCACTCGGTCCGGGTGCGTCCATGGTGCTACGCAGTTACATTTTTTTTTTCTCTGCTTTTATAGTGCATTTTCTTGCATGTCGCGTGGGAATCGCAGGCCTGTCGCTGGTTATCGCTGGTTTTTGTTTCACGAGTTGGGACATCGCAACTTTTTTGGCGTTCGTGTTTCACATTTTTTCGGTGTCGCGTTATTTTTAACGCGGCAATTTGTCGTGTTATCGTGAGACTATCGCATGGTGCCGCCGGGTTGAGAATACTGCGTTAACACGGTGTTATTTTCCCGCGATAGACTGCGATGTGAGAAGTTGCGTTAGGCGAATTTGGCGATAGTTAACACACGTTCTTGAGAATATCCCCCACAATTGATAGAGATATTTGCCTTTTCATCCCTTTCAAAATCCTGAATATTGTCTGCTTGTGATACAGAACACTTGCTATCTAACCTCAAAGCACCATGTAAATGTTAAAAAGTCAACTCTGATACAAAGCTCCAGGCAAGGGTTTTCAGGCCCATTCTATTTTGGAGCACCGCAGCAATTCACCGACTCTCCTTCCCCTACCAATCAGCCCTTTCCTGATGCCATTTTTGCAAGAACTCCTTAAACCACTTTGCCGCAGATGGGTAGATGTGGAGGTTCAACGATTTTATTCTTGCGGCTGATCTAACCACTGGGGTCAAGTCTATATTTTTGAAGTTGTAGAATGATGTGCTGAGAATTGGAGGAGGTAGAGCTGGAAAGTTGGATATTTTAAGGCTACTATTTAGTTTATGTAAGACACTTCATCGAATTATGACTCATGATTTCAATGTCTTCAATAAAATAGATTTAAAAAACAACACTGAATTTGTTCCATCTTGAATTGTTAGCGATTTAATGACAGTACTGAATATCTGACTATAAAAATCATGGCTTAACTCTATAATGTATGAAGCTGCCGGTTTTGGTTCTAGTGTTCTGGAAATAGAAAAAATACTTATTTTTCAAGAACGATAGAGTGGAATCTCATGCAACATCTCTCTTTACAAAATAGCCATGACTAGCTTGACATTGCTGCCACGTCGCCAACTACGATATGCATACTTTCAAGGTTTGCTCCTTTACAGACACACTTTGGAATCTTCTTGTGAGAGGCACCAAAACAAAAGACATCATTTGAAACATAAATCAAACCTCAGTCCAGAAGAATCAATCTTGCACATAAACAGTGATGCAACACTGCTGTGCGTAATTATGACAAATTCTGCAAAAATGAGAACAAATTGGCAAAGAATGTAAAGCTTGCATTTAGCTCTACATTTTAGCATGAAATGCGTCCCTTTGTCCATTTTCCATGTGAAGATGCATTTTGCTCTACAAAATAGGGCAAAAATCACAAGTGCTGCAAACAACAACCACTTGCATTCTGATCATTCACATTGTTCCCGTGCCTCCACGCTATGCAGAGTCGAGAGTAGGTTGTTGAGGAAGCCAAAGTGAGCGCACATTTTGAAGGGAAGAGCAGTGCAGGATGCTGGGGGAGAGCAGTGGAGGGGAAGTGCATTGCAGAGCGCAGAGGGAAGAGCACAACATTGGAAAAGGAGCATAAAGAGTAGCAAAGAGCATCACAGGGAACAAAGGAGTTCAGAGCGGGGAGGAGGAGGAGCATGGTGGAGGGGGGAGTACAGAGTGCAGGAGGCACACAGACTGGGTCTTATTGGTTGCACTGGGTGTAAGAGGAGAAAGGCACAAGGAAATGACAGCACAGTGCGCAGGGGCAATACAGCACCTAGTTGACGATCAGTCAAGCACAGAATGATGGAAGGGGAGTAGAGTCAGTGCCGGACTGGGAACCGAAACCGGCCCTGGCAAACTGCTCGGCCAGCCCCCCTGTGGGGAAGGGGTGGTGCAGCCGAGCTGTTTGCTAGGGCTGGTTTCGTCCATATTTGTTAAAGGGGGCTGATATTGCTGGCTCCCGGTAACAAAAACGGCCCCGCTGGGGCCCAAAACCGGCCCCCACCCTGGTGGCCCACCGGGGAAACGCCCGGTGCCCGCTATGGCCAGTCCGGCCGTGAGTATAGCAGACAACAATGAAAATGCAGCACAGGCTGTGGAGGAAGCACAGTAAGGTGTGCAGCATGAGCAAAGCACAGAATGCATGGGATGTAGTGCAGAGGGCAAGCGAGTGATCCGCGGCTTAGAGGTGAGTGGTGCAGTATGCCTCGGGAAGGTTGTGTGCAGGCTGATCCTGTAGGATTCAGGAAAATGCAGTGCCAGGTGCAGAAGGAACACCGAACAAGGCTAGAGCAGTGCATGGAACAGAGGATCACAGTGCAGGGTGCAGCACAAAGTGCAGGTGGAGAGCAAAAGGACGGGGTAAGAGCCACAGTTGAGAGTGTATGTAGGGCAGATGAAGAGTGGTGCAGGGTTTAGTGGGTATTTGTACAGGTGTAGAACAGCAGAGAGGGCAGTGAAACAAAACAACGCTTTCAGGGTTTGGGCTGCACAGCAAGAGGACGAGTACATGCGTTCAGCACAACTAAAGGACGTGGTGTGAAGGGAACACAGAGCTGTGTGTGTGTTGTGCTCAGCACGTAGTGTAAGGTGCAAAGGGAATGGAACACATGTGGAATGGCAAAAGTGCATGGCAGAATTCAGGCAGTATATACAGGATGCAGGGGAAAGCAGTGCAAGGTGGCAGGGTAGTCCAGATTTAAGATAGAGTAGCTCCATTTGCAACGTGAGTAAAGCACAGGGTGCATTGGGATTGCTACTCAGCTCAGCTCGCTGAACAGAGGTGCTGGACAGAGGTGGAGTGCAGTATAAAGGGCAGAAGGAGCTTAGTGCCTGGTGCTGGGCAGTGGCGGCTCCTCTTTTATGGGGGAGGAGTGTCGCCCCACTGCTTTCAAGCAGCACGAGAAGCAAAAACATAAAATAATAACTTTCAGTTATTATCATTTTATGTTTGGCTGCTTTGCGGGTGGGCGAAGCTGCTCTGCTCTCGGAGCAGGGCAGGGGAGTAGTGGTTTGCCCACTCCTAAGTGCGCAATGGTTGTTTGGTCGGCCCTCTCAGGCCGCGAAAACTAGTCATGCGCACTTTCCCCGTTCTCCATGCAGGCTGCATTACAGCCTGCATGGAGAACATGCCCACCCCACCAGCCCCTGGCTGAGCGCCGTATCACGGCACTCAGACCAATCACAACGCTGCATTGCATAGTTGTGATTGGCTTAGGGGAGGGAGCCTGGCTGGCTGCTTCCTGTTCCTGAAGTCAGAGGCAGGAGAGCAGGAGCAGAGACGCAGGACCCTGCTGCAAGGTAAGTTATTTTTTGGGGATTTTTTTTTGTTATGCTCATTCCCTCCCGCAATTACGACTCCCCACCCCTTCTGCGCGACCCCCGCGTCCCCTTGCACCCGCCCCCCCCGCCCGCGAGCCATTCTGGCAGCCACTGGTGCTGGGAGAGTCCTGGGTGAAGTACAGGGTTTCAAGAGAAAGCATGGTTCAGGAGGAAATTTGGGGTACTTTGGAAAAAGTAGCAGTCCACAGCAGATCAACATAGGGTGCAGGAGAAGAACCATCCCAGATACAAAGGGAGACATTGCAGAAGAGAGGGGAAGAGTGTAGGAAGAAGAGGGAGAAGAGAGGGTACAGAATTAAAGGGCATGAAGAAGAAGGGAAAGTAGCACTGTGTGAAGGAGAAAGCATAATTTCAAGATGGCTATTACTTTCAAAAAAGTAAACTAACCAATAACCGCTTCACCACCCTGGAAAGTTTCCGACTAATGATACCATTCTAAAAACATATTTAAACTACAAATTCCTCAAACAATATTAGCATATATAAAAAGTGGTATATTTTTGGCGACTGAGTTTGAAAACCTCTTCACCAATGACATTGCTGGTCATAAGGAAATTCAGTATTTCAAAATATCTGTTTAATTTAGAGAAGTGAATCTGCCATTCAAAGAGAGGCAACTCCAATCTGCATTGAAGCACAGAAGAAAACAGTTAAACCATTTTAAAACCACGCAGATTCGGATTGCCTATTTGTTGATATAAATACCGCAATATAACTCAGTAAGAAAGGCTCAAAACTCTTCACGGTGGCATGATTGGTTTGTGAGCCGTGAAAAAGAGACTGGAATTTTTGTTAATCCTTCAGCAGAGATACCGCGCTCCAATCAATTTACACTGTGCCACCCTTGGAGCTTATTGAGTCCACTTCTGTAGCTTGTTTGGTCTCACACTTTCACACCATTGAAAACACTCACCGTGCTGGACTGAAACTGTTACAGACGCCCTTGGTCGCAAATGTATGGACCAGCACAACCTCGTGCTTCGAGAGGATGGATCGATACGGAACCATTTAAATCTTCTTTATCGATTATGTTGAAATTGATATTTTCAGTCTCTGCATGTCAGTGTTATGCAAAAGGATGACAATGGACTAAGAAAGGAAAGGCTGGATGTGAAACTTTAGCTGACAATAATGTAATGGAGTTTGGACATTCAACCCCCCATTGCAGTTGTAATACATTGTATTAGTATTTTTATAGCACTTTTCGACTCCGTGTAAGCCCCAAAGCAGATTCTGTCTAGTCTCAATTTAATATTTATATAGATTTTCATACCCCATGGCGAGATCATGAGAAATTCCGATGATGTGGGTGATAACCGGACGAAGCCGTGAAAATGTACGGTAATGGGGTCACCGGCCATTTTCCCCAAGAGGCGATGGTACAAACACCTCTGAAAATTACCGCCAGATGCAGCAGAAATATGGCGAGAGTGTTCGGGAATGGCGTGCATCGTCCGATAATTATCATTGATGTTTCCAGTGCATTTCACTGTTGGAGAAACGGTGCAGCAATAGAGGTTTCTGCCAGGAATTCCCTGCATTCCGGTCCCAGAGTCGTAGCTTTCAATAATGCAGCAGGTGCAGTGGCACCAGGACCCGATGGCCTCTGGGGCCCTCTGAACTCCTGGTATTGCTGTGTTTTACCACTACCACCAAACCTCCAGACACAGGATCCACTTTTCTAGTGATTACGCTAAATTGCACACCTCATGATCTTTTATTTACCTATTAAAAGTGGTTGAGGGGAGGAAACAACTCAGACAGATATCAGCAAAGTCGTCATGCTTGAAAAGATCACCAACTCCAAAGTGCAGTTTGAATATTTATTATAAGGCCAAAAACAATTTGGATGTAAATACATCTCAATAGCAAAGTATAGAGGTACAGAAAAATGAATACAGAGCCAATTTTACGAATATAAGTAATTCGGCCCAAAAGACAGATGATTACAAATTCCAAAATCACAACGCAACACAGAATAGATGCGATATTCAGTTCTCGGCTCATTGAAAGAAATCAAAATCTTTCCCTACACTGCTCTATATGAGGGCCCTCCCTGTCTCTCTTCTATCATTCCCCAAAGGTGTCAGCACGTGTTGACTTCCTAAGAAGTACTCACGTCAAATGGGTCGTTTTAGCTTATGGCTATGGAGCTTGCTCTAAGATGCTCCTTCTCCTCCGAAAGCTAGCAGAAGTCTGGTCTCGCTGTCCCTGCGCATCATACAAAAGATGGGATTCAACCCGCAATACGTCATTCTTCTTAAAATTTTCCATTGCACCTCTATGCAGTAGCTTTTTCTTTTTCATGATACAAATTTAATTAGTGATATCTTCTTTCCAGTGGCCTTGGCTTTCAGGCATTCAGACAGACCAGATACGCAAGGCATCCTCACTTCTCGCTTCCCAGCCATCTTCAAAGACATTCTGGGTCTCTCCTTAACTCTGAAAATAACGATGTGTATTCTTTCACCTGCAGTAGGATGAGAACATTCTAGTTTCGAACACAACAACATTTAATTATTTATTTCTCAAGAGCAAGGAGAATTGAAACTTAGGACTGTGGGCCTATAATTCAGGCAACTTAAACTAACCACAATTACAGTGTAGAGAAATAATATCGTCCTGCACATTATGCATGAAGGAATCGTAATACATTCAAAGTTCTACTTAAATGCGTTCACTAGTTTCAACATCAAATGAATCAAATAAATGTTTCTTAATAATCATAAAACACTGCAAACAATACGAATACATGAGAGTGCGTTTAAACCATGAGTATAGTGCACTCATACAAAATAGAGTGCTATCAGCGCTCTATCACTAGTTTGCACCAAGTAATGCGGCACCTTTGCTATTATTCCCTAGCCTGACATGGGGGGCGTGGCTTAGCGCGCAACGAAGATGGCCGCAGTTTCCTGAGCTCCGCGTTATCACCGGTGCGGTTGCTCAAGTTGTCATGCTTTTCGGGTGATTTTCGATCACCTTTGGTTGACGATAAGCGGCAGAACAGCTTGTGAGCCTTGGGGATGACCTAGAAGTTATTCGGTCTGCGTCTCCGTGTGTGGCCTCACTCGAAGCTGTTTTTCACTCCGTCGGAGCTCTGAAATGCCGCCTGTTACGGAAGTTTCACAATGTCACGGCAGGCAAGAAATGGAACATGCTCTTGTGCTTCTTGCCTAGGCTTATTCCCCCTGCTGAGCCTGAGGTATCGTACTTGCCAATTTTAATGCTTTTCACGACAGGACCCGCTATTTCGACACTTTAGCGAGAGATACTTCTTCCATCAGGTCATTAGCATTTACAAAATGGCGGCCGCTGACAAGATTTTATTTGAGGAATATATTTCCTAATTACTTGCCTTAATAACAGCGTTTGGATGTAGTTCATTGGTGGTGGACTACCACATGAGCAGTTTTGTGTCTGGTATCCGCTGTTATTATTGAGTCGTGATGATTATGTGCTGGAACCATCTGTTAACTCCCTCACATTTCAAAAGTCCTGCGTGGTTTATCTTTAAAGATCAATCCACTGCTTTTGGATCTTATCCTTTCTAATGTTGGATGTGTGGGGCTCATTCATTACTGAAGGCTACAAACTGACAGTCGCTGTCAGGTTTCCCATGGTGTGACACTTTGTCTGTCGACAGATTCTATTTTACTCAAGGAGTCTCTCTCAGTGCTTGATGATTATCACATTTTTTTTGTGTTGGCCTTCTTTCTGTCTGGCATTAATACCTCGCTTTTCCTGAATAATTCCTACATTACTCTGGGCATATTTGTTATAGCGTAATTTCTACGCACTTCAAGTCATTTAGTGGTGATTATTGCGATTTTTCCCGATGGCAGAAGGTATGGGTGTTACCACTAAGGACAGAGATTCTAAGGGGAACCTGAAGCGATCTAAACAGACCTCACCTACCTCGGACTTACCAGCTAAGAGTAATAATGACTCTGCTTCAACTTTAGAAACTATATTACTCAAACTCAATACTGTCCATGATATAGCACAGAGTACCAAAACGAACACAGATCTGCTTCAAGTAGAGGTGGCGGCAATTCAAAATGCCCAAAAAATCTTTAATTCCGTGTTTCCAATGCTGAAACGCGAATAAGTAGTGTAGAAGACTTTACAAACAAACAAGCAAAACACATCCAAAGTTTGGAGCGCTCCATGGTTTTATTAAGAAGGGACCTAACTAATCAGGAAGATCGGAATTGCAGAAGTAATCTTCATATTGTTGGATTACCGGAGAATTGTGAGAAGTCTGCTCCTTCAGTGATTGACTTCTCACTTACTTGGATCCCAAATGTTCTGAATATTTCGTTCGACAAGAACTTTGAGATAGAACGTGCTCATAGAGTCCCAACTTTTAAACCTAGAATGATGTCTTCTCCCAGACCTTTGATCTTTAAATCTTTGTGTCACCAACATACTGAGCAAATTCTGGCACAAATGAGGAAGATTAAAACAATACAATGGGAAGGTCACAGAATATCAATATCACAAGACTTTGCCAGAGACACTGTAATTCGTTGCAAAGGCTTACTGAATTTACGCAAGAGACTCATTTATATGAATGTTCCATTTTCCTTTGCTGGTCCCTCAAGATTCAGAATAACTTTCAAAGGTCGTCCCCAGATTTTTTATGAACCTTCAGATCTCTCAACATTCTTGGACAATCAATTTGAATCGCAGATGGACTCAGACTCTCTTCCTGGTGCTTCTCGCCCTTAACGATTTACATGTATTGACATGTCTGTGCCTAATGCTTTTCATTCTTCTATTACATATGCTGGTTCTCTGTTTTTTTGTGCCTTGCCACAATCTTTGTGGTTATTGCTGTTTTCTGTGTTCAACCTACAATTGGTGATTACACACTGAGGCTTTGTTCATCCTAGATTAGTTATTCTCTATTAATTGATTCTCCTTTTTACAGGATAATGCATTTTTCTGTCCTGTTTTTAATGTTATTTGGGATTACATCCCTTGCATGCTATGTATAGGTTGATTGACCTAATTTTCTATGGCTCTTCTGTAGGTATATTGTTAAAATTGTACTACTGTTAATGTATATCTACTCTCTTACTCATCTCTATCTTTCTTATCTCCTATTCTTTGCCGTTAATAGTTATTTGAACCTTTTGTTTTATTTCTTTTGCTTATTCTAATTTCTATTTTACTCCTTATTCTGTTCTTCCTCTGTTCAGTGGTCCTTTTAGGCAGTAATCTTTTTACATAGATATATTAATTCATGACATCATTCGTCACCAATGTTATGATAGTTATACATTTGTCTTAGGTTATAGTTATGAAATCTCATTGGTGAAATAACACTTTATAATAGACATTCCATCTAATTCTTCTATAATTTTTGTTCTTGCTGTACAGTATGGTTCATGATATCTTTATTACACATTTTTTCAGTGGTCATTTATGATATATATAATATGTTTCTCCTTGGACACCAGAACTATGCAATTTTTTGTTTTGTATCTTGCTTATTGGAGATTACCTCTCTATAAGTCTGTATGATTGTATGTTTTTATTTATTCTTGGATTTATCATTAACTTTCTCTCTCTTTAATCTCATGACAAAAGTAAGTATCTTATTTTCTATTTTTCTTATTCTATTTTCTTTTCTTTGTTTTATTCTACCTTTTATTCATTTTTTCTATTTGGTCCGTTTATTCTATTTTCTATTTGACTTCTTGTCTCTTCCTGTTGCTCTGCATTGGCGATAAGTTATTTATGTGTATTTACTATCTATCGGTATTATTGTTCATTATTGAAATGTTAAATTATTTTGCTGAATCTTGCTTTTATATGCACCAATTTAAACTTATCTACTCATTTTTCGATTTGACCTTTTTCTTTTTATTGGATATTTATCCTGAAACTTATGAATTGCATCTAATGTTAGATACTGTATTTAATTTTTATTTTCTAAGTGCTCAAATTGTATGGGATTGTCCCTGACTTCCATCAATCTACAGTTGACTAGATATTCTACATTCTATATTTTGTGATTATCCTCTTTGCATCTTATTTATATAAATTTTATAGGCCGGTTTATAATACTTTAGATTGATATTGATAATACCTCAGATTGATATTTATAATACCTTAGATTGATATTTATCTGCTAATATAACCATACCTTATTTATTTATGACATGATATCTGTCTTCTTCAATGTTCAAGTATGTTATATTTATTGAATTTGCAGTATTTATTCTTATTAATGGGTTATAGGCAATATAGTAATACACTTGTAATGTTACACTTGTTTCGTCGCTCAGTGACATATCTATCGTTGAGCTGTCTGCACCGCGGTTGATGGCCTCTGCTGTTGCTCCTCCATGTTGTTTCCCCCATGCAATTTGTCTATTACAGACATCCCCTGGTGGGGTTACACTTTTTTAATGCTCCATTTTTTCTTGGAGTACTCTTGCTCTTTCTTTTCTTCCTTCTAGTCTTTACTCGCTTCCTTTCTTTGTATCCTAATTCTGGGACATCTGCTTCATTTTATTTTGGGATATATGTTACATTTTCTTTAGTTTTTAATTATTTCTTGGCTTCCCTTTTGCCTCTTTATCAGATGTCTTCAATCTTGTTGTTCCATACATATCTATGACGGGCTTAAATGTAGTTTCACTTAATGTTCGGGGATTGAATCATCCAGTTAAATGGAACACAATTTTGGACTATTGCAAAAGTTAATCTGGTGATGTGGTTCTACTTCAAGAGACAAAGATAGCCTTTAAAGAGACTCTTCTTATGAGGAAAGATTGTGCTCTTGCTGTTACTTGTTCTGAGGCCTCTGGAAAGAAAAATGGGGTTGTTACTCTTATTTCCAAAAGCTCTGGTTTGTCTTTTGTTACAGCTGAGCATGACACCAGTGGTAGATGGCTACTTACCCGTTTGACTAATGGTTCGGAAGATCTATATATTATGAATTTATATGCCCCAAATATTGATGACCCACTTTTTTGGCGCGCCATAAATAAAAAACTTACTGATATTCCACAGAATTCTAGAACAATTGTTGGCAGGGATTTTAATCTTCCCCTTGATCCTATTTTGGATAGACACTCTGCTTTTAAATTTCGACCCCCTAGGGCGCATAAACACTTACTCAATATGTGCTCGTTTTATCATCCTGTTGATGCATGGAGATTGCATAATCCTACGGGTAGTGATTTTACGTTTTTCTCCTCTCCACATTCTAGCTTTTCTCGCTTTGATTATCTTTGGTAGATGCCTCTATCTTAAAACACACTATAAATGTCATGATTCATCCAATTGTTGTTTCTGACCATGCGGCGGTTTCTTTAACTATTCTTAATCTCACAGATACGAGAGGCCCTCTTAACTGGCGTCTCAATACAAAAATTTGGGAAGATAATGATGAAGTTAAAGAACTTAGGCGCTGATTAGGATGGCGGGCGGATGTCCATCGCTGGGCCGGCGGTGGACATCCGCAGGCGATCGCAACCCAGGAAACTGCTGGTCAGATTAGGATGGTGGTGGTGACCGCGGCGGTGGGAAATTCCGCCCGCCGCTTTACCGCCGGTTGCCATCCGCACTCCTGCCTGGTGGACGGAGCAGGACCGGGATAATGGTGGCGGTGCTGAGCAGACTCCGTGGCACGATTATGATGCCGGCGGTAGCCAGCCTTTCCGCAGCGGTCAAACCACCATAGAAAGGCTGGCGGAGATTGTCTTCCGGGGGCCCGTTGCGGGCCCCCAATGTGTTGGGGGTGTGTGGGTGCACGGGGGGTACCCATGGTCCCCCCCTACATTTCCCTGTACCAGGTGGCAGGCACTGTGCAGTGCCTGCCACGCTGTGCAGGGAAATGCAGGACATGCTCCTTTCGACATCGCGGTGGTGCTGCGGGCAGCAGAAACCGCCGCAATGTTAAAGCCCGCGATCGTAACGCCGTGGTCGGATTTCGACCGCGGGCCATCGTAATTCAACCGGCGGTAATGTCGCGGTCCATGCGGGTGGTCTTTTGCCGCTACCATGGCTGTCAGGGAGGTTTTCCGACCGCCATCCTAATCAGCCCCTTAATGTGGAAATTGATATTTCTTCAAGGATAATGACTCTTCGGTGAACTCCCCAATAGTTTTGTGGGATGCATTTAAATGTACTATATGGGGTCATATTATTAAAAAAATGGCCAAAAGGAACAGTGACATTAGAAAATCCCTTCACTCTATGGGGGATGATATTAAACGCAAAGAGGAACTATTTAGACAATCAAACGACAAATCCCTCCTGCAGGATATAAAAAATTTGAAATACTCTTTTAATTCCATAGTCACTAAAAGAGCTTATATTGGTGTACATGCCCAAAAATCTCGTCATTTATTGTTACGGAATAGAGCTGGTAAGCTCTTGGCTGCCACGCTAAAATATCAAAACACGAATGTCAATACGACTCGCATTTCTCATATTACTGATAAAAATGGTTAAAAAAAATTCCGTACCCAAGAAATTCTTGGGGTCTTTTGAGAATTTTTTGAAACATTATACACTCCTAAAGATCAATCTACCAAAACTACCTGTCAAAAGTTTCTTCAGTTGATTCCTACTAATACTATTTCCCATACTGACATGACTGAATTAGGGAAACCAATTGATATTGAGGAGATCATCCAGGCTATTAAGGTTACTCGCTCGGGGAAAGCTCCAGGGCAGGATCGTTTTCCTATCACCTTTTATAAAACGTTTACTCCTTCAATAATCAAATATCTTAAGATGATTTTTGATGATTATGTTGTTTCTGGTAAGGTTTCTGGTTCGGCTGCTGAGGCTACTATTGTAGTTATACCAAAGGACGGTAAGGATCATTCAGATCCTAAAAATTACCGTCCAATTTCATTATTAAATATGGAAGCTAAAATCTTTGCCAAGGTCTTAGCTAAACGCTTAGAGAGTCATATTCCCAATCTCATTCATGACTCCCAGACAGGTTTCGTATAAGGGAGACTTGCCAGAGACAACATTCAGACCTTTTGTCATATATTGGAAAAAGCAAAACATTTGGTATTGCCATCGGCGGCGATCGCCCTTGACGCCGAAAAGGATTTTGATAAAGTCTTTTGGCCTTTTTTACAAGCAGTATTAGACTCCCATAACCTTGGCGATTCCTTTATTAATATGATCATGTCTCTTTATGTGCAACCAAAAGCTAATATCAGAATTAATGGCGCTACATCTTCCTTTTTTAATCTTTGTCAGGGCAGTAGACAAGGGTGCCCTCTTTCACCCCTTCTTTTTCTCCTAGATATAGATCCACTTCTTCGTCTACTTAATTTGAACCAAGGTATTAAGGGGTTTCAACTTGGTTCGTACACCCTTAAAATGGTCGCTTACACTGATGACGTCCTTATTTTTTCAGAGGATATTGCAACAGCAATCCCTGTTATCTCTAATATCATAAGTGATTTTTTGCTCATCTCTGGGTACACTCTTAACAAAGAAAAGACGGAATTGTTCCCCCTAAACGTGTTGTGTTTTCCTGTTCACATGGGTGATTTAGGGTTTAAATGGCAATCGACTCGTATCAAATACTTTGGGATTTGGTTCTGTAAGAACCTTTCAGACACTATCACCTATAATGAATCTCATATCATATCAAAGGTTAAGGACCTTTTATCATCCTGGTCTCCTAAATATATTTCTTGGTGGGGAAGATTACAAACTCTTAAAATGATGATAACCCCGATTATACATTTTTCATCTTCCATGTTACCTATAAAACTTTCTTCTGCCTTCTTCCATGAGCTTGATTCAATCTCTTCAAAATTCTTATGAAGCGACAGGAGAGCTAGAATTGCCTTCAAATACCTCAGGAAACCTTCTGAGTTTGGTGGTTGTAATCTTCCGGACTGGATTCTACATCAGATTTCCTTCCTAGCATCTCAAGGTGCTCTTTGGTTCTTACCGGATTCACAACTGGTACCCCCTTGGATTCACATTGAACAGGAACTATGCACTCCTTTTTCCACCCCTTCCTTTCTCACAGCTTCTACGCTTATTTTAGATCATTCTCAACGTATTATATTAGACACGATTAATGCATTAAAATATCTTGTTAAAAAAGTATCTAAACCTATTCATAAATCAAGATGGTCTTCTTTGTGGCATAATCCTAAACTTTCTACTGACATTGATCCTAGCATAGCCTCTTTGTGGGCTGCCAAAGGCATTATATTTGTGAAAGACCTATATGATTATAATCATGATCCGCTTCCCTTTTCTTTCTTAGCCAAGAAATATAATCTTTGCAATATGGACTTTTATTCTTTTTTTAAACTAAAGGTTAAAATTGCTAAAATACCCCTATCTACGGATTTGGGTATTGTCTCACTCCTTTCTATGTGGTTATGTTCAGGCCATACTGCGTCTGAAATGTATAAATTCTTATCCGCTCCACTCCCTTCACAGTCTACGATTACTTATGTTAAATGGTCTCACCATTTTGCAGATGACATTTTTAAACATATTTCACAAGATACTTGGTATTTGATCGGGAAATTATCCCTACGTAATAAAATTGCTCCTTCACTGATCCAATCCAAATTCTTCACATTAAGGGGCCGATTCCGATTCGGGCTGGAAATCTCTGCGACCGAGCCGGACCCGGAGAGATTTCCGACCGAATCGGACCCTAGCAGTCCGACCGAACGAGTACGATGCGCACGCATGCTATCGGACTCGATTCGGTCGGACTCCCATTGAAGTCAATGGGAGCCGGTCGTACAACGCGTATGCGGGCTCCCATTGACTCAATGGGTGCGAGGCGAACAAGGGCAACCCCTACAGCGGGTACGCATCGAAGCGGGTCGCGCCGTACATGCACAGGTAGGGGGGACCCATGGGTCCCACCTGTGTGCAACTCGCGTGGCTACGCGTACAGGGGGTCCGACACGGACCCCCAAAATGCGGCTCCGACTGCTCTTTTGAGCCGGACGGCGCGAGTCGGTCGGACTGCTCGAGGCGCGCATCGTACTTACCCGGCCGGGGAACGTCTCCATTGCGCGGTGCGAGTCGTGTCCTTGCGAGTCGGTCGGAGCGGTCGGCTTTCGCGAACGAGTCGGTCGGTGCGGTTGGGTCTCGCGAACGAGTCGGTCGGAGATTTCGCATCGTACTCGCTTGCCCGGACGCACGTACGAATCGGTCGGGAAACAGGGCTCCGAATCGGATCCGGTAAAGCCGAATCCGATTCGGAGCCCTACCGGCCGAGATCGGAATCGGCCCCTAAATCTTCTACATTGGACCCCGGCTCGTTTACATAAATTGAAACTACGAGATAGTGATCTTTATTGGAATTGTAATCTTGTACCAGGCACCCATCCACATATGTTCTTTGAATGTACGTTATTAAATTCCTTTTGGGGCCCGATACAGAAACACTTATCATTAATTTTTAATACATCTATAGAACTTTCTTTGCCTATGATTTTACTAGGTCCATGGGCTGCAGTTATTCCTTTACCCCTTGACAATACGGATCTAGAGCTATTAGATTTACTTTTATCCATTGCTGTTAAAATAATACTAACAGAATGGAAATCTTTTCATCTTCTATCTGTCATACCTGGTAGGCATGGGTCTCATACCTTCGTGGAGCTCATACTTTTGTTGAGAAAAACTTTACTCGCCTTCCATTTCTAGTAATGTTTGGCGGTCTCTGGACAACTATATGAATTTGTCTTCTCAGGGGTTGGTAGCTTAGTATCCTTTTGATTCCATTTCTTAATTTATTTTCTTCCATTGGAGCAAATGTCCCCTCCCACCTCTTTGATTCCTATCTTTTATTTCTTCCGTCTTTTCCTCGGTATTCTTCTTCTTTTTCTTTTCCCCTTTTTCCCCCGGCTGATCGTTTTTATTTATTAAACAATACAACTAGTATATGTCTTTGCCATGATATATGTAGTTGCTTTGCCTGATTCATATCTCTGGGATTTATATTATTATTTCATGAATTTTGGAACATCTACTATATGTCATGATATTTATTTGCTCACCTTTTTAAAATAATGATATGTTTACCATTCTTTTATCCCAGTCCATTGACTCTTGCTATGAAATCTTTTTATTCTTAAAATTTTTCAGAACTAATTTATTTATATTTCACTCTGTTCTGTTGTATTGTTAGTGTATTACAAATGTATTTCTCTTTTAATATGCAATAAAGATATTTGAACAAAAAATTCCCTACTGACGGTAATTGTATTACCAGCTCACCTCATAATCAGACCCTTAAATGACTCTTCCCTTTAACACAATGTCTACCTGGTCGTTATACAAGTCAGAATGATCTTCGAAGGGAATGTGCTTCCAAGATATGATCTTCCGAGATACTGTCATTCCAACAGCAATGGAGATTTATGTGCGAAATAGTTTAGTTATATAAACTCCAGCTGCCCAGTTCCCTTTGCTGCACAATTTAGCCAATTCTGCTCCATAATTTGGTCCTTCATGTACTTAACAACATTGTGTAACACAATGGCTGTGCTTCTTGTAGCAATGCTGGTGTACAATACTGACCCAAATCAGCTTCATTCATGATCATGCACAAAAAAAGTCACAATTTAAATGTACAAATGTAAAGCTAAAGTTGTCAGTAGCTCATTAACGCATTTTATTTAGTGTCTTACTCTTGGTTTTAGTGACAGAGACAAGTGTTTGCCAGCTGCTATTGACATGTGTAATTTTTATGGGCATTTTACCCAGTTTTACTTACCGATGAACTATATTAAACTTGGCTGAATAACCACCTGGGTTGTTATTTCTTGAGATGACACCCGAGATGGAGGAGTGCTGCAGAGGGTGATATCGCCATATTTTAAAAACACAGATGCAGAAATGTCATTTGGAAATTCAGACCCCCTGCATTACCATCACACGCCATACTAGGTATAAGACGTTCAAAGTACATTTAAGGCACAACTTGGTACCAGAGACCACCCAATTCTGAGGAAACACGATCGACATCAGGGTGTATAAAAATGTGTATAATGGAGTTGCGGTGGTGAATATTATATATTTAAGGTGACGAGGCAGAGCCAACGTTAAGAAGAATGTGAGTATGAGAAATTGATTTGTTGATTGAGTAAAGTGTTAACCCCGCACAGGTAACAGCCACAATCCCTGTCAGGCTGAACCACAAAAGTGACTAAGTCAACCTGAGCAGGCTTAACTTAAAGGGAATGTGTAAAGAATTTATGCAACACACAAACAGCAATCAAGTGAAAATACAACACAAGAAAAATCCCACACCAATTTAGAAGAATAGAGTAAGTTTTAATTGATTTTTAGACACCAAAATAGCAAACATCCATTCAGTAGTACCAGATGTATGCATTTTTAAAGTTTAAGTTAAAAACTACCACCTAAAAGATCAAAGCGCCAACCTTGGACATCAAGGGGCCGATTCCGATCTCGGCCGGTAGGGCTCCGAATCGGATTCGGCTTTACCGGATCCGATTCGGAGCCCTGTTTCCCGACCGATTCGTACGTGCGTCCAGGCGAGCGAGTACGATGCGAAATCTCCAACCGACTCGTCCGCGAGACCCAACCGCACCGACCGACTCGTTCGCGAAAGCCGACCGCTCCGACCGACTCGCACGGACACGACTCACACCGCGCAATGGAGACGTTCCCCGGCCGGGTAAGTACGATGCGCGCCTCAAGCAGTCCGACCGACTCGCGCCGTCCGGCTCAAAAGAGCAGTCGGAGCCGCACTTTGGGGGTCCGTGTCGGACCCCCTGTATGCGTAGCCGCGCGAGTCGCACACAGGGGGACCCATGGGTCCCCCTACCTGTGCATGTACGGCGCGACCCGCTTCGACGCGTACCCGCTGTAGGGGCGCCCTTGTTCGCCTCGCACCCATTGAGTCAATGGGAGCCCGCGTACGTGTTGTACGACCGGCTCCCATTGACTTCAATGGGAGTCCGACCGAATCGAGTCCGATAGCATGCGTGCGCATCATACTCGTTCGGTCGGACTGCTAGGGTCCGATTCGGTCGGAAATCTCTCCGGGTCCGGCTCGGTCAGAGAGATTTCCGGCCCGAATCGGAATCGGCCCCCTAGTCACGAGACACCAGGACAAAGTCTAAACATATAGTTGACTGCAATGGAGCGCAGGTCAGATACCTTCGGACTTAGGAGAAATTTAGTGGACAAATATCTGCAGAAGGTAAAGCTCAGCACGGCAAGCCTGAAGGCTGTGTGCGAAGAGGAGGCGTCGTCTTCGAGGAACCGCTGGATGAAGTCGCCGTGAAGGTTTCCACGTTCGGACTTAGGCCCTCATTTATGGGGATTTGGCGTAGGGCAGCACAGCAAGTCACCTTGCTGCGCTGCCCTACGTCAAAGTGAAAGGGCAGGAATGCACTGTATTAAAGCAATACGGTGCATTCCTGTCCTTTCTCCCTGCACTGATGCCGCTACGGCAGCCTAGCACCAATGCAAGCACCCTTGCATCATGGTGCAAGGGTGCCTGTGTTGTCGGCATGATTTTTTTGTGCAGGAATTGGCACCTTCTTGCACACAAACAATCCTCAGAGGCGTTTTCCTCTTTCTGTATGTGCTGCAGAATGCAGCACACATAGAGGAAAAAACGAGGAGAAATAAAGATATTTCTCCCTGTTACACCTCACCTCAGGGAGGCGTTAGCATTTGGCATTTCCCCAGGTTTATATGATCATGCAAATCTGGGGTAGCGTCGAAATCCATGGGTGTTGCATGGGAAAACCCACCGCAATGCCCATGGAACGCCTCCCGAGCTCAGAGTAAGGCAATGCGGCAATTTGTGCTGCCTTGCCTTACTCCATATCTATGAGGTCATCCAAAGCCAACCATAGTGGCTTTGCATGGCCTCATAGATATGATTTTGTAATCTGTTTCACTGGAGCATCACCAAAAATGACGCTCCAACTGTGCAGGGGGTTCACAAATAAGCCCCCCAGGTTCTTTTTGGAAGTCAAAAACCTCCAGTCCGACGAAACTGCACTTATTAAATGTAATAAGGCTACCCACTGTTATCCTATGGGAGAGGTAGGCCTCACAGTAGTGTAAACAAATTTAAGAATGTTTCACTACCATGACATGTAAAAGTTAAAAGTAAATGTCCAACCTTCTCATTACAATGCACTCAGCCTATGGGCTGTCTAGGGCCTACATTAGGGGTGACATATGAAATAAAAGGGGAGCTTAAGGCTTTGCAAGGGGCTTATTTTGCCAAGTCAAATTGGCAGCTTAAAACTGCATACATGCTTCGATGGCAGACCTGAGACATATTTTAAGGGGCTACTTAAGTGGGTGGCACAATAAGTGCTGCAGACCCACTGGTAGCATTTCATTTATAGGCCCTTGGTATATGGTATATCACTTTACTAGGGACTTGTAAGTATATTAAATATGCCATTCCGGTGTAAGTCAATTTTACCATTTTTTAGGGAGTGAGCTTAAGCACATTAGCATTTTTTAGCAGTGGTAAAGTGCAAAGAGTCTAAGGGCCAGCAACAACAAATTCAGAAAAATAGGTAGGTGAAGGCAATACGTTTGGGGAAGACCACCCTAAGGCTGACAGGTCTAACAGTGGGCAATTTTAATACAGTAAAACAGCAATGGTTCCTCATAGCAGAATTCATTTAGGGCTGACAATAAGAATTGCAATACATGATTGTAAACAAACACAATTTAAATCACACAAAGGATGCAAGATGTAATTCTTTAATTTGACAAAAGTATGCAACAAGTGATTAAACTGAAGGTCCATCACGGTGCTCTGAGCAAGGTACAACACCAATAGGAGGCGTGCAATATAAACTTACACCACAAATATTCAGACACTTCTTCAAAAAGGTATGCAAGTGACAGTTAATATTGGGGTAAAAAAAAACAAGCAATAATATTTTAAATCAGTCCAGTACAGCTGATGGGCTCATGGCCACTTGTAACATGTCAATGTTTTAACCCAGCCGTATAAATCTATATGTCATCACCAGGACAGATTAAATGCTGAAAGTAGCTGCTTGAAGTATACGTCATAGGGCCTTCTTGGGTCCCTGTATTCATGACTAAAAATGCAAAAGTAGGAGTAAAGAACATCACAGTGTTAGGAGGGTATTCTGCCAAAATATTGTTTCAAAATATAATCAGACACAATTATTGTGTCAAAAATATTGTGATGTCAAAAATATCATGGGCCAGGGTATAGAAGCTAAGACTATTATTTTTTACATTCTGTTTTATCATTTTTTAAATATATATATTACATCATGTCATTTTTAATTATTTCTTTGAAATGTATTAGTTTTTGCATTATGAGTTGTTATTATTTTAATATTAAGAATGTTTAATTATTTTTATGTAGTTTTGTATTTGATTTGGTAATATAATTTAAAGTTTTTTTAACATTTATATCAATTTTGGTTTTTGGTGGTTTGTAGGGAAATAGGGTGGGAAGTTTTCTAAATATTTATTTTTAAATTACATTAATTTTTATACATTTCAATTTGTTTATTTGATCATTATGGAAATTAGTTTGTAATTATTTAAAGATAATTTTAAAATCAGGGTAATTTTTTTTATTTGTTAATTGGTCAATTAGATATTTGATTGTGCTAATTATGTAATGGTCTTTTTTGGATGTTAATTAATTATATCATGTTTTAGTTTTTTGTACAATAATTTTATATTATTATTATTTTTTTAAATAATGTGTATTTCTAATTTTTTCTATTATTAATTTAATTTGTTTTCGTGGTTGTGGGAATGTTACAGTCATACGGTGGGAAGTGTTTCCAATCTATTTTTTTTGTTTGATTTGTTATACAATTTTAATATAATTTTATGCATAAGTTTGTATATCAATTTTGTGTTTTTAGAGTTTATTATTCATACAAATTATTTAAATAATGATAAGATTATTTTTATGTTCATTTATTATATATAAGTAATTTATTTTGTATTTATTTGGGTCAGGGAAAGTTACATCCAAGCTTTTTAAAGTTCAACACATTCCCTACTGCTGCTCAGGTTGGAGTGGGAATAGTAAATCTGACCCCTCCAAAGTTCAACACTATCCATACTGTTGCTTATGTTGCAGTGGCAATAGTAAGTAAAACCCTCCAAAGTCCAACATTTTCCCTCCTGGTGCTCAGGTTGGAGTAAGAATAGTATATCTGACCTATCTGAAGTTCAATAATTTCCCTACTGTTGCCTATGTCACTGTGATAATAGTAATTCTAACTCCTTCAGCATCCACAACACTTTCCCACTGTTGCTTACGTTGGAGTGTGAATAGTAAATGTGGTCCCTCCAAAGTCCAACACTTTCCCCATTTTTGTTCATTTTGAAGTGCGAATAGTAAATGTGACCCTTCTGAAGTCCAATATTTTCCCTACAGTTAATTATGTTGAAGAGGGAATAGTAAATCCAACCCCGTACAAAGTCCAGCACTTTCCCTACTGTTGCTTATGTGGTAGTGGAAATCTGACCCCTCCAAAGTCTACAACATTCCGTATTGTAGCTCAGGTTGGAGTGGGAATAGTATAGAATAGTTTATCTCCCTCCAAAGTCAAATACTTTCCCTACTGTTGATTACATTGATGTGGGAATAATTATCTGACACCTCCTAAATCTAACATTTTCTCTACTGTTGCTCAGGTCGAAGCGAGAAAGAAAGAATTCCCTCAAAAGTCCAAGACTTTTGGTACTTTTGGTCAGGTGCAAGTGGGAGTAATGCATTTGATCCCTAACAAACTACATTTTTTAATTTGAACTTTTAAAAAATCTGTTTAAACATATTTACTTTATTTATAAAAGTTAGTTTAATATATATTATTTTTTTATTATTTATTTTTTAGTATTTTTTTTAATGTGGTTAATGCATACCCTTTTAACATTTTTAAATATCTAGCATTTGTAATTATAATTATTAGTGTTTTGGTTTTTAATATTTGTGTTTAAATAGTTTTTTTAAATGGTATGTATTGTTTCTGATTTCTTTAAATTATATTTTTTACTTTTTTTATTTGATGTCTTTTTATGTTTTTTTATTTTTCCTATATTATAAACATATATATTTTAAAATGTACTATTATTTTTAAACTTAATATATTTTTTAAAGATTATGGGGCTCTTTACGATGTCGGTCGGAGTTGCCTCCTATCGACACTCTCTCAGACTCGGGACCTACCTACCTTCGGTCGGAGGTTCTGACCGCCTAATTATGATGTGACCGAACACTGTTCGGATGCATACTCACTTTTCTTTATGGGAGCTTGTGTCATGGCAATAAACAGGCCGTAATACAGGCTCCCATGAATAAATGGGGGCGTGTGTAAAACCCTGCACCCTGTGGCAGGCACCTCAAGGTGTCTGCCACAAAGTGCAGGGTTTTACAGGGGGGTACCCTAGGTACCCCCTTGACCACCAACCGTAGACAGCAGAGGCAAGGTGGCCCTGCTAGGGGCCCCCAAAGTCGGTTTCTGACAGCATTTCCATGTCAGAAAGGCCTGCACAGAAAGGCTGTGGGAAACTGACATCGTAATCCCGATAGCAGAAATTGCGACCATAGGGGATTACGGTGTGGTTCCAACCGGCTGGAAGACTCTAAGAGCCAGTAGGACCGAGTCAGAATGACTGACCGGTTTACGTTCTGACCGCCGACATTATATTTGGGCGGTCGAACCGCAAACTGACCATGTCAGTCGGAAAGCCTCCGACCGTGGCCGGAAACCTTCCAACTAGCGGTCGGAGGCTTTCCGACCGACATCGCAATCGGCCCCTATGTGTTGTAACGGAATTACATTTCGATACTTACATATTTTATGATTATATTGTGGTCTTCTATATTTTTGTTGTCAATATTTTTGTCTTTACATACAAAATATGTAAAGTTGATATTTGTGTCTGATTTTTGTGGGTGATAATATTGTAAGCGATATTTCATCATAGAACTCAATGAGCCTTGACATATATGGATGCATCATTGAAAGTCATATCCGAAAGCCATTTAAAAACTGACCCAGAGGTCAAGAAGGGTGCGTGGAAGGTACTGCACTCCCTTCTTGGCATCTAGCATTTTTAGTATGGCTTGGTTGAAATGCTGACATGTTACCAGTGGCCATGAACGTATCAGCTGTCTTGGACTGATTTAAAATATTGTTGATCTGTCCGTTTTCAAAAAGCATCAGGAGTAAAAATCCCGTTTGGAATGAGAAACAATGCACTCCTGAGATCTCTTAAGATATGCAGCAATCAGGTGATACTGTCAGAGCTATTCAATCAATCTGGATGCCATGTTTTCAAAAAGTACATCCAAGGGTTTTGTCTGGAGTCCAGTAGTTATGCCTTTAAGACATGTTCTAAAGAGAAAATTTTCAAATCTGACAGCAAATGGTCTGCAAGGGTAAAACGGGCTGGTCAAGTTTCTTATGAAATATTGCAGGTTTGTGATTCTTGAAGCATGTATGCAGGTCATTCACTATTTGGCTTACCTATTGTTTTTGCATTAGCACTGAATCATACAAGACACTCATTGATGCTCACTTATGGCATAGTTTTTTCTGTAACAGAGCTTGTTACTAATGATGTTCATGAATGGTTTTCACACGTGATGCACCTTTTAGAAATACAGCCATGAACAACCACATTTATTACAGTGTATTTGATTTCAGCTCTCACAATTTGGTAGCTATGTGATAAGTAATGACTGGTGTTTTGTGAACAACCTTTTGTAGTTTTTCACAGGTGGGCTATGAAAGAAATGTTTTTGCATTACATTTTTGTAGTTAGGAGCTTATGGATGATAGTTCACCACAAATGGAATTCTGTCACTTATGATTCTGCTGTTAGTGTTCCACAGAAAGCACATCCCTGTGTAACTGCAAAGTAATAATTATTCATGCATAATTAAAATTAATATATTTTTCAATTTACTTTAGGTGGAAATAAATTTTTTAATTTAAACTTCAGCAAAATATTTTTATCTAATTTCTCTGCTGACTGTCCCTTCTGTCCGACGATTTCGGAGTCAGAGGATCACTTTCTGCTTTTTTGTCCAGGATACCTGACCCAAAGAAAAAGGTGGGTTGCCCCTATCTGTAGGCTATTAGGCATAACATATTTTTGGGAGGCTGGTAGGCTCATGAGGTGTGACACTACTGAACAACGTGTCTTTGCCACTTTTAGATACCTGCTCTGGGCCTCGAAAATCAGGTCAGGGACACTTGATGAATCCTTTGATAACCCCTCCTAATATTTAATGTTCCACTGTTCTTTTATTTGCATGATTTATGCACATTTCCGTTCTGTTTATGACCTTTAAGCTCTTTGCAAAAGGCACCACAATTTTGTGCTTGTTCATGTGACACAAGGCTATAATCTTTCTTACAAGATCCTGGCCATTGTACAAAATGTATTAGTCACCAATAAATAATTTGCAGTTTTTATGATAGTTACACATGCATTTTATGATTTTAATTGTTTTAAACTGATAGCAAGGGGTAGGTGGATGCATTCAAATTGTAAACTATTTTGCGAATATCTCTGATACACTATCAGAATACTTGGCACTTATTTTTATGTGTTTTTAAATGTTGTACCATTGTACTGTTTTATGTCTTGATCCAGCGCGATATTAGCAAACAGCATTCATACACCAGATACTTACTTGGGCCCATACATTCATACTACGCTAATACTTACGCTGGGTTTTATCAGTTGTTACTCTTTATCAAAATCCCTGCTACCAATTACCTTCCGATTGAAGAGTAATGACTTACCAATGAATCCTTTGCTAATTGGGAAGTTTAAAATGAGTGACATTCATTATAGTACATAATCCTGAAATAACCACTGAGTCAGGAAGTTTAAAAAATGTTTATCTAAAGATTTAGCAGTGTAAATTACAGAACCACATGGTACTTAATCGCATATCACAGATGAAGCATAGAATAATAATTATTGATTCATGACGGTCGCTCAGAAAGAAGAAGATAGAGACAGCAGCGCAACTAAAGGTTGCATTTATATTTACCTAAGTGCGAGAACCAAACCCTTGGCAAAGGAGTTGGAAAGATTAGGACCCAGGAAGGATGAAGAGCAAAGACCTCCTCCAGGATCAGGACAGGACCAGTGACCTCTCTACAACGACGCCTGCGTCGTTCCCCTCTCTGATACTCGACTTCTCCTCGATTCTCCCGTGCCTTTCTTCTAATGGACTCCGCCGCCCCCTCCTCAGGACCTCTCTGGACAGCGGTTCAGCATGCACTCGGTCAGCGTCCTAATGCTAATACAATGCCTTAGCTAATTTGCTAATACTATATCTATTATACCCTTCTACGCCAATGTACCTCCCCTTAATGTTGCTAAAATATGGGACCACTACTTCTGATTGGACAGGGACAGGGGGTTGATCCTCACACCATATTGATTTGGTACGGTTTCTGAAGACCTTTGTCTTTAAACTTCCGCCCATCAATTTTAATACATTGGCTTTATTTCCCACCTGTCTCACGACAAAGTTTATTCATTTCCATATACATAGTTGCAAGTTTGGCAAGAACACATAAATATATCAATATCGGCCATTAGGTCGTGGCCTTGGACGACGTCCAGGTTGACTTCATCCTTTATTCTTTGGCAGCCAAGGAGGACACATGCGCAGAATCACTGTCTCTCGAGTTTCAGATCACCAACCCCAGGCCCAAGTTTACGAACTAATAAAAGTCAAAGAAGAAAATATTAAAATCACAAAATAATATGTTTCACTGTATATCCACTCTTTCTACTCTATCCCCATTTACTTATAAATCTATCCCGCATTAGTAGCGTTAAGAAAACGACAAATTAATAATAACACAAGAGCAAGCTGAAGCATGTGAAAACATCAAGCAGCCATTTTAATGCACACTGCGCAGAAGCAGAATTTTCCCACCAAGCAAAGAAAGACGTCACACCATGTGATATGGATGAGACATGCGCAGTAAGGTTCCCGCTCTTTTAAGGCCATTTTAGAAAAAGGCAAGCGTTACTTGTTAGTTAGAACACATAGGCAAGCTTCCTTGCTATTCGTGTAATGTATGCAACGTTAGTATAAACAATACAAGATTAATTAATTAATACTGTGAGGTGATTGCATTAGAGCAAGTCTCATTTTTGAGTCCTTGCTCCATCAATCTCCTCTCTGATGGCGTTTAAGAGCCATCAAAATACTACCCTCAATCAGATGCCAACTTCTAGCAAATAGTTTCATTCTCATTTTTACATTTTCTATTTTTAACATCCCCTTTCAATTTCTTGTATAATTCACTTCTCACATCCTCAAGTTCAATTTCATCAACCTTTCTCTTTTTCCTCTTCCTGTCACAGTATACGATTCATTCTTTCTACAACATTTGCACCATATTATTATCGTCAGTACTATTATTGCTATTCCTGCTAAAGGTACTAGTATTTGACCTATAAGCCCTTTTCCTACATTAGAAAACCAGGTACCAATTGATGCAATACTACTTGTCAATCTTTCCCATACACTATCAACTTCCAGTGCTTTAAGTTCCTTCTCAAGTTTAGTTATATTCTGTATATACGTTCCAATTTCTGCACTTTTATCAGGAATGTAAGTGCAACAATGTTTCGTCTTCAGTAATTTACAGACTCCGCCCTCTTTTGCCAATAGAATATCAAGAGCAAGTCGATTTTGCATAACCATAGATCTAATCGCAACCATTTCTGCATTAATCATCAGAAATCCTCCAGCAGTGTCAGTTGATAAACGATCAACCACTTTAGACAATTTACATATTTTCCTTGAGTTCAGAATTATTCCCACCGAAGGTATCAATGCACCAAATATATCACCTATAATTTCAGAAAAACTAGCTCTTTTACTACGTGTTAATTCGCCATTGTTTTCATTGCTCCCAGTGTTTCTTTTTACGTGGTATATTTTTGGAAATACTATTCCAAAATAACAACTTCCATACCACCGTGCAGGAAGCCTAAAGTAAGCCTTATTCCCGCATACATAATAGATTCCAGGAAAAACTGAATCTGTTCCTCCTTTTATTCCCCAACCTCCAAGAATTAAGAAATTGTGTTCACATTCACTGGTACCGATGAAAACATTGTTATAATCAGTCCTTAATCTATGTAGACAAATTTTTCCCATCTTTACAAAATCCAGAGCCATAGCAGCTTGAGCCTTGCCAGGTGTGTAACTCCCTTCTTTCTCAGCCCAAGGTGACAAATGAGCATTATGCTCAGAAGCTTTCTTTTGAAAATCTTGTCTTCTATCTTCTACTAAATTAAAAAATATCTTTTCTTCTTCGTGTAAAGAACATGTTAGATTGTGTCTATGTGCATGTGTTATGTCTATTGATTTCATTGTTAAGAAAAATTCTCCCATAAACTGTGCGTCTTGACTACTAAGCACTGGGTTCATACTCTTTCGAATCGGAACCTCTGAAAATATCACATCTATGTTTGAATAATAATATTGAAGTCTCCCTGTTCTATAAATAAACTAGCTAATACACTACATGATATGCCATATGTCAATGGTAAGTGATGATATGTTAATCCTTCTGCTACTGATTCAGGTAACTTCATACAGACATAACAATTACTAACTTCCATGGTATCTACATATTGAAATAATAATTTTGTGAAAACATTTAAACTAGTGTTGTTATCAGTTATTTCATGATGAAACTCTGGTTCATTTTCTGCCATTAGTTCTACTCTATTTCCCATCATGTGTGCTGTCTTTCCTTTAGTTTTGTTATTAATCTTTTTATCCATTATCATAAGGTAAGGGACTGCTACGATCAGAACTAACCATTCTATAAGCACCATTACTAGACTACATATGCATATTGCACAGCATCTTCTACAACATCTCTGTTTTGGTCTCCCAGCAACTCTATCATCAGACATTTCGACAAGGAAGATTGCTCTTCTTATCTATTTTTCGTTTTTCTTTATATGACTCTTTTGCGTAGTCAAGGTGGTCTTATGTCTTTCTCGTACGTCAGTTCTGCACTTGTTCCTTCGTCACCACTTTCACTTGACTCTGAACTCTCGTAATCTTCAAGAATAATGTAAGTCCAATCAGGACCCTTGAATTTGTTATTCACAAGCTTCAGTCTCTTGCTTTTTCTTTTCTTAGTTCTGTTTTCTTGTTTGGTTTGACTTGTTACTTCATTTACTTGATCTTGATCTTCACTTCTGGTTGTTATGTGGTATTTTACTCTTTTAATGACACTAGGCCAATGATCACCTCTTCTTGTTTTCTTTGTTTGCCCTGTTTCTTTATTTTTGTCTTCAGCAATCTCTTTATTTTCACTGTTTGACACCTTTTCGTTTTCTGTAATTACTGTTTTTCTTTCCTGCTCTTTTCCAGGCCTTATTTGTTTTTCTTCTGCAGCTCCTCCGTGAGTTTCCAATAATTGACCTTGTTCTTTCTTTAATTCTTCATGCTCATGTTTCTCGAGATCTTTTTCTTCTGTGTGATTTTCTGGATCTAACTGGTTCTGATCAGGGCTTATTGCACTTTGTACTTCTGCAGCCTGACCGGATTCTTCTAAACCTGTCTTTCCCTGCTCAAGACTTGTTGGTTCTTCGTTATTTTGAGCCCAGTTTCCTTTCCCTATCTGGTCCTGCTCAGGTTCTTTTATTGTATGTTCTTCTTTTCCCTGAGCTGCTTCTTCTTCAGCTATCTGATCTTCTTCAATTTCTTCCAATTTTGCTTGACTTCTTGTTCTGTAGTAAACTTTAGGAATTTCTACTACCGGTATCCAGTCCTGACTTGTGCTCGGTTGTTCTTCTGCAGCTTCTCTGGAATCTCGAGCCTGAGATTCTTCAGCTGGGCAACCTTCAGCTTCCTCAGTGATTGATGCTGACTGAGGATTTTCTTCTTCAGGGTCTGGTACTCTTTTGGTGTGGCTTACATGAATCCAATTAGGAAATCCTGCACACTTCACTGCTGTATTGGTAGTCAGTATGACTTGACAAGGTTTTCCCCATCTAGGTGATAGACACGTCTCTCTGGTGTGATTCTTCACTACCACCCAGTCACCAGGATTCTTGTTCAGGCTGCCTCGAAACTGCGTCTTCTCCGTCCTGATGAGAGACAGAACGCACTAGGTCAGCCAATCCTTTGCAATAATCCAGTACCATATCATCAGATATATTCAGCAGTTTGTTTATGGGAACATGTGCTTGTCTCATTGCTCTTCCCATCATTATCTCGTGTGGGCTCAATCCCGTATTTCTATCAGGAATGCTTCTTAGTCCCATTAAGACAAGTGGCAATGCATCTGGCCACTCCAATGTTGTTGATGCACACATTTTTCCCAGTCTGGATTTTATCGTGCCATTCGATGGTTCAACCACTCCAGAAGCCTCTGGGCGATATGCACAATGCAATTTTTGTTCAATTTGGAATGCTTCACAGATTATTTGAATCACTTCACTGTTAAAATGTTTTCCTCTATCTGATTCCAAAGTTACTGGGAAACCAAACCTAGGAATGAGTTCTCGTAGTAACAACTTTGCGACTGTAATGCTGTCACTCCTCCTGGTAGGGTAAGCCTCCACCCACTTTGAAAACAGACTGTGAGGAGGACCGGGACATCACCCCGCCCGTAGACTATACTAAAACATCTAGGATACCTGAATTGCCTTTCACTAACCCGGGTATTGCCCGGAAAGAGTTAATCTCTTGCGGCTCCTCTCCCCTACAGGACCTAGAACTCCCCTTTTTACATGGCGACCAATGGCAGGACGCCTCGTGGGCTCAAGGGGCGGTATCCCGGTCATTAAACCCGGAAGACGCTGAAGAGAGGGAGACCGAAGAGAGATCGCCGGAGGAAGAAGCACGGAGTATCGAAAGGAAGACGGAGAGCCATACGGAGCTAGGACGAGAAGCAGACGAGGACTCCCAGCGAGACGAGGAGAAAAGCGGAGCCGAGCGGGAAGAGTGGACCGAAGAGTGGTGGACACCCCCAGAGGACGCCTCCACGCCGCCGCAGCTCAGGAGAGTTGCGGCCACAGCGGTATGTGAAACGGGGAAGGAGGTGTTGTAATTTAAGGAGTGGGAGGCGAGCCCAAGGGGCTCCGGGAACACGGGCTAATGTGGTGAACACGGATTTCTTTCACGGTTAATACCGAAATCTTCACCCCCTCTTGTCACAATCCCACTCCCTCTCCCACTACCTAAGGGTCTGTACAGCACGAGCACAAGCCTAGAAAAAAACCCGTTGTTACCGGGTTGTAACTTTGACTATCTGGAGCGGTGTACCAGATAATAGCCTACTCCTGAAACATAAGGAGCTCGGGTACTGGAAGGGCCGACTTACAATCGCGACCCTTCTTAGCTATTTTTGTTATTTCTAGATATCCCTCCTTCTTTACGTTTATCACGTTTACCTCTCTCCTACATCCCTTGCACTCCCTCGGTGGTTTCCTTGACCTAAGGTGGGGGACCGTGAGTGTCCTCACGGTATCCTTCCCTTGCGGGACCGTTATAGTGACTGTCTTCTCTCTTTTTGTTTCCATCTGCACCCTGGGGTTGTGCCACCGTCGCCCGAGGAGGAGAAGAGGATCCACAACCAACACAATGGATTCAGACGACGTCCGAACCATACCCTACCCTACCCGGCCTAACCCCTCATCTGGAATGTTTCTTTTTGCTTCTTCTCATTTGGACTCCTTTGAATAAAAGAAGCCATCATTCAACCACATTTAAGACCTCCTCGCTTTACTTTCCGCCCATCCCTCTCACATCTGGTGTCAGAAGTGGGATCCGGGAAAATGGAGGCAGTCGTGAGGAAGATGGCAGAAAGCCAGGAAAAGCTGGAAAAGTGTATGGAAAAGTTTTTGTCCATAGCCGAAGAGGACCGGGAGAAGATCCACAAATCCCTCGAAGAACAGAGCCAGACCCAGGAGGCCGTCCTAGGGAGGCTGGCCGACACCCTTGGCCAACAGAGGGGTACAATGGGGATCCCCTCGGTGGTCCTACAGAAATACGTGGGGGGGGAAGACCCCGATTTCTTCTTCTCGAACTATGAACGCATGGCCCGGGCCGCGGGTTGGGGCCAAGACAAATGGGGGCAATAGCTGGGCCCTCTATTATCCGGGGATCTCCAAGCGGCCTACCAGGCGGTCAACCCCTTGGGTCTTACCCCTTATGATGACATAAAGAAGAGTATACTGGAAAGAGCGGGCATAGACGAGGAAACATTCCGTCTATGCCTGCGACAAATCAAGGAAGGAGCTCAGGAAACCCCCCGTGCCTTAGCCTATAGAGTAAGGGATATGGCTGATAGATGGCTGAAACCACAACAAGCCACCAAGGAGGAGATCATGGAGAAGGTTTACCTAGAACAGTATCTGTCGTCCCTGCACCCGAATATTCAAAAGTGGGTGAGACAACACGTGGGCCTAACCCTGGACCGAGCCGTCGAGATTGCTAGCGCTTTTCATAGGGCCCAAGAACCCCAAAGGGGACGAGAGGATACGTACTGGAAACATCCCGGAACCCCCGGTGAAACCCCACAGACCACTCCACCCCTCCCGAAAGCCAGACACAGTCACCCTTCTACCAGGGCCGTCTATACCACCACCCCGGATCCCTACCCAACAGGGACCACAGTGTTATAATTGTGGAACCATAGGTCACATTGCCCGTTTTTGTCCTCAGAAGGAGGAACCTATGGAAGTAGGACTGGTGCGCAACTACTATTGTGGTTCTTCTGGCGAACGCCTTCCCTACCATAGAGTAGTACGGGTCAACGGGGAGGAAAGACAGGCTTTAATCGACACCGGCTGTTTACAAAGTGTGATCCAACCACAGACCATCCCGGGGGGGTGTCCACGACCCACAGGGCACGTCACCATACAATGCGTACACGGGGATAGTCAGCAGTATCCCACCACTGAGATCGAGATCCAACACGACCCGTCCCTGAAAGCAGAGTCTTTGAAAGTAGGGCTTATTCCCCGCCTACCCGAACCCTTAGTGTTAGGGAACGATTACCCCCACATGCCTAAAATGATACAGGAGTCCTGGGTGGAAGGGGAGGAGTGGAGGAGGACAGCACCCTTTTCACAGGAAACAGAACCCGATCTAGTGTCAGGGAAATACCGTAAAAGTAGCAAGCAAAAAAAGAAAGAAAAATGGAATTGGACAAGGGTCGCTCTAACCCAAAGTAAGGAGACCCCGGTGTGGCAGCACGAACGGGGGTTCCAGGAAGCCCAGCGGGACGACCCAGCTTTATGTGAGGCCTGGAACAAGGCCACAAACGAAGAGGATCCCGAGCAAGTAGGTCCCCAGTTTTTTGTCAAGAAAACCTGCTTTATCGTAAAGGCGGGAGGGGTTCCCAACCCAATTAATAGTGCCTCAACCGTATAGGGAGAAGGTCTTATTCTTAGCCCACAGTCACTTATTGGGAGGGCACTTTGGGGAGGATAAAACGGAAAAAACCATAATGGAAAGGTTCTATTGGCCTGGCATATTCTCCCAGGTCCGAAAATACTGTAGAGAGTGCGCTATCTGCCAAAAACAGTAGAACCCTACCCCCACGAGCACCCTTACGACCCTTACCCATCATACCAGAACCCTTCTCCAGGGTTGGTATGGACATCATTGGCCCTTTGTTACCGTCTCGTAGCGGTTGCCGATTTGTGTTAGTGCTCGTTGACTATGCTACCCGCTTTTCGGAAGCAGTGGCCTTGCGCCAACCAAACGCAACACAAATAGCCAAAGCCATGATCACCATCTTTTCGAGAGTAGGTTTTCCCAGGGAACTGGTCACGGATCAAGGAACCCCTTTCATGTCTCGCCTCATGAGGCAGGTATGCCTCTCCCTGAACATCAAACAGATCCGCACCTCGGCGTACCACCCCCAAACAGATGGGTTGGTGGAACGCTATAACGCCACCCTCAAGACGACACTAAAAAAGCTTTTGGACCTTGAAACACAGAAATGGGAGGACATGCTCCCTCTGGCTCTCTTTGCTATTCGTTGCAAGGTCCAAAAGAGTACTGGGTATTCACCCTTCGAGTTGCTTTATGGCAGGCAGCCACGTACCCTGCTTGACATGTTGAAGGAAGAGTGGGAAGAGGAGCCTGAAGGGTCGAAACCCCTCCCGGAGTATATTCTCAATCTGAAAACCCATCTGGGGCAGATACGCAGCATTGTCCAAACTCATCTCGAACAAGCCCAAACAGCACAGAAGGTACAATATGATAAAAAAAAAAAACCCGCACGTTTGACATAAACGACTATGTTCTTTTGATGATGCCTACTTCCGACCATAAGTTGCTGGGGCGATGGCAGGGCCCTTATCGTGTGGTGGAAGCGGTTACCCCGGTGACCTATCGGTTAGAGTTGGATCGCCTAAAGAAGAACAAGACACAGATATATCACGTCAACCTGCTTAAAAGGTGGGAGGGGGCCATTCCAGTACAAATGGGGCTTACAAAGGGTCCTGATCCTGCGTTTTCGCAGAGCATAGAGAGGGACCTCCCAGAAGCCAATAAAAGAGAACTAGCGACCCGACTACGATCCCTAGAGGAGGTGTTCTCCACGTATCCAGGCCGAACCCGTTTGGCGGAACACGCCATTGTGACCCCTCCTCACACAAAGGTGAAACTACGCCCTTATCGCGTTCCAGAGTCCCGTAGGCAAGCGATAGAGGGCGAGGTACAACAAATGCTGGAAATGGGCATCATCGAACCCTCCAACAGTGAATGGAATTCACCAATCGTTCTGGTGCCCAAACCGGATGGGTCCATCCGGTTTTGCATCAACTTTCGGGAAGTGAACAAGATCTCTTGTTTCGATTCCTATCCACTCCCGAGAGTCGATGAACTGGTGGAGCGTCTAGGTACTGCCCGATACATCAGCACCCTGGATTTGTGCAAGGGATACTGGCAGGTGCCCCTACGTTCTGGAGACCGGGAGAAAACGACGTTTGCGACCCCCAGCGGTCTATACCATTTTACCGTTCTCCCCTTCGGTCTTCATGGGGCTCCTGCCACCTTCCTACGCCTGATGAACACGGTTCTAAAACCGTGTTCTGCATTTTCAGCTGCGTACCTAGACGACATCGTTATCCACAGCAGCACCTGGGCCGACCACCTCGACCATTAAGAGAAAGTAGCCGAGCCTTGAAAGAAGCAGGTCTAACTATAAACCCAGCTAAGAGTAAACTCGCTGCCCAGTCCATGAAGTATCTAGGATACCTTTTGGGGGAAGGGTACATAAAACCACAGACCGAGAAAGTAGCAGCCATTTCCACCATCCCCTTTCCTAAGACAAAAAGGGAGTTAAGAGCGTTTCTTGGGGTCCTGGGGTATTACCGCCGATTCATTTCTAACTTTTCTCAAATAGCTTCCCCCTTGACTGACCTATTACAAAAAAAGGTGGTGACAGAAAAAGAGCTGAGACATCCCACTCCCCTCCTCCTACATGCTTTCCAACGATTAAAACAAGCCCTGACGTGTCACCCAGTGTTGCTGAGCCCCAACTACTCTCAACCATTTATTTTACAAACAGATGCGTCCGACACCGGCTTAGGAGCCGTGTTGTCCCAAGTCGACACCCAGGGAAGGGAAAGGCCCATCCTCTATATAAGCCGAAAACTATTCCCTCGGGAGAAAAACTACGCAGTTATTGAAAAGGAGGCCCTCGCCATTAAATGGGCAATCGACTCCTTCGTTATTACCTTGAGGGGAGAGAATTCACCCTTTTACCGACCATGCCCCATTAGAGTGGTTGTCCAGGAACAAGGGACATAACGACCGGATACTGAGATGGTTCCTGACATTACAGCCCTATTGGTTCCTTACTAAACATAGGAAAGGTAGGGATCAAGCCAACGCTGACTATTTATCCCGGTATCCTCTTGACATTGGTCTTGCTGGCAAGAAAGTTAGGGAAGGGGGATGTGAGGAGGACCGGGACATCACCCCGCCCGTAGACTATACTAAAACATCTAGGATACCTGAATTGCCTTTCACTAACCCGGGTATTGCCCGGAAAGAGTTAATCCCTTGCGGCTCCTCTCCCCTACAGGACCTAGAACGCCCCTTTTTACATGGCGACCAATGGCAGGACGCCTCGTGGGCTCAAGGGGCGGTATCCCGGTCATTAAACCCGGAAGACACTGAAGAGAGGGAGACCGAAGAGAGATCGCCGGAGGAAGAAGCACGGAGTATCGAAAGGAAGACGGAGAGCCATACGGAGCTAGGACGAGAAGCAGACGAGGACTCCCAGCGAGACGAGGAGAAAAGCGGAGCCGAGCGGGAAGAGTGGACCGAAGAGTGGTGGACACCCCCAGAGGACGCCTCCACGCCGCCGCAGCTCAGGAGAGTTGCGGCCACAGCGGTATGTGAAACGGGGCAGGGGTGTTGTAATTTAAGGAGTGGGAGGCGAGCCCAAGGGGCTCCGGGAACACGGGCTAATGTGGTGAACACAGATTTCTTTCACGGTTAATACCGACATCTTCACCCCCTCTTGTCACAATCCCACTCCCTCTCCCACTACCTAAGGGTCTGTACAGCACGAGCACAAGCCTAGAAAAAACCCGTTGTTACCGGGTTGTAACTTTGACTATCTGGAGCGGTGTACCAGATAATAGCCTACTCCTGAAACATAAGGAGCCCGGGTACGGAAGGGCCGACTTACAATCGCGACCCTTCTTATCTATTTTTGTTATTTCTAGATATCCCTCCTTCTTTACGTTTATCACGTTTACCTCTCTCCTACATCCCTTGCACTCCCTCGGTGGTTTCCTTGACCTAAGGTGGGGGACCGTGAGTGTCCTCACGGTATCCTTCCCTTGCGGGACCGTTATAGTGACTGTCTTCTCTCTTTTGTTTCCATCTGCACCCTGGGGTTGTGCCACCGTCGCCCGAGGAGGAGAAGAGGATCCACAACCAACACAACGGATTCAGACGAAGTCCGAACCATACCCTACCCTACCCGGCCTAACCCCTCATCTGGAATGTTTCTTTTTGCTTCTTCTCATTTGGACTCCTTTGAATAAAAGAAGCCATCATTCAACCACATTTAAGACCTCCTCGCTTTACTTTCCGCCCATC